>JAUAMA010000005.1:60812634-61412634 GCA_030819835.1 Acmispon strigosus
CGCGTTACCAGATTGCCTAAGTATCTGACTATTCACATGCGGCGATTCACTAAGAATAATTTTTGTGTGGAAAAGAATCCAACTTTAGTCAAGTTTCCTGTGAAGAACCTGGAGCTGAAGGATTAATGAAAATGAGAAATTGCGATCTAAATATGATTTGATTGCCAATGTTGTTCATGATGGCAAACCTGGTCAAGGATTCTACAAGGTATTTGTTCAACCCAAATTACAAGAACTATGGTATGAGATGCAGGATTTGCACATCTCAGAAACACTTCCGAATTTGGTTGAACTTTCAGAAGCTTATATGCATATATATGAGCAGCAGCAGTGAATGAGTTTGTTTTTTTCCCTTTCTATAAGCATAGTAATCTGAAGCAGTGCACACTGAGTGTTTGTGATTATTGAACTAAATAAACTAGTGATAGCGAATTCTCTAGTATTTAAATATTGTTTTGTTGTTGGGGATGGTTTTGAAGTTTTGATCTACATGCATGATTAAAATTTGAGGTGATAGGTTTTTAAGATTAATTAATTAGATTAAAAACTATCGTATTCAATTATAATTATTTTTGTTCTTTTAACTATTTTCAAAAAAAAAAAATTTTTAGGTTTATGGTGAAAGATAAAGGGACATGAATAGCCATTTAATCCCCATCAAAGTCTGCATTGAATCCCTTACACACTAATGGATGTAAACAAATAGCATGCCCTTCCACTAAAATAGGTTGGAAGGCTTGTATCCCTAATCTATGGAAGGGCCAGCGGGTAGGCAAAAGGGAGGTTTGGGCTCTTGAGGGATTCGGTGTTGCCCATATTTTACAAGAGATACTTACTTATAAATCTGATCATATTAAAGCTCGTCAAGATCATGAACCGTAACAATTCTATGATCATGGCAACTACTGCATTTTTTTGGGGGCAAAAATTTAAATATTTCCTTTTAACATAAGTTAATATTGAACATTTTTATGGAATGTAGTCTCATATAAAAAGAGAGCCATAAAAGTTATATTTAGTTCATTAAAAGTAAATGTTTGGGTAGGTTAGTATACTTGCATGACCATATGTCGTTTAAAGATGTACTTAGAGATGCCCACTAACACAACCCAAATCACATCAGCAATAAAAATCGAACACAAAATCAATCTTGTGAGGGGAAGTGTCTCGTTCTTACTAATAGAGCGAGCATGTATTAACTAAAAGTTGACATTTTTTTGTTACAAAAGTTTGGGTGGGTTCAGCTCCGGTCACCATCACGGGCTAGGATAGGCCTCTGGAACCTTAGGTCGCTTACAAAGGCACTTACAGATCCCCACCAACATTGTCCTCACATCGGCAATGGGATTCAAATACACGACCTTTGAGGGAGTGGTTAATCCTTACCAACTGACTCAACATATGTTGGTAGCTAAAAGTTGTCTTTAGTGAAGAAAGAAACAAGTGAAGATGGTTTTAATTTAATTACGAGAGAGAATGTGGCTTCCATGTATAAAAATTATCATTTTTTACTGGCTCAATTGCATTGGTTAGTGCTTGGGTGATTTTGGACCCTTAATTTTTTTTCGCTCACATTAATTCCACATATTTTTAAAATTTTAAAAAAAAAGTCTTACCGTTAACTCAATATCCAATTGACAATGGCGTGGCTAACACTAATAACATGTGTAATTTGACTAAGCCTACTTAGATTTCTTTCATTTAAAAATCAAAACTGGCAGCAAGTAAATATTTAAACAATTAAACCTCAGAATTCCTACACCAAAAAGAAAAAAAAAACCTAAGAATTTCTTATGATTCGGGACAACAATTCAAAGGATGCTATTGCTACTATACAATAGATATAATATGAGGTTGACAGTTTATCGTTTTGCTTTATATTGTGAGGATAAATCATAAACCTGTGTTTTTACTGTGTCAAGTTTTAGCATCACTTGAAAGCTCTTATTGCTCTTTTCAACATTGATCATGGAAAAGCAAATATCCATCTATAAGTGGTCCTTCCAGCATCTGCATCAGTAAAAAGCCACTAAAATTAGTACTCTCAAAACGGATTGCCAGAGTCATCCTAGCACCAATGTTAAGCAACGGTGAAGCAAAGACAAAAAAAGGGAACAAAAACTAGTTCATCATACAAGATGCCAAATGTTCTGATGTTTCTTAAATGTTCTGATGTTTCTTAAAGAGTGTTTCATAAAACCATAGCGAAGTTGCACAGGATAATTATTGGTTAGCCCATCAAACAACCCGAAAAGAACAAAAATAGAAAAGTGAAACCAAATTCAACTTATATTCCTTTTTCTAATAATAGATGATGACAATAAAAGTTAAAGAAAATGGTAACCCAACAAAAGAACGGTGGAAAGGAAAATGATTGTGTTGGTGACTGTAACTCAAGATGAACATGACCAATTACGATAAAATGGAAGATTCCCAGTCCTACTACTCTTCGTCCGTGCGTCAAAAGGGGAGGACAGAACAGAACATATAAAATACATAAGGGCAACTGGAGTTAACCTAGAGCAGGAGGATTTTGTGTGATGCCAGCTAGTTCCCCAAGGTTAACTTCTTTTTGAAAACGACGAAGGAAACAGCATCTGTTAACGCAGTCCAATTTCCCAAACTCAAGTTTGCTATCCAATTTTTCTTAGTTCTCTACCAAATAACCACAGCATCCTCACTGCATTTTGGTTGTCATTGATTCCAACATGACAAGAATCTACACATGTACTCAGTTGAATATGACTGCGCCAGCGTCAAGGACACAAGTACACAAGTGACGTCACTTACATTATATCCAAAAAGAGTAAGTAGAATGTTATTTATTTCAGCATCTTAATTCTAGACTTCCAGTACATATCCAGACAGCAAAAGAAGTACCAAGCACAAACCCAGTGGGGAGCAACCAAATGAGAAAGTCTTTGCCATGACAAATCTCATGAACTAAAGGAGACAAAGACTTGAACTCTGAAAGTCCTGCTAGTACTAACTACTAAGAAGCTTGATATCACAAGGGATGGAAGAATTTCTAGTCTCCACATGACAAGACCTGCATAGATTGCGTCCTTGCACCATTCAATATTTACAGAAGTTCATTATCTTCTGACTTTAGCATGTCAGTCTGGTTTCCCGTTGGAAATTTCCCCAGACTGTGTTTGGACAAAAGCTACTCTCTAGTTGCTTTTGCCCTACCGTGGTTTGGAGCATTCCCAACTGATAACCAAAACATGTGCACAGTTTTCATAGTATTTAATTCAGCTACCGAGGGATACCTGGCCCTTATACAACCAGCCTATTTAGCAATTCGCAGATAGAGATCACATCAAACAAGATTCCCTTAAAGTCTTAAACTTACAACGGCAAGTTTTGATGGTAAGAAGCATAAAATTCAGGGCGAGGAACCAGGGGAATAATTATCATCAAATGCCAGCTTCATAGATTTCCAAGAATATACTCCCTCCCTCCCTCCCTCCCTCCATCGCTCTCTCTTAGTGAATGTAATGCAACAGAGCTACTAATGCAAATTCTCTGTTTTCCCCCCTGTATAAATGCCGACGTAACTCATATCAATGGTCATCAATCTATCCCAGTATCCCAAACATTGCTTCATGAGTTGTGGCAGAAGGACATATTGATTATAGTAACATGCCTCCTGAAGGATGGATTGTTACAGACATCCATACTGAAAACTCACGAAATAACAATATAACATATGAAGGAATTGGAAGACAAGGTAATGGATCAATGGGTAGTGCACTGCTGCTATGTAAAACAGAAAACCTAATTAATTATATCCTCATATAGTATGGAGTAAGCAACATTTATACCACAAACTGTCACATTTAGTGGAAATGAGCTAAGGGAGAGTAGTGGCAAGTTGAAACTGACCCCATGTACAAACACAATATATGCCTCGTTGTTAATTATTTCAATTCTGACTCTTGCCAAGAACATCATAAATGCACACATTAATCAACATACTTCTCGTGCCCAAAACCAGAGCATAATCCAAGTATTTGCGCAATCACAAACCCAAATGCAAGAAGACAATATATTGGCTATGAAGCACCAATAATTGCCCTCCTTTCACGTATCTGATAGTCATATTCTTAGACACTTCGCTGATAATGTATGTGTGAACTGTGAAGTATCCAAGACAATTTTTACAAAGAAAATATTCTAGTTTTGGTATGGCTAGGATACTTAAATTTCGACTCAATTTTTCAGTATGGTCAGGACTCTTTCATCTAAACACATGGCTCTGGCAACAGACTCATGACTCTTGTCAATTTGTATTCTCCACCTAAGTACCAATATCGATGCAACATCATTTGTTTTCTTCCTAAGTCCATTTCAACGCGCGACTTCTTTTTAATCATCAATTTGTCACATGTTTGTGTTTTTCCAAAAGTTTGCTCAGTATTTTTCTTCTTTCACGGTTATGTTTGCTGCATGACTGTAATTTTGTTAGTTATACTTTTTCACCGAAGTCCAAACATGTCGCGACCATGTGCTAGTTTATGAAGTAATGACATTATGTTCAGTTCTTTCCATGAATTTTCAGAATCTCAATCATATACTAAGTGTGTGTTCGGTTTCCTGTTGGGAACCTTAAAATCAATTATATGGACTAAAATCAATTTAGGTGACAATCTAGATGTTTGAGTGTCACTTTGGAGAATTGATTTCAGTCCCAAAGTCGATTCTTGCAAAAGCTAGAGACTAGAGAGAGTACCTTCTGCGTTGAAGATAATCAATTGTGAGATTTTACAACTGAATTTCACAACATTACCCTACAAAAATATTTTATGATAATGCATCCAAACATAAATCACTTCACTTTCAACTCACTTTTACTAAAATCAATTTTATCCAAAATAACACTGATCCAAACACATTAAGTATTTAATAGATGTATCCTATTCTATATGTTTTCCAAAATCAATTGTGTTGTACCTATGCATCATAGCCATAGCACACTGGCATGCAAACCAGAAATAACTAAATTCAGCCCATTCTTCACCGAATGGTACATTAAAGACTTTGCAATATAAAATAGGACAACCTAGACCAAAAGTAAGGCAATAAACTTACTAGCTAATCCTCAGGTTCACTTGTTTTGTCCTTGTTCTTCTTTCCGTATATCAAACCCGTCACCTATAATTCAAATTAAAAAACTAAATTAACTAATAATAACTAATAAGCGGCACGTTAGGAAAATGGTATAGGAATGAAGACGAACTTGAGGATCAGGAATTGGTTTTCGAGTCTCAACGTATCGATAAGGATCAGGGGCGGAGGCGGCAAGAGCAGCTTTTTCCTGTGTGACGTGATTCATTCACATGAATTCGGAGAATGAAATCATCAGCGGTTGTAGTAGTAGCGAAATAGAAGAGGGAAAACAGAAGGAAGGAAAATTGGGAACCTGCTGTTCACGCTTGAGGTCTTGGGAGGGTTTGATCCAGAGGTAGTAGGCTAGGGTTCCGGCGACGACCCACGACGCAAGGTTGCTTCCTCCCCTGAGACCTCCCATGGAATTGCTCGCGAAGGATCTCACGTTGCCCAGCGTTCTTCTCCAGCTGCTGCTACTCCCCATTGTTCTAACCGCCGACGAGATTGCAGAACCGAAATAGCCGACTTAGAACAATAACACTGAAATCATGACACAGAAGAAGATATAGAAGATCGTGTGTTTTTTTTCTTTCAGCGTGACTTCAGTATTTGGCAATGAATCACAAAAGATTGTGTTTGTGGGTATAAAGTACAACAACCCTTTCAGCCCAATAAATACTTACTGAAGAAAAATGAAGGGGTAAAATGAAGTAAAAGTGTTGGACGTATAACCTATGATCATAGAAAATTATATATAGAGAGCGAAAAATAAAGTGTAGGTAGGGTGTCGTTACTATTTACATATTTATATATCAAAGTTGATTAAGCAAATTAGAAAAAAGTATGGGAATAGTGTACCATCATGGATTTATCTCTTCTAATCGCGCTAAACTCAACTGACAAACGTGACTTTCTCACTCACCTGATATGCGCGGTTTGTGTCCCTCGCCTATATTCGTTCGAGATCACCAACCACCCTAATATGGAAGGATAATAACTGAAGTCTATCATTATCGCCCAATTGAAAAAAAGTAGTCAAAGCCTCTAACGAGGATACAACTAGGAGGAACCCTAGTCGCTCACTGTATAAACACATGTAATCCTTCATGTAATACACACTTAATACAATAATATACATCGCTATAAAAGTCTTATATCGACTGACTAGTCTTTTTGTTACTTACATGGACAATTAGCGCTCATCGTGGGGCCTCGTAAAAAATTTTCCCAGACCTCAATAATTTTAGCATTTTGTTGTTGTGATTAGGAGCCATGGCGAAACCTGACGAGCTTGATGAAACCATAACGCGCAGAACGTCGGTTATGAAATGAATGCAGACCATGTTGTACGAGAGATGTTGGTTGACAAGAATCTGCCCAAAACATAGATTCTTTTCAACCAACGAAGAATCTTTGTTTTGGGAAGAATCTTGAGTTGTTGAGGGAGGAGTATCCATTATGGCGCCAAGAGAATAAGCAGTATTAGGAGAACCCATCGAAAATATGGTATTTTGGCTTGTCAAAGGAACCTCCATCTCTACAGGAGTCATTGATACACAAACACTTTGCAGAGGGCCTCATCGTTTGAGGAATCAGGACTTACAGAGGTATAAGAACTTCCTAGTTCCATAAGAGCAACCATGTTTTTGGCTCTTGACATTATTTCATTCGTTCTTGAGGAAAAGAAAAGGCAAATGCAAATAACTCTGAAGAAAAGTAGATGGGCTTGAGGAATCTGCAAGGTTTGAGGTAGAGAAGTCAAAATGAGGGTAAAAATAGGAGAAAATGGCTTTATAGATATGTAATCATTTGGAAGATTCTTTTTCAATAATTACGACATATCATTTGCTTGGCAAACTGAATAGACTCAAGGTCCTTTAGACGAAAGGACAAATGATTGTCGAGCGGAGTGAAGAACGACTACGAGACGAGCGGATTAGGGCTCTTCCAAAGAAATAAGATAAGTTCCTGTGGAATTGTAAAGGCGATTGAAAACAATAGTTGCGGCTTAAACAACACAAAGCCCCACGTGACAAGGTTAAAATCAAGCACGGAGAAAAGCAAGTGCGTGGTAAATTAGAAATCAGAAACACGACATCCAAGTGGATAATGACGTGTACAGATACAGCTTGACAAGCCAAAATCGGCACTCCGAGCTGGGGGCTCCTATTTAGGTCGACTCTTAAGCCTTAAGGCCCAAAAACATCTCAACCGACCCAAAAGGCTTGCTATTGAGCATGATGCACGGGAGCGAACTAGATAACTTATTAAAAGAATGTCTCGTCCCGGCCACTGTCTGAGCGGCCACATGAAAGCCAAGTTACAATGAGCAAAAACAAGGAAGCCTAAAGCTGACCATGCGCTCGGAAACTCCACTTAAAGGGCTTCCTCACTATGCTGAGACAACCGCCATAGACCCTGAGCCTATATAACACGGTATTCATTCTAGCATTCCTTGAGTTTTTCTAAGACTCAATGATTCTCTCCTAGCTCTCACACTGGCTCAAGCGTTAGAGTGTCTTCTGCATGTATCCTCTTTCTTATTGAGGAATAGAAACACCTCCACCATGCATCCAAAGCCACTCATAGCCACACACCGTCATAGAAAACCGAGTAGAACTCCCAAATTTTGCTCTGGAAGGAACAAGCTAGATTTGGCAGATATCTGCTTACATTCACACATCTAAATAAACACACATGTGTACATTGCTCGTGTTTTTCTATTGTTGCTGTGGCTTGTGGGTTATTTAATCATCAAACATTCTTCACTCACATGAGTCATAGACGTGACATTATTTTATTTGATATCAGTTAATTTAAAGTACCTTTAATTTGAGCTCAGCATTTAGGGCAATGAACAAAGATGGATTGTCTATGTGAATGAAGCTCTATCAAATACTTAAAAAATAGGAGAGCTTTATCGCTCATGAATATCATATATAAGTAGAACAAATTTTTCTCAGTAAAAAATATATATGATTTAAAAAAATATAGTGAACCGTTTTTTTTATCGAAATTATCTTAAGATATAATTATATATAACTATACTCTAAAAACTAATTCAGAAGTAGGGATTGCTTTACTGTTTAAAGAACTTATTTACCTTAGTCTTACATCCCCTCTCCATAGATAATAAAAGTATGTTGTTTTTGTTTGAGGGGGAATAATAAAAGTATGTTAATAATAAAAGTATGTTAATAACAGTTTAAAAATAAAAACCCAATGGTGATTACAAAAATAAAACGTTGCTCACAAGTCACGGCAGTTATTCTGGGCACATCCCATCATCAATCGTGTCCCAGCCGCGTGAGTTTTTCCATTCCTTTGTTAGTTTGTTGAGAAGGAAATTAAAAAACGAAGGTGTAATCGACAAGAAAAAACGGCCCTGTATTTTCCTTTTAGTTTTTTTTTTTCTTTCATTTTGAGTGCGAAGAAACAAGAAAAAGAATTTTTTTTCACGTAATTCCCCCGCTTATTTCTTTTACAAAAGTTATACTCGTATAATATAATTGAATGTTTTCACAATAATTTTAATAAATTAGAAAAATTATAAATATAAAATCAACAACTTTAATAAATTTAATCAAACACAGCTTGTGCTATTAAAGAATTATTTTGTGAATGGAAAAAACTCATTGGTCAGCCCCCTACCGCTTCGTGCGCTGACCGTGGGGCGAATGATTAGTCTCACGGCAATCGGCTGTGGGAATACCTTGGTCAAGACAAAAAAAAAAAGAATTATCACTTATTTATCCTCTTATCCCTTCACTCTTTCATTATAGTATCTCCAATACTAATTTTTACACATTTTTGCACTTATAAAAATGATTACTTATTTTGAGATGCCCGTTAAAATAAGATGACATACGTTATTTGTTGCTAAAAGTTTAGCAACATTGCTTGCACAAGCAACGATTGGTAACTCAGTTTTTAGGTTACTTTTATCTAAAACATTATATTGTTTTATCTCATTCATCAATTAAGTGGAAATAAAAATAAAAATATATGAGGTATTGTGATATTCAACTAAAAGTAAAATAAAATACTCCGGAATGAGCGAAATTTACATCAACTACTTATGAGTTGCTTATATCATTTGTGACATTTAGGACCAAAAAAATAGTGTTAAGTAACTCATATAAAAGCATCTCGAATGTAAGACCTTGCACCAATTCTTAACTTTAAGATCAGTGTCTTATAAGATACCAACTATTGGAGAAAACTGAGTTGGAGTTGTTGGTGTCTTAAATTTAAGTTCATATCATCGAAAGCCACCCTAAAAATGTTAAATAAAATTTTTTTTTTTTCTCTTTCATGCTTCTATATATTTGCATTTATGCATAGGAAAGACAAATAAAAATATAAATATAAAACGCATTATGATACTGTGATTGGAATAAAATGTACACATGTTGCTTATAAGTATTTTATATTTATGTAACATTTGAAGCTTACAAAAATAGTGATAAAGTACCCACTAAAATACCAACAATTGGAAATACTCTAAACAAGGAAGATCAAGATACTCTTACTCCATCCCTCATAGTCATTATGATTCTCTTTGTATTCCTCGTAGCACATTCTAATACCATATGCGATTTAGTTCAATCCATGTTTCTAGTGTTACTCAATATATTTTTAACCAACTTTGAATGTAAGTACAAATAGACACTATACGACTCATTTCTTTTTCCACTATTTAGAAATGTTAATAGAACTTTGTCCAAACTTAAAATTCCACAGACAGTTGTGGAAAATCTTATCTATTAAAAAAATATTGATATTATCCTGTACAGGTATAGTAGTTATTTATGAAAGTAATATTTAAAAAAGAAATAATAAATCCGTTTTAAAGGAAAACTGAAAAGAAGGGTGGGACCCGTGTGAGCACCATCTCAGGCTGTCCGGTTGGTTCGGTTGAGAAACGAGCAGAACTCTCGAAGAAAACACGAGTCAGTCACTCACTCTGGCTGGCCTGCCCTTTCTTTCTTTCTTTTTCTCATTTTCCCAAATTCCTCTCTCTCTCTCTCTCTCTCTCTCTTCGCCGTTACTTATTACTCTCCTCTTCGCATCGTTGTCGTTTCATTCCTTCACATCCAAAATCATCAATCACGAAAATGAATTACTCCCACTCTCCTCCTCCTCCTCCTCCTACGTCTCTTCACCCTCTCAACAACCCACATCATCATCAACAACAACCATAATATAATTGATTCCTAAAATCAAAAACCCTCTTCTTCTCCTTCTTCTCCTTCTACTTCTTCTCTTTCTCTCACTGTGTGTGTATACTATTACTACTACAGTACTTATTACTACTAATCGTAGATTCTTTTTACTCTTACCACCATCACCTTTACAACCAACCCCACACACCATCACCCTGTTCCTTCCTTTCTCAACTCGCTTTCTTTCCATCCATCCCCACCTCAATTCTAGGGTTTTTCATTCTGCTTCCTTCTTTTTTTTTTTATTTAATTTTTTTGTATAAAACCCTTTTCCTTTTTTCACTTTCATTTCGTCAGGTTTCATTCGCCTCTCTCTCTCTCTCTCTCTCTCTCTCTCTCTCTACTTCCTCTGATTCTCAGTATATTTCTTCATAATCCCTGTCTGCTGTGCCAATTGTGCACACAATATACTTGTCGCTCTGCTTAGGATCTGAATTCAGTTCTATTAATTCCTGTATTCATTGATTGATTGGGGTGATTTCGTGTGTGTGTGACGTGTGTGTGTGTGGAGGAGAGTGGTGGTGGTGATTGTTATTTCATGGCGTACCAAGCGATTCAGGGTCCGAGTTCCGGATCGAGTTCCAGTTCCGGGTTCCAAATGTTGAATTCTCCTTTCGGCGACACCACTTTCACCAAGGTCTTCGTTGGAGGATTGGCCTGGGAGACTCAGAGCGAAACCATGCGCCGTTACTTCGAGCAGTTCGGGGAGATTCTTGAGGCCGTCGTCATCACTGATAAGAATACCGGGCGATCCAAAGGCTATGGTTTTGTGAGTATCTTAGTTATTATTCCATTTCTCTCCCCCGCTTAACTTCGTTGTCTATGATTTGGATTTTGATACCCTATATATACCTGCATTTGATTTGATTTTACTATAGTAGAATGACTTGGTTTCTGTCTCACCTACATGGAATTGGAGGGTATAGGTGACTTTCCGGGATCCCGAGGCTGCGAGGAGAGCCTGTGCTGATCCTGCTCCTGTCATTGATGGTAGAAGGGCTAACTGTAACTTAGCTTCACTTGGTCGACCAAGGCCCCCTCTTACCTATGGTATTATTGCATTTCTCAATTAACTATGCAGCCTTTTCCTCCACCCCTATTTGCATGTTTGGAAGCTCTTACAATTGATTCTAAGTGAAAATTATGGAGAGAATCTTCTAGCTCTGGGATGCTAGAATTGGTAATCAGAAAAGAGAAGTTAATCTAAGTGCTTGCAGACTCTAGTTTTAGGATAGAATTGATTCAGACACTACTAAAAATGGCTTATAGCTTTTATGAGGAGAAGGATTTCTGAAAGGATTAGAAGTTGATTGGAACATGTTCATGAGGGGCATGCTAAAATTTAATTGTGAAACTCGGGTTTTTACACTGACTGATTTTTATCATTTATGTCTCGTCATCATTGTTGTCGTTTGTGGTTCTTATTATTATTATTAATCATCATTATTGGAATCCCGCACTGGCATGCCTCTGTTATTCATTCCTCCTGTTATTCATTGTGTACCTCCTGCACTGTTAAGTTTTGACTTTTCTAACCTGCGTTCATCTAAATAAAAAGCTTATTCTTGTAATAATTACTCCCACAGTATATCTACCTTCCATACAATTAATTTGTCTGATATCACATCATACATCATTTGTCACATCTACATTTATCTCTATTTTCTTCTATTATCTTCTTTTCCTATCATGTTAATTTGGTCCACACCTAAAAGTAAATGTTTGTTCACACTTCAAAATTATTTACACCAAGATAAAATAGAAAGAATTGAAAGAAATATAATAGATGATATGATAAAGAAAAAAGAAAGAAATAGAAAGAGATTGAAAATGATATAGTAAAGAAAAAATGTGTAAATGAATCATAACTCCGACCTAAATAAATAGGCATTTCTTAACCATTATTGATCTTGTATAAAATGAAAGGTCTGGGTAATTTATGGACAGCATTTTCTTAATTTTTAACTTATGTTACTGTCTTGTCAAGTGAAATCTGTGTCTTTTAACAAATGGTGTTGGTTTTGCTTCAACAATTGTCTTCAACTCAAGCAATATTAATCTGTCCTTGACATGTGTAGAAGTCTGCTGCAGCGTAAGCATTTTATGTTACACTCCCTACTTATTTTCATCCATTACTTGCTTCTTTTGTCTTTTTATAGGACGGATAAGACCGACCTCCCCTTATGTTGGAAGTTTGCAACCAGCACGTGGTGCTTATGTTGGAGGCTTTGGCTACCAGCAACCGATTTCCTACGGCTATCAACAAGGAATGGTATATCCTCCTTATGGGTAAGTGGACTGACGCTGCACATTACTGCAAACATATGATTTGAACTTTGAAGATTTGATTTCAATGCTAATAAATATTCTCTTGCCTTTTCTTTATAATTGTATTGTATGCGTATCTCTGTAGTATTGCTGTTACTATACTCGTTATCAACTCATGTCATTTTTTCGTGACTTAACGGTGATCTTATGACCAATAAGGTCAACTAGACGCATATCCATGCAAGGACCTGGTTGATCCTCATTTTTTCTTTCTGTGGCAATCTAATACATACCAATCACAACACACAGCATCCTTGTGGTAGTGGTTAGTTATGAGAGGAAAATCCTGAGAGTGAGAGATTTGGTCATTACTTGTCCATTAAATCTGGAAAACCTATTTCAATTAAATGTAATAAACTAATAGTTGTTTGTTATATTTATTTCCATGCCTGTGACGTGCTCCTAACTACATTTGCATTGTGCATCAGGATGTATTACACCAGAATCATGCTATAGAGGTGATCTTTTCAACATTATATGGTTGTTTTATCTTTGCAGGTACACGGCATATGGACCTGAATACGTCTACCCACAGGTCGAACTAGTTTTTTTTTTTGTAATTAATTGGCTAAGAAGAATTTTATGTTTTTTTGTGTGCTGCTGACATTTTTAACTTCTGCAATCTTGTCTTACAGAATGTGTACAACCCATATATGGGTCAACAGTACCTTCAGATATATGGAATGCCTGGGGCAGTGAACACAACTATTTATCCATATGGACAATTGGGTCAAGCTATTCCTAGTGGTCATGGTTATACAGCAATGCCGGGTTATACTGTACCTGGTCATCAGATTGTGCCGTACGGCGGATCCAGTGTCAATGCCATAACAACTTCACCTATGCCTGCCATTCAAGCATCATATCCTAGTGGTATAGTTGTCTGCTCTGAAGAATTTCTATTTTTGACTTGAGCTCTGCCTTTTTGTGGCCTTTGGACATGCATTTTACTTTTCACATGTCTCAATTTTAATTCGTGCTGCCTTACTCTTCCCATCATTGAAAGAGTGCCAATTCATATTTGATGTGATATCTTTCTTATCAACAGCCATCTTTGGTTGGTAATCTTTGAGAGAAACGAATGTCCATATCTATAGGAATTGACAGTCCTTAGAAAACTCTTTAGCAAGTAATCATTTAAGTCTTAACAAGCATTGACATGCCAAGACTGCATAGACTTTTCAGCTGTCGGTATATGGTCCTGCAAAGAGATTAATAGATTTAACAACTGCATATGTAGGCAATTAGAGTTATCAAACCCAGATTTATGTAATATATTAGGAATATGGTAATATCTGATCGAATGTGGAAGTTTTTGATGAAACATGGGTAAGTTGGAGTTCTGATCGATGGCAAGCAACAAACTTGTAAAGAATAAATATACTTTTTTTATATGTAGAATTGTTATAAAATGTATATATAGAATGAGGCATTAAAATACCCATTCCACATTCCTTACAAGTGTATTGTCTCTTTCAGGATTAGCTTCACCAGTTCCAGGCCAACCCCAATTTATTGTTCCTGCTCCTTCTCAGTTTATGCAAGGTGGCGGTCATGACCAAACAGCCGGGTGAGGCGACGAATAAGGTGTGGGCTCTTCACCAGCATCTTAATCTCCATGTCTTTATGTCCAGCATGAATTTATGTTTCGAAACTACTCTGTTGCAGATATCCATAGTTTGCAGCAGGTCTAAGAGCAGTGGAACTCTACTTGAGTGGCAGGCTTCCAATCTAGCCTTGCAAGTTAATTATTTTGCATTCTAGAGGTATTGTTGCTTTGTTTACATTGCCTTAATGACAGACGGTGGAAATGATTAAGCTGAACATGAGCATTTCGTAAGCTTTTTTTTTTTGTCTTTTCGTGGCTCAGGAAGCTGAGCTTATGAGCCATTGAGTTGAGCATAAGAATTGGGCTCATATATACGATCTAGGGAGTTTTCAACTTGCTTGTGAGCTGGTTCACTATGTTAAAATTTCATTATTTATTAGTAGTGCAGATAATGTTATAAAATAGCATTGCCAAACTTTGAGCTGAGTAGCACTTTGAAAGGTTGACTCACAATGAATGAGTGACTCGTAAACTGATTTAAAATTGCATGAACTTGGCCTTTAGCCTCCTCTGTTATCTATTGCTACAATTCATTTTGGCATCCTTCTATTGCTTTTGGTTTGCACAATGCACGTCATAAAGGTTTAATTTTTGCTACCAAATGTAGGAAGTTGTATTCCTAAATGGATTGTTCTGTGTTAGTATGAAATAGAAAACGTTGGCATTGGAAACCATAATTCTCTAGTAAAAGTTTAGCTCTTAACAGATTTGCTAATGTGCAGGTCATATATAGTCATGCTCACCAAGCTGTGTCTGAGTCGCTCCAGATGGCGAAGGAAAATGGAACGTGCAGGATGCTTTTCCATTTGGACGTTTACACTAGTGTATTTATACCTAATACTACCCGGACTCAGGAAGAGTGGCGGTAGTATTGGATCAATGGGTGTTGGAATAGGTTTCTGGCAGCCATGTAGGAATAAACTTGTGTAAAAAGAAATTTATGTCCGAATCAAAATATGATTCTTTGTCGCCTTGTCCAGCATTGAGTTTGTAGATAGGTGTCAATGTTAGTGAATTGTGTGAAGCTGGATGGTCCATCACATTGAATGTGATTTTTGTGCATAGTAGTTGTCAGAGGTTCTACCAGAAGACAAGGGTGTAAATGTGTAATTCTATGATTTCAAGAACCTGCCGTTTATGCAGGGTAGAACCATCAGTATATTTTCATTAGAGAAGATTGCCGTGGTTCTATGATGTTATATATACCTTTATTCAGCATGGTCACATGTTAAACATTTCTTCAATTCGTCAAGGTGCCCTCAATTGTAGTGTCATTAAACTGTATAATCGTTAAATTTGGTTATAACACATGTGACCAATGTTTTTCTTGGTTCAGCTCATGATTTTGATTCTCATACATGTGATCAATGTTTTCCTTGGAGAAAATTTCACTTGTGATAGAGTAGTTAGTATGTAATTTTGGTCTTCTATGTTCGTTCTTCTTCGAGCTAATCAAGCTTTTGAAGCTACTATATGGAACGAAAGATCAGCATAAAAGAGAAAATCATCCCTCATCTCTTATTTTTCCTCAATGCTCACTGGCTCCTCCTCTCAGCCACCATCTTCTCTATCTCGCCTTCTGCACAATGGTTCCTGCTCCATCATTGCTGTAATCCCGTAGTTTGAATCTCTACTGGTCTCCACTCTCCATACTTCAATAATGTCATTAGCCCGCTGCCTGATTGGATTAAAGGTGTCTATCTCCTTCATATTGTTTATAGTCACAAGATTTAAAAAACCCTTGGAGTTTTACAAATTAATATTACGATGTACTCATTTTATAAATATTCACTTTATGAACTACATTTTTTTAGGGACAAAACTTATATATAATTCCTTAGGTGCAATTTTTTTTACAATTATAATATGACATATATGTTAAAAAATGAAAAACCTATGTAGGGCACCTTTTGGGTGTGGGTAGTTTAAACTCTTCGTGTTGGACCGAGCGATATACCAATAATCAAGTCTTTAGCCAATTGGTGGAATACCTTGCATCAACATGGGAGCATTAGCCCATCTACATCAATACATGTTCCTATATGCCCATTTCAATTTTGTTTAACTTTCCTTACTTACCTCTCTCAATCCTATCTTGTTTGTTCTAAAAACACTCTTCATATTTTATCCTTTCTCGAATCTCATTCAAGAGATGAAATAGAAGCTTGAGAAGGAATAGTAAAATATAGTTAGTTTACTTCCCAACTCAAACTCATGTTATCTTTTTCACATGTTTTTCTCTCTATATATTTATTTTATCTTTCCTAATATTAAAAGTGTTTGAATGGATTTTAGTTGATACATAATTTCCGAAGATTCGTCGCAGTAGCAAATATCAATCATATTGATTGTAATAAGCATTTAGCGGGCAAAGGGGGTAAATTGATGGCGACAAAGTCCCCAGGCAACGCCACCGAACCTCCTCCGTCTTCCGCCGCCGAAACACCTCCGCCACCTCTTCCTCCTCCTCCGAAACAACCGCAGCCGGCGAAACCCGACGCCCCCGCCCCGCCGTCGGAACCCAAACCATCCGCCAGTCCGGATGCTAACGTAATCCTGGTCCCCAGCCACTCGAGATGGTTCTCGTGGGATTCCATTCACCAATGCGAGGTCCGTCACCTCCCCGAGTTCTTCTTCGATTCCTCGTCCAAGAACCCTAGGGTTTACAAGTACTACAGGAATTCCATCATCAAGTACTTCAGATACAATCCCAACCGCAAAATCACCTTCACCGATGTCCGCAAAACGCTCGTCGGCGACGTTGGTTCCATCCGCAGGGTCTTCGACTTCCTTGAAGCTTGGGGTTTGATCAATTACCACCCTTCCTCGTCGTTTAGCAAGCCCTTCAAGTGGGACGACAAAGACACCAAGCCCGATTCTGCTGAACCTCCTCCTCCTCCTATCCGTGAACCCGCTAAGAGAGTCTGCAGTGGCTGCAAAGCCCTCTGCACCATTGCTTGCTTTGCTTGTGATAAGGTATTATTATAAAATAAATTCTTCCGGAGTCTTATAAGTTTTATGGCATGTTTGTTTCTAGAATCACTTAGCCTCTTAGCTTCTTAGTAAATTGTGAAATGAGACACGTTATTAACTTCTGAATAAAGATGCCTTAGTATTATGTGCAAATGGTTAAACTAAACATGCACTAAGGCCTAGCATTGAAGTGAAAATTGAAGTGCTTTGTGATTCTTCTTGTGTAGTATGATTTGACTCTGTGTGCGAGGTGTTATGTTCGCGGCAACTATAGACTTGGTGTGAGCTCTTCAGATTTTAAGCGAACTGAGATTAGTGAGGAGACGAAGACCGAGTGGACTGAGAAGGAAACTTTGAATCTCGTGGAAGCCATTTCACATTATGGTGATGACTGGAAGAGGGTTTCTCATCAGGTTGTTGGCAGGACGGAGAAGGAGTGCGTGGCTCATTTTCTGAAGCTTCCTTTTGGTGAACAGTTCATAGGCTCTGCTGTGAGTGATGAGGGTTGTGACCAGTTGAAGCAGCATGCTGAAGAATCGGAAACTGCTGGCTCCGCTGAATCTAATAAGAGAATGCGTCTCACACCTCTTGCGGATGCAAGCAATCCTATTATGGCTCAGGTACTTTTTTGTTATAAAATAATCATTCTTTTCTTTAATTTATTGTTAATTAAATTTACATTTTATCATTCTTTGTGGAAGGAAAAAACTGAAGCTTGTTTTGTTTAGATATAATGCAATAAAGAATCTTGCAATGCAATCCAAATTTCTTTCCAATGGCTGTCTTAATAATTATTGGTTGTTAATTACTATATACTCAGACTTGGCTTCTTGAATTTTCAATTACTATATACTCTGACTTGGCCTCTTGAATTTTCCCCTAGGATAGAGACTATTTGGGGTGGCTTCCTTCTATGATTTTGGGGTTCATTTGGGTGAAGAGTTTGCATGTTTTAACTTAGGATCTTATACATAATTTGTCCTAATTGCTGCAGAATACTGGTCAGTAGAAGTAGTTAACTGATGTCTTGGTTAAATTTTTAACATGGTTCATGACAGATGAACTGCTGAATGGAGAAGACTTCTTTAAAAGTCCTTGTGTGTCTTTAGTTATTATATGTTGACATTTCTTATAATTCTTGCAGGCTGCTTTCCTCTCTGCTTTGGCAGGGTCAGAGGTTGCACAAGCTGCTGCTCAAGCTGCATTGACAACTTTGTCCGACGTTTACAAGCCAACTAGAATAAATTATCGGTCATTTCCAAGGAATACATTGCAACAAGGTGAGAATAATAGATGGCTCAATTAATGATTATAGGCTTCTGAATGTATTGAGCTATCAACGGTCTTAAAGGGGGTTTATCTGGAAATAGATTGACCAATCCTCATCATGTACTTGATGTATTAATTGGAGTGGCTTTTGAATTCTGAAAGTTGTCTTGCAACTGATCTTAAGTAAATTTCTTCATGGCGCAATAAATTTATTATTTACTTTTTTCCAGTGGCAAATGGGGCAATTATACCCTGTTAGGAATTTCATATATTTAGTCTTCTTCTTCTTTAGCAATTGTTACATGTTCTTTGTGGTAAAATAGAAATTGTAATTAATTTTTGAACTCATTTTACTCAGTAGAGTGATGGCTTTATGTTCTACGCAGATGCCGGTATTGCATCTAATGGTGGTAATACTTCAGATTCATTACAAGGAGCTCGGTTGAATGCAAGTTTACAGCTTGAAAAGGCCGAATCAGATGTGGAAAAAGCAATTTCTGAGATTATAGTAGTTCAGGTCTGTCGCATTTAAAATGGTTTGATGGTGTTTGCACTTATAAAGTTTAAAAATCTTTGCTAAATAATGGTTATTCTGTTATATAGATGAAAAATATCCAAGACAAGCTTGCTCATTTTGAAGATTTGGACCTGCTGATGGAAAAAGAAGGCCAGCAGTTAGAGCAAATGAAGAATATGTTTTTCCTTGACCAGCTTACACTTTTATTTCAAAAACCATCTGCACCAAAGACTGGAGAATGTCCACAAGGCAATCATGTAAAGACGAGCTAATGAATGATGTCTTACCAAGCTATGGATCGTAGGTTTAGCTAGTGTGTTATCATGGACTGAAGTTGTTCTGGCTGTGAAGTCCCACAGTATTTGTTCATTATTACGTTACAGTTAAGTTAGCTTTATGTTTATGTAAAATCTTCTTTGGCCGGGGGGTGTTGATCAATTACTCATGCAATTTTGAGCTAGTGGCAATGCTTAGATTAAGTTTATTTTTTTTAAAACCTTATAATAAATCGAAAACCCTAAAATCAGTTTAAAAGCTTAGAGTCTATAGAAAAATCATAAAATTGACCTAGAGCTCTTAAATCGTCCAAATACCCTATACTATAGTCAAGGGAAAAATCATGAAATCAGTTCAAAACCCTAAAATCGGCCCAAAGACCTAAAGTTGATCAGAAAGCCTTAAAGCCAGCCTAAAATCCTTATAATAAGCCGAAAACATTAAAATCAGTCTAAAAACCTAGAGTCTACAGAAAAACCATAAAATTGACCTAAAACCGTTAAATCATCTAAATATCGTATACTATATAGTCAGCGAAAAAAACCCTGAAATCGGCCGAAAACCCTGAAATCGGCTAAATTGATCACAAAGCCTTAAAGCCGGCCTAAAACCCTATAATAAGCCGAAAATCCTAAAATCAGTCTACAAGTCTCGAGTCTACAGAAAAACCATAAAATTGACCTAGAGCTCTTAAATCGTCCAAAGACCGTATACTATAGTCAGCAGAAAAACCTTGAAATCGGCCAAAAACCCTGAAATCAGCCAAAAGCCCTAAAGTTGATCAGAAAACCCTAAAGTCGGCCAAAAACCCTATAAAAAGCCGAAAACCTTAAAATCAGTCTAAAAGCCCAGAGTCTACAGAAAAACCACAAAATTGTCCCAGACCCCTTAAATCGTCCAATTACCCTATACTATAGTCAACGGAAAAACCCTGAAATCGGCCAAAAGTCATAAAGTTGATCAGAAAGCCGTAATGTCGGCTTAAAACCCTATAATAAGTCGAAAACCCTAAAATCAGCCTGAAAGCCTAGAGTCCACAGAAAAACCATAAAATTGACCCAAAGCCCTTAAATCATCCAAATACTTTATACTATAGTTAGCGGAAAAACCTTGAAATCGACCGAAAACCCTAAAGTTGATCAAAAAGCCATAAAGCCGGCCTAAAACCCTATATTAAGCCGAAAACCGTAAAATCAGTCTAAAAGTCTAGAGTCTACAGAAAAACCATAAAATTGACCCAGAACCCTTAAATCGTCCAAATACCCTATACTATATAGCCCGCGGAAAAACCGTGAAATCGGCCGAAAACCCTATAGTTGATCAGAAAGACCTAAAGCCGGTCTAAAACCCTATAATAAGCCGAAAAACCTAAAATCAGTCTAAAAGACTAGAGTCTACAGAAAAACCACAAAATTGACCCAGAGCCCTTAATCGTCCAAATACCCTATAGTCAGCGGAAAAACCCTGAAATAAGCCGAAAAACCCTGAAATCAGCCGACAAACCCGAAATCTGCCAAAGCCCTATAGTTGATTAGAAAGCCCTAAAGCCGGCCTAAAACCCTATATTAAGCCGAAAACCCTAAATCAGTCTAAAAGCCTAGAGTCTTCAGAAAAACCATAATATTGACCCATAGCCCTTAAATCGTCCAAATACCCCATACTATAGTCAGCGGAAAAACCCTGAAATCTGCCGAAAACCCTGAAATCGGCCAAAAGCCCTTAAGTTGATCAGAAAGCCCTAAAGCCGGCCAAAAACCCTACAATAAGCCAAAAACCCTAAAATCAATCTAAAAGCCTAGAGTCTACAGAAAAACCACAAAATTGACCCAGATCCCTTAAATCGTCCAAATACCCTATACTATAGTCAGCGGAAAAACCCTGAAATCGGCCAAAAGCCCTAAAGTTGATCAGAAAGCCCTACAGACGGCCTAAAACCCTAAAATCAGTCTAAAAGCCTAGAGTCTACAGAAAAACCATAAAATTGACCCAGAGCCCTTAAATCGTCCAAATACCCTATACTATAGCCAACAGAAAAACCCTGAAATCTGCCGAAAACCCTGAAATCGGTCAAAAGCCCTAAAGTTGATCAGAAAGTTTTAATGCCGGCCTAAAACCCTATAATAAGCCGCTTAACATCTGAATCTCATTCTCTCATGTGCCAATATATCTTTTAATTTATTTATTATTTATATTTAATATTGAATGAGACCATTCTAAAGTGAACTCATCTTTAGAGTATGGAATAAAGAGTTCATTTATTTTTAATTTAATCTAGTTGAGGGACGTGATAATTTTATGCTATTACATTTCATATTTACTGATTTTTCTTCGATCACATTAATTTTATTCCATTTATCATCAAATATCCAACCATTTCCTTAACTCTTAATCTTAAAAATATTTTAATGTACTAAAAAAAAGTTAAAAATGAGTTGGGTTTTTTTTTTATCCTTACAGTTCTTTTAAAAATTTGTAAATTACACAGATATGTACCCAGGACAAGGTTACTACAAAATGCTTGATTGTCTTGCATATTGAAAGGATATACATATTCTGATAGAATGCGAAATGAGATGCCCTTTAGGAGCCGAAGGCTACACACATAAGAGAGTTCATTTTGCTCAAAAAGAAAAATATAAGAATCCTCTCTTGCTCATAAGAATCCTACACTGAAGGAAGGCACAAATCTGTATTGAAATAGGAAAGATTGTTGTGGGGAAATTTCTCCTTCATCATGAGCATTTCTTTATATGAACCTAAATGATGCGACCGCCTGCATAAATAAAGTGGAAGCTGAATTTCAGTGTATAACATAGAAGCCACTCCAACTAGATATGCTGCATTATCTCAAACTAAATGCATATCATAGCCTTTGCTCTGTAAAATGGTTGGTATGCTACCCAAGGGGAGAAAAAAAAGTTTACCTTCTGAATTTCGGAAGCATACTTGTCTGTTTCCTCTTCCACAAACTGCATGAAGGGAACATGATAGAATCATTAGCAAACAATATTTATGATGTGTTTGAGTAAGCACTGTAATTAAGCGCTTATTGTCATAAGCGGTTATGCTTCATAAGCTAAGTTGAGAAACTTATTCAAATAAGTTCAAAATAGGTTATAAATAGGTATAAGCGTTTACTCAACAAACCATAGTATATCTAGTGATGAGTTCAACAAACCTGTCCTGTCACCGTATACAGTCTGTTATACCAACCATTTGTTGCCATCCCAATAGCCGAATATAGATGTCTGCGACTCTCGCCAGGATTTTGCAGCGAATACTCAATATAATAAATTCCTGAACCATTGTTTGAGTTGAAGTAAGTAAGCACTGAAACTGCAATATTGACTATTTGCTCATGATTTCAATTTGAGAATTGAGATAATCTTGTTCTGTCTCATTAAGTACCTCTCAGGAGTATGTATAGGATCTCAAACATATGTACATTGATACTACGTAGTTTAGATCATTCATGAACATTGCATTTAATAGCATGTTTAGATGAACCTTCCTTTCTCATAATCAATTTTGGCACTCACAGAAACTGCTTCCCAGAATTGATTCTGGCTTCAAAATCAATTGTATGAAGAATATCTAAACATGCACCAAATTTCCTGCTGTCGGTGTAATAGATATTACATGTTTTTCTCGTCTGAAAGAAAGTGGATTCTACACCTTTTTCATGTGTGGAGTATGCTTATTTAAACAGATATAGACACAATTTTACAATCTTATATAACCTTTACCATAATGGAGTAGCTTTAAGAGTAAAAGTATGCACCTTTAGATGATTTACAATTTATGAGTTTAGCAACTACACCGGGTGGTTTTCTCCAGCTTCTGTCCAGCCCACTAACCTGTTAACATTCATTTTAACAAAATAGGTGGAAGTTAAGCATTAGCTGGAAATTCATGGTTTTAAATCAAGGTCCGCAACTGTGATTTCAGTCATGAAGTCAAGGTTTTGGAGGTTTCAAAAACCGCAACGCGACCGTGATTTCGGTCGGCCCTAATTGTCACGTCTGTTCACAATTTTCTGCAATATGAAGAATCACAACAACCACGCGGTCATGACCGTTACCGCAACCGCAATGTGAAACCTTGGAAGGAATGAAAAGATCAAGAAAAACAGAAAATAACAGTTTTAAATGTAATCACGAAATCACAGTACCAGAGTCTCAGCAAACTCATCAACCTTGCCAAACGATTCCATCTTAGTGAAATCCGGTCCCAACCCTGTGATAGCAACACTCACTGAAGCACCAAAGTGAGGGAAATTAATATATATATTGTAGGAGATCAAAATATAATGGACTAGAAAAGAAACTGAAGCAATGACAACAATACCATTGGAATTAGATGCCTCTTTGGGGTAGAATGCAGTTAATGATTTGAACCCACTAGACTCTCCTGTTCCTACTTCCCAATCTGATCCAAACATAGATATAGAATTTAAGCAACTGAATTGGAGGTCTGGTTTTACTTTCAAACTTGCAATTCAATTTAAAACTGTGTTTAGATCAGCATTATGAGATTTGGCTTGGGAGGCAAAGTTGCTTGTATTGCTAGGTAATGTGGGGAAAGAAAATGGAAAATGAGGGGAGCACAATTTATTTCATATACCAATGTTAAAAGAAGTTGAAAACCTCGGGGGGCCATGGCAGTAGTGTGTCCCCCCTCAGCTCCCCCATGAGAATTGATTTTGGTAAATTTAATTATAATAAAAGTGGGTTGAAAGTTAAGTGATTTATGTTTGCGTACGTTTTTTGGAAAAGTGATTTCTGTTGGGTAACGTGAAATTCAGTTATGAAATCTCATAATTGATTAAACCCACTGTAGAGGCTACTCTCTCTTTAACTTTCTAGCAGAGTTATATTTGAGACTAGAATCATTTCTCTATGTCTATGGTCAAACATCTATATAACCACGTAACAGAGATTATGGTAAAAAATAATTGATTCTAAGGTCAAATGTTGAACCAAGCACACAGTTAACCTTGAGGAATCTCTATCTTGAACTTGTTGACATCGTCTGTGTAGATACGAGCAACCTCGGCCACATCTGAGATCCAAACACATCAAATTTGATTAATACTTTATACCAATATACAGCTATTTGTATAAGTTTCTCTTTTATTAAAATCAATTCGGAAACTAAGAAGCTACTTTTTTCCCCATAATTTCAGAATCAATTGTAGAAGAGTATCCAAATGAAACATGAAACATGAAACATGCACATAGTAATACAAAGTAAGAGCGGAAGGTATTTTTTCTTTTAGCAAGCACCATTGAGTGCCAATGCATTGAGGACAGTAGATGGGGATGCAAATGCAGCAGCTAGTGACGAGTAGAGAACAAGTTGTCTTCTGTTAACCGCATGTCCTTCTTCAATGGAAGAACTGAGGGAACAGAGATACGATTAAGCATGTTGTCTGTGCGTGAGAGATGAAGGAAATTGAGTAGGAAAAAGCTATACTTGCTTGGTGTTTTTTTATGATGCTCCAAGGTTATGGGAGGTGAGAGACCTGAACAAAAACAAAAACGAAAACCTCAGACAAATCGAACACAACATGGAAATTTAGTTTATGGGGACAGAGGTGGAGGACCTTTGGAGGCTGTGCGGTCGGAGACTGTTGGTCGCCGCTGCAGATAACAAGACCACGAAATGGACGCCATTCCTTTCAGATGAGCTTCTCAGCCTCCATTATTATTATTATTATTATTATTATTATTATTGCTATTTTCAAAAATTAAAGGAAAAGCAATGGAGACTAATTTAATAATTTTATAAATCAATTTGGGAGAAGGCATATCTTCTTAGTGGAATTTTTTTTTCCTTTTTCGCACCACATGCATCATTTACTGAATACAATTTTATTCGAGGAGGACTATTACCAACATAATGAGGCAAGTTCTTTTAACAATAAATATTTTCTTATTCACGGGACTTGAACCCAATACTTTGTTAAAGGAAAATTAAATATGTATCACATAAATCATTAATATGTTAGACGCAGATACAAATTAATAGACTATTACTTGCTACAAGAGTTGAGTATATGGGCTTGAGTCCGCGGGTTGGCCCTAGTAACTTGCAACGGCATGAGTAAGGACTACGTAAAACATAAGCTCGTATAACTTTTTGGCCCAGTTCGTTTAACTCATGGTTAAATGGGTTATAGCTCTCAGATTAATGGACCAGCCAGCCGACCAGAGATATTTTAAAGAAAAAATTAAAATTGTTAATCGTATGTTATGATATTTTGGGCGTTTTTATTAAAGAAAGAGTTGATGCGCCCTCGGCATAAACTTCTTTTACGCATGCATGCAATTGATTTCTGTCATATCATAAAATGATTTTATTTTAATTAAATAAAAAAGAAATATAAGCTATGGTTAAACGAACTGGCCCAGTTCATTTAACCCAGTTAAACGGGTTATGACTCCTAGATTAATGGACCAATCTGCTGATCATAGTTTTTTATAGAAAAAAATAAAATTGTAAAATTACTAGTAGTGTGTTATTATATTGAGTGTTTTTATTAGAGAAAACGGTTAATGCATTCTCAGTGGTAAACTTTTCTTACACATGCATCCAATTGATTTCAACCACATCATAAATTGATTTTTATTTTAATTATATAAAAAATATACCCGTTTAGTCCTATGTGGAATTGGATATCAATATATTCTTTACAACATATCCATTTATCTCTTTTAAATATTTATATTTCAGATAGTTTGACGTATGTGATTGGCTAATTTAACAAAATTCATAGATTTAATGATTTGTTACAATTTTAGGTAATTTTGATATCTTTTCAGATTTTTACATGCTAGCCAATTAGCCCGTGCAGGCCCAAACAAGCCTCGTTACCCAGCTCTAGTTGTTACCATAAAAGAGAAATCATGGCACTGCAATATTGTTTACATATTTTCTAGAGAAAACTCTAGCAAAGTGTATGTAATAACATACATAGCAAATTATGGCATGGCTTAGCTCTCATTGTTTCTGTGGATTCACTTTTCTACTATGGAAATAAACAAAAACAGCTCAACACAAGCATCAACTACATCATGTCCTTGAGGAGAAACATGCTCCAAGCACATGGTTTTTCCATTTTAATATTCCACTGCAGTTGACCATGTACCTTGCACACTAGGGTGTTTGGTTACGTGCCTTGTCCTCAGTTTGATTACCTTCCTCCCCAGTGCATTCCTTAGCCTGGTTGCTTGCAGAAGGATGTCCTCCGGATCCATATTCTTCACACATATCACCCGTTGGTTTTTGTTCTCTGCATTTCATAGGAGAATCATCAATTGCAGAACTCAGGAGTAACAAGGTTGCAAGTGAGCACAACAATCATACCATAAAAACCCTTCAGATGTGGATGCTGACCACGAATCATTTCAGTCACCACCTCTAATTGAAGATTCTTCTCCTTGAACTCTGGCAAATGCGACTCCATAAATGCCCTATCAGATATTCAAAACTAAACGTAAGAATTCCCGGTTCAAAGAAGGAGAAAACATGAAAAAGATACTTATTGATAGCACTCGCTTTCCAAGCCTTCAGAACTAGTCTACTAGGTATTAAGCAAACGCAAGCAAGAGGAGAAATATGACTGTGTACTCATTTGGTCACAAACCAAATAGCACTTATTGGAGCTTATTTAATATATTTTGTAGTAGATAAGCTCTAATAAACCCATATCCAAACAGGCTCTATCAAGAGGTAGAGTAGATTGAAAACGTATCTCTAACTTGATTGTTAAAAGGTTGTTAGTGGCATGAAATGAAGTCACAGCCAATAAGGCAAAAGAGAACAAATAAATGAGATGTCAGTAAAAGCACCATAAAAGCAAGAAAAAATTAGTAACTAGTAATTCATAAAATTTTCCCAGTCTGAAGAGATATAAGGTCGATGCAGAATATAAATTTCAGATATTAGGCTATGCTAACATCTACAATTAAAGACAACGAAACAATAAAAGAGTGAAGGCAACAAATGCAAAGACTATAATTTTACTTCTAAGCAAAATCAAAGAAAAGTTAAGCCCGCAGTTGAAGGAGAAGCATAACTGAATACAGGGAAAAAAGTATCTACTCGAAAGAACACCAGTCTAATCTAAACCTTTCTATTATTAAAAGATATGTAACAATGTAAAACTGTAACAAATCTCAATTGCTAAGACCTGGATAGAATGTCAGGAAATTACTCAAAATATAATTTTATGCTATCATATAAGTGGGTGTTTGGTTTTACGATTTGTACAAATTATCTAGCATTTCACGAAAGCACCAATCATACCGTAGGCATCGTGTTGAACAGATAACTGATTCACACCACTCTACTCCATGCCTTCAGAACCCACAACCATAGCCCCATAAATTAATTGCAATGCTACAATCAAATAAAAAGAGTAACATAGGCAGGGAGGGATGCAGAAAAATTTACAAGCCCAAAGATCCAAAAGAAATTAAAAATAAAAGTTAGCCTTTTTGTTCCCAAAAACATATATTGATGTGTATGAATATGACACAAGATAAGAAATGGTAAAATGAAGCATGTAATGGGATATTGCATCTGTACCTTATTCCTTTGCTACTTCCGCCCCAGTCGCTATAACTGACAATTAGCTTGCGAAGTTGCCAAACCCCTCGCAATGCCATCTGATCCCAGAAAAGCAAAAAGGATTTTAGAGGATTATGATTCGAATATAGGATGCAAGGATAAATTTACGGTGCCGGTATCAAATTTTTTAAAATCCTAAGTACGTGTATGTTAGTGTGTATCATGAAATATAAAATAATATATAAATATGATCAACTTATATAAAAGATAGACAAAGAGCACAAATTAAAATAGCATTCAACAAACATAACATCATCTTGTTCAACATCTCACCGAAATAAACTAAAGTATAGATTGTTCAAACATCAACATTATAAAATCAAAGTTTTCACACTCTAACAATGTCAATCTCATGATTCTCGTCATCAACATTAGCAAAACTCAACAATAAGCATGTACAAGTGAGGGAGACCACTGTTAGGAGCGAGCGAACAAAAGAAGGCATGCAATAAGAAAGAAATTGCAACATGTTCATGAAAAAAAAAAAATAGACAGGGAAAAGAGCATTAGTGGAACGAACAGAGCAGCTGAGCAAGGAAAGAAGATAGCAAGATGTTTAGATAAAAGATCACACATAGAACCTACAGAGCAAGGAACGAACAGAGTAACAAGTTCAGAGAATTTGGAAAAAACTGAAAATCAAAGTTTCAGCAAATCAAAGCTTCAGGTACAACTTCAGCAAGAACTCAGTTTCAGACTATCAGCAAATCAAAGTTTCAGGGACAAAGTAAACAGAGATACAGAGAATATCAACAACCCAGATTCACTCTTCAAAAACAGAGAATACACAGAGCAAAATAACAGAGAACTCACGTCTATCAGAGCACAAAGGAACCCAAATTTTCAAAGTTTCAGTCTTTTAAACACAAAGGAAATAGAGAAGCTGGGAATATCAAGTATCAACAACTTAGATTCAGTTTCGGAAATAGAGAATGCAGAATAGCTCACCAGGTGTGGTGGAAGGTGCGACGAGAAAAGGAACCACCGCCGGAGAAGACGTGCGATAGGGTTTGTGACTTTGTGCAGCCGTGTAATCACTACCAGGATATTAGATTTTAGCGGGGGTTTGTTTAGGAAAGGTTAAATGTGTTTTTGGTCCCTCTAAAATGAGGTTTAATTGGAATTGGTCCATGAAAAAAAAATTATAGAAAAAATCTCCAATGTTATTGAAATGTGTAGAAATAGTCTCTCTGTTAGTGTTCCATGTCACTTAAATTTAATTTACTGAACCTTGTTACCCTAAATCACTCACTATCCCTTAACCTAGGCATGACTTAACTTAGTAACTCTAAGTTGCCCTAAATCACTCATCACTCACCACGAAGGAAAATAATTAAGAAACGAGGAAGGAGAAGAAGTGAGACAAGGAGGAGGAGACGAACTTAGAGGACGAGGAAGGCTTAGGGCGAGATTGGGATAGACGAAGACTAAAGAGGTGAGCATCACGCGATTGAAAGAGACACACACAAAAGAGGCAAGGCCTTGGGCGACAGTGAGATTGGTGGACGATTTTTGTGTCCCGTTCAACTCTATCACATGTGAGATACCAAGCTCTTGGATTTCGTAGTAGATAGGATCGGGTTTAAGGTTTATTTGTTTTGAGGCTGGATGTGGGTATGATCAGACTTAGGGCTTTGATGGGCTAATTTGTTTTGTATCTCGATGTGGGTCAATTGGGGTATAACGTTTACTGATTTGCGTGTGGATGAGGGTTTGGTTTTGGTTTAGGGTTTATTGTCGTTTGAGCTTTTTTTTCTTTCTAAGAATGACTTTTTTTGTTGTGTATCATCGCATGAGAAAATCTAGGTTTGACCCTACACTTGAGTACATAGGAGGAGATGTTCATGCGGTACACAATTTGGACATTGGTAAATGGTCCTATTTTGAAACACTAACAATTTTGGAGGAGTTCGTAGGGTAAAATATGGGAATTGTTAAGTTGTGGTGGAAAAGGAGATGCGTAGGTTTTGATGGGCTGATGATTTTTCAGAAGATATGAGTGCATTAAAGGTAGTCAATTATGCTCTAAATTACGGGGGTGAAGTGGAATTTTATGTAGACCGTTGGGTGGAGAATGTTGTTGAAGCATTGCCTTTTGGGGAGAGGGAGGAAACTAATGAGAAGCAAGCTGGAGAACATTGTATGGAAAAGGGTGTTGAACAAACTGTAGAGCAGGGTGTGGAAGAGTATGTTGAACAAATTATGGAGGAGAGTGTGGAACAAGGTGTTGAACAACCTTTGGAGAAGGGTGTGGATGAAGTTGTAGTTGGAGATGGAGACAACATTGGTGAAAGTGTCAAAGATATTCACTTTAACTACAATGAGGAGAAAAGGTGTGGGAGTTTAGATGATGAACATGTTATCCCTACTGCTTCTACTACAATTCCCATTTTTCTCTGTCAAAGTCTTCAGGGAGGGTGAAAACAATAGCAAGAAAAAGGATAGGGAGGGGAGGCAAGTTAAGTTTTACTGATGAGGTGTGATTGAGGTTGTGGATGGGGGTGTGACTGAGAGTCAAAATCAGGGATATGCACAGGTGGAAGAATTTGTACCACCAAATGAGGCAAATGAGCTTTTAATGGAGGATGAGTATACGATTGAAGTTATTGAGAGTGAAAATTATGATTCAGGTTCAGCTGATGGAAGTTCCAAACCAAAGTATCCAAGGTATAAGCAAGAAGAAATGTCAAAGAACTTCACGTTCAAATTGGGCGTGGAGTTTGCATCTCTATAAGAAATTAAAGATATTGTCCTTGAGAGTTCAACATTAAATGGGAGGCAAATTAGTTTTAAGAAGAATGATTTGAATCGAGTTAAGGTTGTTTGTAAACACAACTGTGGTTTTTTGGCTCTAGTTAGCAAGGTTGGTGGTGGTGCTATTTTAGGATGAAGACTTTGGTTGGAAAACATACTTGTGGCAATGTATTCAGCAATAAAAATGCAAAGGTGATAGAAAACGAGTTCAAGGCAGGTGGTGAAGTTATGGTGAAGGATATGATGCATGAGATCAAGACAACATACTCTCCTGGAATTACTTGGTGGGCAGCTTGGAAGGCAAGGCAGTTTGTAAAGAAAGTTGTGAAAAGTTGGGCCACATGCTCCCTACTTTCTAATTTTATAAGTTATGCAATGTTTTCCTAGATGCTTACATGCTTTTGCAGGGCTTGTGATAGGACTCACAATGAGTCTTGGGCCCAAAGGGGAGGACCAGTTGGGTCAATTGTGCAGAAGTCCAGAATATGACGGATTTACACTAGGAGAGCTAGAGGAGAGGAAGCTGGCAAGTAGTGCTGAGCTGGCGGTGAGAGAATTGGAGTGAGGGGAGTTAGTTACGGCAATAGGGATGTGAAATCCATATAGGTTTATGGTTGTTGTGGAGGCCAACTTAGCATATTTGTACGGAGGATCACTTTATGTCCTTTTTAATGTATTTGAGCCTTAAAGGCTACAATGGGACGAAGGATTGCATTATCTTTTTGTATCAACTAGTACTTGGGACCACTTTATGTATATTTCAATGACTTTGAGCACTGATATTTTAAGCATTTGTTTTGTTTATTTATTTTGTCTTTACATTTTAAATAAAGTGGATCAATGAAACATAAATTTTGGTTGTAACAATGAACGAAATAGTTTTCACATCAATAACCACTTTGTTTGTCTGTCTTTTGCTAAGAAGTGAAATCAATATTTTGATTTCACACACTTTCCTTGTATCTTTGAGATCTTCCTCTTCAAGTCTTAAACCTCTTCATTGGTAGGATAACTTTGTGGAACACTTCCCTCATCAAAACCTTCTCTTGTGACCACCGAAAAAGTTGCATTTTCCTTATGTTAATTGAACAAATCAATTTAGGAAACTTGAGTGCATGAAGTAAAACCCTAATTTTGAAATTTACATATGGAAACAACTACATTCACATTTGGGCTTCTACAAAATAACCTTCATTGACTCCTTGTACTTTTTGACATCAACAACAAGGTCTCCTCCCCACAGTCACAAACCAAGCGCTAAGAGGGAAGAAATGTGGCTTCTCTGTGACTAGGCGTAGGAGGAGGAAGAGAGGTTATGTGAACGCTAATTTAACAACCAAAATTTAAAAAGATCACCATGTTACTGTGGCCATGGTTTAGAAAGACCGTCAAGTTACCGATGATCTAGGTTGTCGGCAATAGGCGATCATTTCATAATTTTGACAGTCTTCGTAAATACGAGGTAACTAACCTCACAAAAAATTACTTACCGCTATATTACTAGCGGTCTAGACCGTTCGTAAAATATTTACTAGTGCTCTATGTCGTTTGTAAAATATTTTTTTAAAACATGTTATCGAATCACCGATGACTTGACTTTCAGTTACAACAATATTTTGTGACGGACTTTAGGTCATTGATGAAATTCTGATTGTAATTACGTGTTTTCTTGGATGACGAAGTAAGGGTGTCCACAAATTGAGTTGGATTGAGTTTGAAGTAAAATAAATTCTGAACTTAATTAAACTTAGTTGGATTGGTTCGATTTTGCATTTTAAAATCTTTTCAACAAATCAAAACCAAACCGGTACGCTAAAAAACCATGTGAGTTTTGGTTTGTGTCTTCTAGGTAGGTCTTTGAGTTTGTATATAAAAAATAAATTATTAATTTTAAATTTTTTATAGTTCATTTCTAACATTCGCTTTTTTATTGGTTAAAATTAATATAGGTCCACTAAATTATATGGGTTTCACTCCCAATTTGGTGGGGGCTACATGAACTTTAACCAATTAAATTTAATACTTAATGTAATTTTTATATATAAATCATTTTTGGTTTTGTAGTTTTACTTTAGTTTGTAATTTTTCAAAGCATAAAAAAATACTTAATATATTTTTTATATATAAAACTAGTATTTTTTTAATTTTACATAAACTATGATTATTAATAAAAATAAAATCATATTAATCTTAATTACTATATGATAAATTCAAAAGTTTTACACAATTAGTAACCAATATAAAAGGTTATTAATAACTCATTAATATTGTTATTAATGTAAATGTCAAATCAATTTAAATAATAATAAAAATTATTATTTTTCTTATTTAAACTTTTTCCTCAAGTTATGATTTATAATTTTAATAAAAATAGTTTTAAGATTTTATTTTCATTATAAGAAATTCAATTTTTTTTTTCTACTAAGGAACTAATATAAATATTTTTACTAATGTGAGGGTCATGTCAGTTTTACTTTCACTCATTATTATTATTATTATTATTATTATTATTATTATTATTATTATTATTATTATTATTATTATTTTTAATTTTTTCTCAAGTTGATATCAATAATTAAATTCTAAATAATAATTGTTTTTTTAAATATGAGAAACTGACAAAGTTTTCCAATTAGTAATTAAAATAATGAGTAATACAAAATGTTATTTATAACTAATAAATTTTTTTACAATGTGAAGGTCAAGTAAATTTTTCTTTTACTAATAATTTTGTTATTATTATTATTATTATTATTATTATTTTACTTATATATATTGATATTGATTTTTTTTGGTACATTATATATTGATATTGATTGATATTGATGATTGTTTGATATGATTTATTTTAATACTTAATATATTTCTTATATATAAAAAATGTAATTAATCAATTAAATATTTTTTATAAAATTTACTCAAATTGTGACTATTATTAAAAATTAAATAATCTTAATTATAATAAATGAGAATTTGAAATGTTTTACGCAATTATTAATCAATATAAAAGGTTGTCAGTAACTAATTAGTATTGTTATTAATTTAAACATCAAGTCAATTTTAATTATCATTATTGTTGTTTAATAATTTTCCTCAAGCTGTCATTAATAATAAAATTTAAATAATATTAATATTTATATTAAAAATTAGAAATGAAATATTTTTACAATTAGTGAAATATTTTTAATTATTAATCACATTTTCAAACATTAGAGACTAAGTCGTACATGAAAATATTGGTATTGGCCTATTGGGTGAAAAGTAAAACATCTAGTAGCAATGACGTAAAACATGATGATGGCTGATTTTCAATTCTTGCAATTCTTTGTGTACTATCTAGCATTTTTCATAATTAATATATTAATGATTAAAATATTATTAAATTATGTTAATATGAAATTAATAATTTTCCAAGTAATAGAAATATCATTACACATTTTATATTTAAGAATTTATATTTGGTGAAGTCGAATTTTCTTCCTCAATTCTTATATTCATAGAAAGTAATTTTACATTTAATGACTAGTATATTAGATGGTATAAAATATTATTATTATATAGTATAAATAATATTATTATACAGTATAAATAATAATATTATTATATAGTATAAATTATAATATTATTATATAGTATAAATAATATGATTAATCTTTAGTCAAGTCAACTTTCCTTCCCAGTTTATATTTAATAATTAAAATATTATCAAATTATATTTATATAGAATTAATATTTTTCCAAGTAATAGACATATCATTACACATTTCATATTCAATAATTAATATTTTGTGAAGTCAATTTTCCCTCCTCAATTCTTATATTTATAGATATTATTTTTATATTTAATGAATATTATATTGATTTGTATAAAATATTATTGAATGATATAAATTTTATGATTAATCTTTAGTCAAGTCAACTTTACTTCCAATTTATATTTAATAATTAAAATATTATTAAATTATATTTGTATAAAATTAATATTTTCCAAGTAATAGAAATCTCATTACACATTTTATATTTAATAATTAATATTTTGTGAAGTCAATCTTCCCTCCTCAATTCTTATATTTATAGATATTAGTTTTACATTTTATGACTAGTATATTGAATGGTATAAAGTATTATCAAAAGATATAAATATTATCATTATTATTTAGTCAAGTCAACTTTTCTTCCCACTCCCCCCTTTATATTTTATAATAAATTAATATATTTAATGTTTAAAATATTTAATGATATTAATATAAAACTAATATTTTTATTAATATTGTGTAAAGTAATATAAAGTATCATTATATGCATACAAAATATTCAATTAACTAATAGATCCCTACAAAATTGATGAATTATAACGGAATAAATGTGTAAATTTTTTAGGTTAAATTATCCAATAGATCCCTATTGTTTCAAATAATTTGTAATTAGATCCTTATAGTTATTTTTTTTAATTAAATCCTTATAGTTTAAAATTTTTGGTTTTGTAGTTTTACTTTAGTTTGTAATTTTTCAAAGCATAAAAAATACTTAATATATTTTTTATATATAAAAAATAGTTTTTTTTAAATTTACATAAACTATGATTATTAATAAATTAAAATCATATTAATCTTAATTTTACTATATGATAAATTCAAAAGTTTTACACAATTAGTAACCAATATAAAAGGTTATTAATAACTCATTAATATTGTTATTAATGTAAATGTCAAATAAATTTAAATAATAAAAATAAAAATAAAAATTATTATTATTTTTCTTATTCAAAATTTTTCCTCAAGTTATGATTTATAATTATAATAAAAGTAATATTAATATTTTATTTTCATTATAGGAAATTCAATTTTTTTTTCTACTAAGGAACTAATATAAATATTTTTACTAATGTGAGGGTCGTGTCAGTTTTACTTTCACTCATTATTATTATTATTATTATTATTATTTTTAATTTTTTCTCAAGTTGATATCAATAATTAAATTCTAAATAATAATTATTTTTTTAAATATGAGAAACTGACAAAGTTTTCCAATTAGTAATTAAAATAATGAGTAATACAAAATGTTATTTATAACTAATAAATTTTTTTACAATGTGAAGGTCAAGTAAATTTTTCTTTTACTAATAATTTTGTTATTATTATTATTATTATTATTATTATTATTATTTTACTTATATATATTGATATTGATTTTTTTTTGGTACATTATATATTGATATTGATTGATATTGATGATTGTTTGATATGATTTATTTTAATACTTAATATATTTATTATATATAAAAAATTTAATTAATTAATTAATTATATTTTATAAAATTTACTCAAATTGTGACTATTATTAAAAATTAAATAATCTTAATTATAATAAATGAGAATTTGAAATATTTTGCGCAATTAGTAATCAATATAAAAGGTTGTCAGTAACTAATTAGTATTGTTATTAATTTAAAGGTTAAGTCAATTTTAATTATTATTATTATTGTTGTTTAATAATTTTTCTCAAGTTGTCATTAATAATAAATTTTAAATAATATTAATATTTATATTAAATATTAGAAATGAAATATTTTTACAATTAGTGAATTTTTTTAATTATTAATCACATTTTCAAACATTAGAGACTAAGTCGTACATGAAAAGATTGGTATTGGCCTATTGGGCGAAAAGTAAAACATCTAGTAGCAATGACGTAAAACATGATGATGGCTGATTTTCAATTCTTGCAATTCTTTGTTACTATCTAGCATTTTTCATAATTAATATATTAATGATTAAAATATTATTAAATTATGTTATTATGAAATTAATAATTTTCCAAGTAATAGAAATATCATTACACATTTTATATTTAAGAATTTATATTTGGTGAAGTCGAATTTTCTTCCTCAATTCTTATATTCATAGAAAGTATTTTTACATTTAATGACTAGTATATTGAATGGTATAAAATATTATTATATAGTATAAATAATATTATTATATAGTATAAATAATAATATTATTATATAGTATAAATAATAATATTATTATATAGTATAAATAATATTATTATTATATAGTATAAATAATATGATTAATCTTTAGTCAAGTCAACTTTCTTTCCCACTTTATATTTAATAATTAAAATATTATCAAATTATATTTATATAGAATTAATATTTTTCCAAGTAATAGACATATCATTACACATTTCATATTCAATAATTAATATTTTGTGAAGTCAAATTTCCCTCCTCAATTCTTATATTTAAATTTTTATATTTAATGACTATTATATTGATTTGTATAAAATATTATTGAATGATATAAATTTTATGATTAATCTTTAGTCAAGTCAACTTTACTTCCCAATTTATATTTAATAATTAAAATATTATTAAATTATATTTGTATATAATTAATATTTTCCAAGTAATAGAAATCTCATTACACATTTTATATTTAATAATTAATATTTTGTGAAGTCAATTTTCCCTCCTCAATTCTTATATTTATAGATATTATTTTTACATTTAATGACTAGTATATTGAATGGTATAAAGTATTATCATTATTATTTAGTCAAGTCAACTTTTCTTCCCACTTCCCCCTTTATATTTTATAATTAATTAATATATTTAATGTTTAAAATATTTAATGATATTAATATAAAATTAATATTTTTATTAATATTGTGTAAAGTAATATAAAGTATCATTATATGCATACAAAATATTCAATTAACTAATAGATCCCTACAAAATTGATGAATTATAACGGAATAAATGTGTAAATTTTTAGGTTAAATTAACCAATAGATCCCTATAGTTTCAAATAATTTGTAATTAGATCCTTATAGTTATTTTTTTTAATTAAATCCTTATAGTTTTAAATTTTTGTAATTTAACCCTCACACAATTGTAGCTTTATATATTTTTGATAAATTTAGGACTATTTGATTGCCAATATCATCTATGATGTGGCAATTGAACACTGAATTTCCCACATCAATAATGTCATGTCAGCAATATCTAAAAGAAAATGTGATAACGTTACTATTTAATGATTTAATTACAAATTTTTTATAAACTTAATTTATTTATAAAATTGACCCATATGAATATTCGGTTTGACCATAAATAAAATATTGGGTTTTTTTCGCAAGCAAGTTGAAAAGTTTTCAATCCGGGGGGCAAATGCAAAATTTGAATATGAAAAAAACAGGAAAGCGTGGGTTTTTGTTGTTTGGATCGATTGAAAGATAGATAGATTTCGAAATTTGAATTTGAAGCGTTGTGTTGTGTCCGAACCGGAACCTCACCCTGAACCTGAACCTGTATGAACAAATCAAAAAGGAAAGATCACTCATCATTGCGTGGCAGGGTGAGGACGGACGGACACACAAGGAAGGTTACGTTACTCGTTTCCTTCTTCGGATTAGGGTTAGGGTTCCTCAATTTGTATATATACCCCTCCACCATATCATGATCAATCATCAATCGATCCTCTCCTCTCACTGATTCATTCAATCATGTCTGGGTCTTCTGATATGGGTAACAACAGAGAGCTTCACTTCACGGTTGGCTTCCAACAACCGCAACCACAACAGCCACCGCAGCCCTTCCGAGTGGACTATTCTGATTCTCCGGTCTATCAAACCCCACCTACCAACGGAGGAGATTCCTCTGCTGCTGCTGCTGCTGCTGCTGCTGCACCACCACCTCCACCACCACCACCACCAGTTGGGTCTTCATCGGAGCCGTTGAAGAGGAAGAGGGGAAGGCCGAGGAAGTATGGCCTTGATGGGGTCGTCATATCGCCGGCCACCACCACCCCTCCTGTTACCCAGCCCGGTGGGCCTGTTACCCAGCCCGGTGAGCCTGTTACCCAGCCCGGTGAGCCTGTCCCTCATCCTCAATCATCAGCTTCTGCGGGCACAGCTGGTGCTACCGTGAAGAGGCCCCGAGGCAGGCCTCGTGGCTCACTCAACAAGAAAGGCACCAAGTCTTCTGGTGGTGGTAACTGCAATTTCCCTTTCTCCCCTTCTCTCTCTCTCTCATGCTGCTATGACTTTGTTTTAAAGATGATTTGTTAATTTTGTTTTTTAAAGCTTTCAACTTTACAGCATTTTTTGAAAATATAAAAATAAAATATCAAAATTTGAGCAATTCCGACCGAAATATGTTATTGTTTGTTTTGACTTGTTCTGGGTCTATTTTAGTTTTTTCCGGGCATGTCCAATTTTTGGCCTCCCCATCCTGCGGTTTGTGTCACTGATGAGAGTCATAAAATAATACAGACCTTAAGCTTCTGCAGTTTCAACGCTGGTCACTGTAAATTTTAATTTGTAAAGTACATTTAAAATGATGGGTGCTTTTTATATTTAATCTATTTATTTGCTGGATCTAGAATTTCAGGGGGCCTGATCTATGTGGGTATCAATTCCCTGATTTTTAATATTACTCTTTTGCCCGTGAGACATGTGCTGCTGCAATTTGTTTTGTATGCCCTTATTTTCTCATTTGCGTGTCATATATTGATTGCAAATGTGTTATTTCTGCAGAATATGAAGGATCTGGCCTCACTACTCATGTTCTTACTGTGAAAGCTGGAGAGGTAACTACTGAATCTGACAGAGTATCTGAAATGCATGGGTGGAGTTATTTTCATTTGAAATGACTGTTTTCAAGATAACCATGTTTTCTTTTAGGAATATTCCTTGTTCAATAACTTTTGATTTATGCCCCCTATTAATACACCTATGCCATGGTTTACTTTGATAAGTATTGTTGGTTCCGAAGGTGATTTTGTTATCAATACAGCTTTTTCACTTTCTTCTCTTTGACAACTTTATGAGATTTGATTGTTAGCTTGTTTTCCTTGGAGTTAATGGGAAATAATGCAAAGATTTGGTCAATTAATTTTTTTTTTTCACTCGGCTATAGGATTTCATTATTTTTAGTCTTGTCTGATTTTGTCATCCCTTTGGGTCCTTTATCTCCTTTATTTTTTTGATATGTCACTTACCTGTCATACTTATTTTACATTTCAATGTATCTCATGCATATTTGAAACAATATTTCCAATAACAGTTTTTGGTTGGTCTGTAAGGGTGGGCAGGTTATTGGAACAGACTTTGAATCTTTAAAAAGCGAATAATAGTATCAAATATGATGGTCAGATTTGCTATATGGTTCTATGTAAAGCTTATTTTATAGCCTTGTGTGTTTCCATTAATTTATCACTTTTACTTGCCTGCCTTGACTTTTCATTATAGTGTAGTTATCTTGTCTTCCATTTGGGAAAAAAGAGTGGGTTTATTTATGTCTTATTTCTCTTCAGACCAAATAATAAACTTATTTCTTAATATATATTTTGATATTCAGGACTTGGCGGCAAGAATTATGCTCTTTTCCCAGAGCGCTCCAAGAAACATTTTAATTTTATCAGCAAATGGATCCATATCCAATGCGACAATTCGTCAACCTTCTTCATCTGGTGGAACAGTGACATACGAGGTTCATAAACGTCTTTCCAACTTTTCTTTTCATCCCTTCCTGTGACCTTATCTTCAGGCTAAAATCATGTGTGCCATCCATTAGCTATATTACTGTTAGTGTATATGTCTTTTGTCAATCTCTAGCAAATTACCATTCTTTATTATATTGTTTTCTTACCCTGTTAAAAATACATTTTGACCTTGATAGTTATTCCACACCTTTATATGAGAAAGTCAATTTCAGAAGTTTGCCCAGTACTCAAAATCGTATTTATATGTGTTTGGTTTGCTACCATTTTTCCTTATTAACAACCGAGACTTATTAATGTGGGTGTTGCCTGACCATGGTGGGAAATGTTGATGATCGTGCCATTATAAACAAGTTAAATGCCCTAGTAGCTAGTGGTGGACAAGAGGTCTTGGTCTCATTTTGTGATATTTTGTTTTGTCAGGGGCGATTTGAAATCCTTTCCCTTGTTGGCTCTTTTTTACTTGCTGAAGGTGGTAGTCAGCATAGCAGAGCTGGGGCATTAGGTATAACCTTGTCAGGGCCAGATGGCCGTGTTTTGGGAGGTGCTGTTGCAGGTCTACTGATAGCTGCTGCTCCTATTCAGGTACAATTTTTGTTTTCTGATATGTGTTTGTTATATTCAGTCATTTAATAGAAGAAGTCCACGATTCCACATGCTTGTACAAAATCATTATTTGTGCATGTTGAACCCCCAACAAGATTTTTATCTGAATTCCAACTTATTTTCTTCTTGCATCATTTAGTGGTATTTAGCACCCTAATGGCAAGTCGTGGAACTAACCTGCCCATAATTATTAGTTTGCTTGCTCTCTGAACATGGTGCGTATTTTGCAGGTAGTTTTGGGGAGCTTCACTGCTGAGGGTCACAAACAATCCAAGTCTGCGAAGCAGGTAGATACTGCCCAACCAAGGTTTTTCACAGGCGGCCAAAGCAGCTCACCATCAGGAGGTAGTGAGTCGTCTGGTGGGCTTGGAAGCGCACTTAACTAGAACAGGTGCCTGCAATAACAACAACACACAAGAAAGCATTTCAGGCATGGAAGGAGAACTCTGCTCTTGTTACTTCTTTGTGTAGTGGGTTTGGTGTGGACTCTACTCAATTGTTATTACTCATATGTAACATTAGCTTTGTATAATTTTACTTTAAGAATATAAAATATTTAAGGGATACATTATATGTTCTTACTTTAATATTATTGGTTATTGCGAACTACTTGTCTAGTCTTTCTGCGCTCTGGTGATTCAAGCGGTTCATGCTGGTTGAGTTTGTGATCTAGGAGCATGTAGGCCGATCATAATATGGTAGTAACTTTGTCAACCTTAAGTATAATTTGTTGTTTGCTGCTAGGCCGACCATGTTTTATGCATACCAATTCAAAAACAAAGTGGTTTTATGCCAATTTTGGGCCATCAATTGCTAGGTTCTTCCATAAACAGTCTCTGAGCATTTCCATTTCTCCCCCACACTCTCTGCAACTCACAAACAAGACCCCCATTTCTGGTAAAGAGCTCCTCTCATTCCACAATTTGGATTGTGTGGTTTTTTATTACTTGCTCAACAAACTTGCTTGAAACCCAGCACAATCCTTATGGTCATGGTCTTGTGGATTTTGGCTAGAAAAAATTGGCTACCAAAGTGTCATTCAAATAGTGGTTGGTCTCTTTGACCCACTCATCAGTGGCTTGGCGAATGAAGTCGAGACATGCTTAAAGTGGCTGCAGCTTGAAAACATTATTGCATTACAATTCTAGTAAGAGGCAAGCCGCCACCATTTGGGGTGGGAATGTTTTCCAGCTGCAACCACTTCAAGCATGTATCGGCTTCATTGGCCAAGACATTGATGCGGGGGTTAGAGAGATCGGCCACTATTTGAATCACACTAGGGTAGCCAATTTTTTCTAGCCAGATCCACCATAAGGGATTGTGCAGGGTTACGAGCTAGTTTACTGACTAAGTACATAAAAAAAACCACACACTTCAAATTGTGGAGCTAGAGGGCCTCTTTTGCAGAAATTGGGGTCATTGTTTGTGGGTTGCGGAGTGTGGGGGAGAAATGGAAGTGCTCAGAGACGGTTTATGAAGAATACAGCAATTGATGGCCCAAAATTGGCATAAAACCACTTTTTTTTTTTTTTGTGAATTGGCATGCATAAAACAGTCTTACTGGAGATTTTTATCCTTTAGGCATGGATTAGATTTAAACCTTGTTTGTGAAAAATAAAAAACAAATGCAGGTGTTGAATAATCTATGAGGCATTTCCTCAAATCTAAGTAGTTGACAACGTCAACAAGAAGTTAGCAAAACATAGATTGCGAGATTTAAGATATGAAGGATGAAAAGTTTGAAGTTCAGTTAAATAATGGAAGCAAACAAGGTTTCTTTTGAAAATGAAATCAACAAAGAGAGGCGAGTGGCAAACGAAAGGAGGGCGGCAGATGGCGGCCAGCCAACAATAGGTGGTGGTTAGAGGTTGAGAGAGGGAAACATATATGAGGTTTCTCTAAAATCTGAAGACCAAGTAATTTTGATGTGTTTATATGTTTCTTTATAGGTGGTGAATGTGTCGGTACGAAAATGGTTTTAAATGGTATGAAACAATGTAATTTTGACACACCACCCAAGAAGTATTCCAAGAGTACTTAGAAAGTACCTGAAATTATTTGTTTGAAAATACATTTAGGTATATATTTATGTGGTACCCATGCATTATAGAGGAAAGGAGCCTCTCTATGTAGTATTGAAAAATTGCAAATTAAATAACTCGAGGTATAAATTTTTTTGGGTACATCAAATTCAAATTACTGAATGTTATTACATGGAAAACATTACATTGCTTCAAAGGAAAATATGATAATGGCATTCAATGGAGAATTGGTAGAAATGAGAAAAGGAAAGAAATACACACACAACATAACAATAGGGTCTTATTTCTTCTTAGTGGGATAAGAAGCCATCTTGTAGAGTCCACACATCCCCTCAGGTTTTCCATTGTTTCTCCTAAACCTTATGTATCCTTTCTCTCCCCATTTTGTTCCCCATGAATTTTTCACTGTGATGTAATCCAAGCCCTTTGATGTCCCATATCCAACAGCTGCCACACCATGATCTAGTTCAGTTCCACAGTGCCCATCGAAAACACCCTACAAATATGGTAAGATCAGTTTCTCCAATTAAAAAAATCATAAATGTCACAATTAACTACTATAGCTTATAATTTACTTCAACATACCCCACTATAAAATTGGAAATCTCTGCCTGAAGCCTCTATGGCCACACTGAGGGGTTGGTTTGCAAGTGCCTTCAATAGGCTCTGTTCATTGTTTTGTGGCACATCATGATACCCACTAATGGTGACAACTTGGCTCTCTTCCTGGCAGCATATCACATTCGTTAGCTTATATCATGCTTCAATTAACTTCTCTTTCCTTAGAATCAATTCTTAAACCCAGAAGTTACTCATAGAAACTTCTCCTTAAAATTGGTTCTGGTGTTATTGTAGAAGGATAATTACCTTACTCATCTCGCAAGTTCCTTCCTCCATAATGTAAGGATAATCATCCTCTTTATGGAGTCCACCATTTTCTACAATGAAGGAGAATGCATAGTCCATGAGACCCCCATTGCAACCATTGTTGTAAGTTCTGTCACAGTCAATTAACTCTTGCTCAGACAAAGATGTCAAGTTGCCGGTCACAATCTGGTTTATTCCCTCAACCGCCGCGACAGTGGAAAAAGCCCAGCAGCTACCTGCAAGTAATTAATCATAATCATGTTATAAGAGCTCACAATTGATTATGCGCATGAGCTACTTTCTCTAACTTCGAGCGTAATCAATTTTGAGGTTGAAATCAAATTCTCTAAAGTGACCTCTCAAATATCTATATTGTCATCTACAATTGAGTTTACTAGATTGGCATAATTGATTTTGCGGAAAAATAAGCTGATAAGTAGTCATTTGTACTTATATACTTACCACATGAACCTTGATTCTTGATATTGGTTACAGCACCTTTCTTTCTCCAATCCACTGACTTTGGCAGATCAACAACATCTCTGTAAGTGAATTCCTCTGATGACTCTCTCCTTGTGGAGAAATCAACCTTGAGCCCCAGGTACTGCTTCTTAAACTCATGGTGGCTCAAATCAGCAAACTCATTCAACCCAAGCCAGTAGTTGCTGACCACCTTGTTTCTCTCATCAATGTGCTTAAGGTTATCCTTAAAAATCTCAAACCTGAGCAGCTTTTCTTCAATGCTCTCATAAATCTTTCCATGTCTTGCCATCCATGATTCAAAGAGTTCAATCAGCTTATCCATGGACTTCAAGTCCTCTGATGAATAGCCCACAATGGAAAAATCGCGCCCGAAAGCTAGAGACACAAACAGGCATAAGGAGCAGGCTACGAGAAGTGTTTTTGAGGAGGGTGAAAAAGCCATTGCAATTGTTGCTATAGAAGAGAAGAATGAATGTGAGAAGGGATGAAGAAGAATGGAGAAATGGAGTAGTATTTATAGGTTATGTTTTGGGTGTTACTTTCAAGTAAAGCTTGTTGGGATTGCTATTCTACTGAGTAGTCTTTAAGTATGTTCTTTCAGGTGGCTTTACACCAAAGCATAAATTCACATGCCTTAATTATGCTGCACAAGATAGATATAGTGGTTCATTTAATAGGACTATATTTAATTAAAAGCACTTATCTGTTCACACCTTCTATTACTTGTGGGGAGCCAAATCAACTTATCAGTAGCATAATCTATATATACTTCTATATTTAGTTTTATAGAAGCACCACTAATAATAGTCATAAAGTATCCTAAATTAGATATAAGAGTCACCTTGTAACTGAAATACATTATTTTTAGGCAATGAAATTCCATATCCAAATCAAGATTTGAAGTAATACACCACTTTAATTGCTGCATACGTATGGTCTTGTTGACACGGTGCATAATTGGAAGTATTATTAGAATTGATTTTAAGGTCAAAATCAACTAAGAAGTTTCTCTCAATAGATTATGGTTGTTAGAATTAATTCTGAAAAAAAAAGAAGTTAATACAAACACGCTAATGGAATGTGTACGACATAAGTGATCTCTGATTTAGTGAGAGAGATAAATAAGACGCCTAATCAATTGTTTATACTGTGATGAATTTGTAAGTGGTTTCTCCAAGTCAGAAGTGAGCCAGAGATGTTTCTTCATATAAAAGGTACAAGCCTTTACTTATGATAAAATAAATCTTACTCTAGGTTTTTTCAGTGTTAACTAGTTATCCCACAACTAATATTCGTGAGACTAATCCCTCGCTCCACTGTCAACGCACTACGCGGTAGGAAACTAACCAATAAATTTTTTATATTCATAAGGGTTGAGATTCAATCCCAATTATTTGCTTGTTGAACCAATACATTAACTCATATGGTTAAATCTTACATTAGATAATTTGTTTCCTATATACAATTATCTCATTCATAATTTTTTTTATCTACAAATGATTCTGTAACTGATAATAATATGTTTCAAAATTCAGAACTCAGAATTCATATGGGCTTTCTGTCATGGGATCATGAGACACGGCCCAAACCAAAGCTTGATAACTGAGATGCACAGATATACGTACAGCAAAATGTATAATACAGTGTTTAATTTGAATCATTCTTTCGTATTTCTATCTCATCAAATTAAATTATATTAACAGTAGTGATACGTGAACCACTTAGGTGTTAGTACTACTTAGGATACTTATTTATCACGACTGTTTTACATTTTATTTACTTCCATAGTTTGGTTATCCTAAAAAACATGATAGAAAGAATAAATTGAATGGGGCCTACAATCACAATCGAGAAATTAATTTCATTTATTTTATTGTTGGAGATTAAAAATTATGAAATATTTTTAAAGAAATTAAATCTAATTCATTATATTTTACGGAGATTAAAAACATATTTAATCTTACTTTCAAATTAAATTCTAGCCATTGGTTTTTGGCTGATTTTACTTTAATTGCGTGATGTTTTTACAATTGTTCTTTTCTCTTTACTCTTTACTCTGAAGCTTGGCAAGCTAATTTTGCTAATCCATGACCATATTGGGTAATGTTCCTTCACCGAGCAAATATGTTCACCTATATATCAGCACTAGTGAAGATATCAAAATAACTTATTACTCAATTGTTGGAATTGGAATACAATGAGAAAGATTGTGTATGAAGAAAAAGGAAAGCTACCAGTATGACAGGTGAACACCATTCCCAAGTTAGCAAGAATGAATTCCATTAATGAAAAGGAGAAAAATTAGTCTGGTTTGGCACAGGATCAGATGATACCATTACCTAGGGATATGATATCTCTGCACATTGAAGATAAAGGTAAAAAGAGGAAAGACAAGTTAATTAAGAAATCACATGCACACAGACACAGAGGGCTAAGAGCATAGGCTTATGTAAGCTACATATAATGTAGGTTATGGCGTATTGGATTCGATCTATCTTTTACTTGGGTGAGTCTCTAAGATCTAAGGCACCTGCACATTTCAGATATTCATTCATTCAATTCAAATTCAATTCAAAATGCTGTGTGTTATGCAAATAAATACACGTGCACTGTCCCTTTTTTATTGATTCATAGTAACAGTTTAGCACCAGACTAGACTCTATTCAGCTACGTTTTACAGGATCTGCTTGTTACCTATACATCATCATTCATGCCAGAGGAATAGCGTGCACTCGTGTGCAATTATTCAGCTTATAATTAACATTTTACAGTTAGTTACTAGTTAATTACTATTTCAATCATTAACTGCTTGCAAAACTTTTACAAAAACAACCAAACTTATTTTAACCGCTGAGCTTAAATACTGCATGTAGCATCATTGTCAATTTGCTCATTAGTTTTTAAACTAATAAAGAATAAATCTCAAACTTCAAAATATATATGTTAAACTCTGCAAACCAGCAGTGTTGCATTTAATATAAACATTACTTAAACCCGCAAACTATCTTGTTGTTTCTTAACAGCACCACTAGCACTAGGAAGCAGTAATAAATGAAAAAGTTAGAAAATGTTTGAAAAACAATGAAATAGAGACATAGAATAAGTATAAAAATGTAAAAAAAATAAAAAAATCAACACTCTTATTCCCATGAAAATTAGTGTACATCCTTTGGTTTGGGTGTAGACCACTAGAAAGATAGGAAGATATGAGAGATAAGTGACAGATACGATATATGATGTGATGCATGCAGAACATATATGGAAATAAAAAAAAAATGTTTCGAGATGTCTGCACTATATAATGGTTCATGAATCATAAACTAGCTGGTGGATATTATTATTATTATTAACTCTTGTTTCGAGAAATTAAATTTGTAGCTGATACATAGGTAGGTTGGTTCTGTATCTGAATTCTGAATTCTGAAGTCTGCAGTGTAGGGGCCACGTTTTGTACGCATATATACACACCTCTTGTGTTCCCACTCATCTCCTCGTTTTCAGCTTTATATATCATCTCCATCGACCTCACACAGTATTCATTCCACTTTAACTTTTCCCTCTTCATCTCTCAATTTCATTTCATCATGTTAGCAATGGAAGATGTACTGTGTGAACTCAGTGATCATGAAAAGAGAAACGACCAAGGCCTTCCACCAGGTTTCAGGTTTCACCCAACTGATGAAGAACTCATCACCTTTTATCTGGCTTCAAAGGTGTTTCATGGAACCTTCACTACCACCAATGTCAAGTTTGCTGAAGTTGACCTTAATCGATGTGAGCCATGGGAACTTCCAGGTATCACGTCATATCTATACATGTACGTACCTTGTGAGTGCTTAATTTATACTTGTTGATGACATGATGCATGATTAATGTAATTGATTAGATGTGGCAAAGATGGGGGAGAGGGAGTGGTATCTGTTCAGTTTGAGAGACAGAAAATACCCAACTGGGCTGAGAACAAACAGAGCAACTGGAGCAGGGTACTGGAAGGCAACTGGGAAAGACAAGGAAGTTTACAGTGGAGAAAAGCTCTTACTTGGGATGAAGAAGACTCTTGTTTTCTACAAAGGGAGGGCCCCTCGTGGTGAGAAGACTAGATGGGTCATGCATGAGTACCGTTTGGATGGTCACTTCTCCATTTCTCACCCTCACACTCTCACCTCTAAGGTATGCACTATGCACTGTGCAATATGCTACTTGTTATGTTATTCAAACAATTCCAGTTCCGATGGTTAGAAACACTTTGAGCTGTTTGATCATGAACGATTAGCTTGTACTTTTCATCGAGATTATCGGCTTAGATTCATTGAGATTGTGAATTTAGAAAACCGTGGGATCCATACTTTGTCCTCTTTTGGGTTGACTAATGTGGATACACACACACAGACACCTTGTCATTTCCTATTCATAAACTTGACCCTTTTCACTTTTTAACCATTTGGGTAGTTTTTGATGTGATTGAATGGATGTTTACTAGCAGCATGTGAACTTGTGAATCACCACATTTATTTTCCTCTCTTTCCTTTTCTATATTAATATCAATGCTGCCACAATCACATAAAAATAAAATTAATAAGGTCTGTTCACTAACTTTAAGAAGGAAATGATTCATTTTGACAGGAGGAGTGGGTGATATGCAGAATATTTCATAAATGTGGGGAAAAGAAAACTCCAGTGCTCCAAGTCCAAGGACAATTGAATGCTTCTTCATCCCCCACAAAAAGTGCTACTACTTTACCAATACCACCTCCATTATTGCATGCAACAACCCCAATTACTTCATTTACATTGTGTCAATCACAAAATGATTCTCATGACCTTTTCCCATTCCAACCTTGTTTTCCATCTTCTGAACTATTCTTCAAGACACAGCTCTCTCAACAGGTCAAGGAGCAATTAACTATTCCAAAACGAACCAAAACACTCCATGATCAACAACAGCAAGTAGTAGAAGATGCTAATTATAATTATAACTTGCGCTGGATGGAGAATAAGTTGAACTCAAATCCAAGTAATTTCCAGAACTTATTCCCTCTTGAGATGGATGCAGCTGGCAATGGCATGATGCTAGATCTTCCTATCGGAATGGATTCATGGTCCCAGGCCCAGCATGTTTAAAAATGATATATATCTACTACTATTCACTCTGTTTGTAACATAAATAACTTGTGCATCTATTTCTATGTCAAGCTAGATTTTACCGTGCATGGATCCTTAACACATTGGATTTCATGTTTGTTTAGTTTAATAGTTTGCCATTCGAATCAAAGCACACATCTTAACACATCACATCAACACAAAATCTGACACTTTCGTGTATATATGTTTATGTGGTTATTGGAGCTTTGATTGAACATTATTATCATTATTGCTTAAAAAAAAGTTTGCTTGATCTTAAGCTCCAAAATATTCTCTTAATCTTTTAACTCACCTATGAAATCTTGCCATATTAATTAAGAGAATAATATAGGTGACATGTTACGAAATTACTATAAATCGAATGAGACTGATCGAGCAAGCTAAAAAAACTACACAAAAGCCCAAAAGAAAAAAGGCCCTTTGGGCTAAAGTAATATGAGATGGAATATTCTCGAATGTAAGCTAAAATAATACTAGAAACATTGTAAACAAAATTATGTAACCAACATATTTTTTGCTCAAAAAAATTTAAGAAGCTAGGCCTTGTATATTTTCCCTTGGGCTTCTTAATTAGAAGGTATTTTGGGCTTGCTCAATACTACTACTCCACACCCAAAACATATAATATCATAAAAGACAATTGAAATAAAAAGACAATTGAAAAACCACGTCACAAGATAGTAACATCAACACAACACATCGTTGTCCAACTTTTTTTTTTCTCTTAAAAGTTGAAAGGGGCAGTACACCCAATAAGCAACTATCCATGAAAACTCAGCCAATAGCTAGAGAGGTTGCAAACCTCATATCAACATCATTGCTAGCTTCTTCAATTCAGTCCTTCCAATATTTTTCTTTTTCATAAATAATAAATAATAGTATAGTTTAATAATGGTTAAAGGCTTTCATTTGATTTCTACCACTCAACTCAAGAACTCGTGACTAGGACATGAGTAGGATTTAATCTTGACTTGTGCATTATCTGTTTTTTAGTTACTAATAATGGATATATATTGAAGGATAGATCTTATAAATATTTAAGACGTGTTTAGTTTGTATATATTTTTTGAAGTTCGCCACATCGAGTATGACTAAGATGAAGATCTAGCACGCCCCACAAAGAGTGAATTCATGACGTGCTTCCAAGATATGAATGAATCTTGAAAAGTGGTAAGTAACATATATTCATGTTCTCAAGATTCATTCCAAGACTTTCCCAGAGAACCTTGGGCGCACGTACGTACATCAAATTTATATAAGATCATGAACTCAAATAACAGTGTCATCTACAACTTGGATATAGGTCAAGTTGCCACATCTCAGGGATATTTCATTCTCTACTATATATTCAAAATTGTGTCATATATATCACAAGTCTAAGATTAGGATTTTTTTATATGTGTGATACAAGTAGGGGTTTCATTTTTTATACATACAAGGGATAAAATTTGAAAAAAAATAAAAAATAGTTAATGTGTACTCAAAAAATATTCAAGTAGTACCTAAAGAGTACCCAAGTAGTATACAAAATCTTTGTTTAATTTTTTTTTCCGTCATACCCGGTAAGTATTTACAAGTACTTAACGAGTATCAGAATTGGGTACGTACGTGGTATAGGTACTCAAGCAAAAATGAAATATCCATGCATCATTATATAAAAAATAGGTTGTAAGCATCTCTTACATTGAATCTATGAAATTCTTCATTTAGCAGGATGAAAATTGAGTGGAATTACAAATTTTAATAGTTGTCAAAACAAGTATAATAGCTTTTTGGAGGCAATTTATACCATCAAGTATTAGAGGCAATTTATATATACATATATGCATTAAGAAAAGTGAGGATGTTAGTGGGGCAATTGCCCCCACAATACACTATGTGGATCTCTCTTTGGCCGGTAGATCATAGGTTCGATCACTGGCTGATGTGCATGGAAAATTATTTGCTAGAAGAGACTTACTTACTTGATTTGGCTACCAACTGTGGTGATTCGAAACAATTAATCTCATGATTGCCAGATGTGGACATATCTTAATGCAACAAAAAATTTGTGTTACATGCCTTATCTAAAACCCGCCAATGTAAAATTATAAGTGTTATATTTGTTCATTTTATATTGATGAAACAAAAAAGGGACATGTATAAGAAAAAGAGTAATCTCTTTGGAAGGCACTAACATATGAGATGTCAATGAGATCACAGGATTAGAGGAGGGTCACTTCATCTCAACATGGCATCCAAATAAATTTGTAGTAAATTACAAAATCTCTAAAAAAATTAGTATATAAATGTTGTACTTTTGAATTAATAATCACTAAAGTATCAATTTTAAGTCTTCACAACGATTAATCCTTTAAAAAAATGACACTAGTTCTTTCCTTCTTTGGCAATTGTGTTTGGTCAATGTTTATGTTTAAGGAATGGATCTTATCATCATATAATTGTCAGAATTCTTCATAATAATGCATTATCCACTTATTGATACCGGGTTATTTGACTTATTTATCTTACTACTTTAATTTCCCATTCTTTTCATTTTATTTGAAGATCTAACCTTCTTACTTATTTATGGAAATTCATCTCTTGACTCTCATGATTCACTTGAAGGAATTCTAATGTGAGGGCACGTTCTCCGATATGATAAACCACTATGAACTTATATCTTTCAAGAGTTGCACATTGCAAAGTCAAGTACCTCATTATCTTTGCAAGTACATACTTGTTCAGGTAAACTTGGAGTTGTGTACAACCAAGCATGGCCTTGGAGATATAACAATTAGAATGAACAATTAATCATGTACTATTTTTGTGAGTTTGGAAATTAATTTAGAAGCTAGCTTCATATATATAATCCAATTAAATTACAACAACCACCCACTGCACGCCATCATGAATACCCCATCGATCTCCAAAAGAAAGATAGAATCAAACTACCTAAAAGACTAAATAAACAGAATGGGGTAGAGATCTCAATTAATTAATTAATCACAAAGAGAAAGATGCATGGAGTCAATAATTAAAAAACCTAGGGTATTGATCTGCATGAGTACGGTGATTTTTGCATCTACATATATGAGAATGGCACAAATTAAACAATGCAAACACACTATAAACACTCAATTTAATTTGTCTCCATCTCTCTAATCTTATTACATGATCGATTACATCTACAATATAAATCACATTCATTGTATAATTATTTTTTTCTTTTCTCACTTTAAATATTTGTCGAATGTCTGCACTATACAGATGTTTACGAATCATTTTTTAGAAATGATTTAACATGATATGTAGTAGTACCTCCTTCTGTTTGGGTAATTAGTTTTGGGTGAAGTTGGCCTTGTGCACTGCCATATGCATTACGCTTGTATTCTTCCAAGTCGCTGTATTTCACGTATGGACTGCTCTCTAGAGGCAACCCTAATTCCTTCACCTTCCCCACATTCTCTTCTTCCTCTGCTTTAACCTCCATTTGGTTCCTCATCTGTGCCATCATCAATGAATCTAACAAGTTTGATTAATTAATGTTTGTATTAAGTTTTGTTTATAATTAAGGTTGCTACTTTTTATGCATGCATGATTAATGCTTGGAGGTAATTAATCACATCAAAAGCGACAGAATAGAGCCTCCACACGCATGTAGTATTAACCACAAACCATGCCACTTGACCCGTTCAATTGTACGTTGACGCAGTCTTCACCTCTCTATTTATTTTATTCCATCATTCCCCGTTACCTACCTAGAATTCAGAAACATCCACTCAATAATCAATATACCCAGGTCTCTATTTTGTTGTTAGAACATATCCTACATTCGACCGATATGAGACTAATTCTTTGATATTCACTAAGTCTTTTTAAACAAATTATTTTTCATACACATTATCAAATTTTGAATTAAATATTTGAGAAGTCAACTACATACTAACTGTGTGTTGTGTACCCAGATCTCTATTATATTGCTAGAAAAGTTAGATTGATTTTTTTTACCATGCTAAAGAGTGGCTTAAGAGTACGTAAATTAAAGTTGACTAAGAAATAATTTAATAATAATTTAAATTTTTCATATTTTAATATTATATTCCTACAATTCGTCCTACAAATTAAATATTGCATCATTATAATATTAAATTCCCTTGTTGAGGCATATACATCAACCGTATTGAATTAATTAAGCTGGGTGAATTAAAAGGATTTTCGTGTTTTAAAGTTTAAACATGAATTCATAATGGTATGAACAAGTTCTAGCACAATTGGTAGATAACTGGATCATTAAACATCTAGTTTAGGGTTTACTTCTTGAGCGGTGTATATGAAGAATAATTTGTTGAGAGTGACTTACTCACTCAACGTAATTTAAGAATCTCAGAGGATTTATCTCATAAATTTCGGTTATAAGATAACTTGCGAAAAAAAAAACTTTCATAATAATGCAATAAATGAGTGATTTTGATTACATAACCACACTCCACAATCGTATGTACCCTAACTTTACAACATTAAAATCTTCAAGCCAGTATTGAAAGTTATAATTTGGTGCTTTGTAGGGTGAAACAAAACAATAAAACGTTGTCAATAATGCACGTGGATTGTGCATGAGACACGAGCCACATGCATGGCACATGGTGAAAGGACTACCATGGTTGTTTGCAAGTGGAGGGTGGATATCCTATTCTGCAACTCAGATTCTCATTTCTAACATAGAAGTTTGAACATCCATATAATTAAATTGAAACCATTACGGATCCGGATTTTCAATATGCATTCTAGATCGAATCTTAGATACCGTTTGGATGCAGACAAAAAAACACTTATTAAAGCTTATTTAATACTTTTTTTAGTTAATAAGCTCTAATAAACTGGTATTCAAACCGTCACTTATTATAGTTTGTATGTGAATTAGTTATTAGTATGATATAATGTAATAGAGTATAACAATAATAAGTGAATGTTATGTCTATCGTATTTTCTTCATAAATATTCAGAAGATTGTAATATATTAAATACATATAAAAAAAATATACACGAAATTTAAAAATAATAATATCATGTAAAATTTCGACACGATCGCAAAGGATTTTGATTAGTGTCTATATATACAGCATACACTTAGGTATTCTAGCTTCTATTTTAATCGTACTTGGAAGAGAAAGAAAAAACCTAAGAAAACAAGCACCTATCATGCACCGGCAAGGTCTCTAAATCAATAGGAGGTAAATCCACAATCACAAAGTCGGACAAATTAATTAAAGTCAAGTTTTCATTTTGTGCTAACAATATATTTTATTTAAAAAGGAGTTTAATAATTATATATTCACAATGTAAATAAATTTTATATAACAATCCAATCAGCTGAATGAAAAATTAAATACGATTAAGTATTTATGTAAAATTATTTATCATGCATGCATATCTACTTGATAACTTTTTAAAAACTGGAAAACGTTCTTGAAATTTAAAGAATAATGTGGAAATGACAAGAAGGGGAATAGGGGATCAACCCCCTTTCGAACAAGTTCCAGATCCCAAAGACCAAGGTAAGTAGCACGTGAGCCTTGGCTCGTGGTTGTGCAAAATATTGAATTTTTTTTTAATGAAAAATTATTGAAGTTATAATATTTGGAGAAAATAGTGATTGTAATTCTTTTAATTAAAGAAATGAATTAAAGCACAGCCGGTTTTCATTTGTGATTGTAATTATTTAAAAGAAATGAAAAAGTTAATGAAAAATAATAAATATAATTCATTTTAATGAATGTAGTATCATGAATTATTTTTATGTATTTAATTATTTTCGCAATTTCGAGTCAAGTAGGACCATCATGAGTGTCAAAGCTATTCCTACTAAATATTAGTATTATGAAACTTTTAAATAGTAATATGATTTTCAAAATGATTGTTTAATAACTAAATTAAAGTATTTAGCATCTACACTACCTTTACACAAAATTAGTTGTAGTCACATGTGGTGGGGTTTTAGTCGCGTTTTATTATGGAAAAAGAGAATCTCTTAAATGCTCATGAAATGAGAAAAGAAAGTCTTGATCAAGAGTTTTTTTCCTGGCATAAAAAAGGTTAATAAAGTTAACTATAGAATTGAGATGATAGACTATAAATTATACAAAAATAACTAAGAATCTCACCTTAAAAAGAATCACGGAAAAGAATCACTTTTAGTAAACATTGCATGCTTTGTGAAACAAAAGGGTGTTTTGTCAAAAATCTACACTATTATTGCATTGACAATAATTCATGAGAAAATGACCACATGACTACAAGAGGAAAGGGAAAAGACAATTACTACTGTCCAAATTCGCCGGATTATGATCCTAGGAAATTGGTATAAAATAGAAAAACGGGAAGAAAATATCATGGTACGAAACGTAAGAGGAATTTGGTCATAAAGACCCACCAAGTGGAAAAAGAATGGAAATCAGTAACAAAATGTGTGTAAGAAAAATATATAGTAAAGTTCATTTGTTAAGTATTAAATGCATTAAATAATGAAATTGAACAAAATATTAATTAACTTTTAATATATATAACTCACTTTACCCTTTTAATATATTTTAATAAAAACTTTCTATAAATACATTAAATAATAAAATTAAAAGTTGAGTAAAATTTTCAATGTCACTAGCTCTTCGACTACCATTTAATAATAAGAAAATAGTTGATGCACCATTTGTGTAAACTATAGATACAACATATATTCGTAAGCATGCTAACATATATTCTTATTACAATGCATGTCCAACAATAACTGACAATTAGTAATCACTCAACAATCCCTAGAGGGCTAACAATCTACCAAACAATCAGGTCATTCTCAAAATGTCGTTAGCTACTAACTAAGATCATATGTTATTCACATAGTATGCTATCATGCATTATAGCCATAGATACAACATATATAGTTATAGTAAGTCAAAGTGCCCTTATCGTATGCGTTTTCCTTCCTATGCTCCGTACCCTTCCATATAAACTTTACTATTTAACTAAAGTTTAAGGATGGTCACTAACCCCTAGGAACTTAGGCTTAGGGATTATGAGTTACAACTCATCCAACGAGTCAAGCAAGCTTTAACACTTAGGGAAAACCCTCTAAAACCACATGAAGCACATGACCAAAGCGTTAAAACACTTTAGTTTTCCTCCAAAACTTCTAACTTTAAAACTACAAAACTTGGCAAACTCTCTGAAAACTTTTATGCCCAAAAGCAAGCTTTCATACCTCAAAACTTTGCAACTCAATGTCGAACTTTAGGGCAACTCATGCCCCATCAGGCTTAGACCAAAATTGAAGCACATAAACACATTGAATTTCTCATTGTCTCTTAGGGTTACAGATCCCTAATCTCATACATTCACTGTGACTTCCGATACTTAGTTGAAAACCATGGAACTAACTTGAAAATCTGATTTACTGTCTCATTGTCTTCTGGGATTTTAAATCATTTTCCTTAGACAATCATCGAGGTTCTCTAACACTTAACATTTTCTCTATAGGAAAAACCTTAAAGAATCACAAACAACCTCTTAAACTCAATAATCCTCAACCAGAACACTTTTTTCAATAAGTCCTAATCTGCCCAGTCATGTGGACAGATTTTTAAATACATCAAGTCACCTTTCATCACCCAAAATCTCTTCTTGAAAAACCAAACCTACCACAAGCAAAAGCAAGACAAGGGCTACAATTTTCATCAAAGGAGAAAGATGAAAGCAAGAAGAAATCATGGTGGAAATCATGGAGGGAGGGGCTTCCATGGAGGTGATAAGGAAGATGATGGAGAGCTCCTCTCTTTCTCTCTAATCCTCTTTCTATTTTCCTCCACTAATTTCTTATCTCCACTTAAGCTACATGAGAAAAGAAATATGTATTTATGCATACATGGTCGTGGGTTCATTAAGGCCAAGGGGGAGGAATTTTAATCTTTTTAACACTTAGGGACCAAATAAGGAATAAGGAAAGATTATATGACAATTAGTCATAATCTCTTACACTATCAAGTCACTTCTCTTACACTTAGTCCTAATCCAAGTCATAAACATCAATTCATGTCATACACATTATTTTAATGTTTAATTAGCACACTATCCAATGTTGCTTAAAGTGACTAACGTCGGTAACTCGCTCACATTGACTTAGACGCTCGCCAAACTCGGGCGTCGGTAGACAAAATATCTCGGAATATTATTTCGAGATTCCAGTCGTTTTCGACCCAAAAACATTGTATATCTAAAACTGACCCATCTCTGCATTCAGGGTTTTCACAACCCCTATACCGAGTGTCAGAAACTTTACCAGGTCCCAAAACCAAACTATATTGACCTTACAGTCAATCTTCACGAAAGCATGCATACATCGTCATTCAGATATACAAAAAGTCCAATTGCCATCCGAAAATTAGTCGGAGGTTCAATCAGAGCTTCTACAACGAACTGCCGTCTCATAACCTTTCACAAGTAACTCAAATGCTCATGGAATTTAACTAGTGCTTTAATGAATTTATCATAAACATTGGGATAATTAAATAATGACCTTATTATTTAAAATATTAGGGTCTTACAATACGACCCCTTAAAATAGTTTCGTCCTCGCAACTAGAGTTGACCAACAACTCAGGGTATCATTCCCTCATCTCTCCTTAAAGTTCCCATGTCAGATCTCCCATCGCCTGGTCCCACAATACTCTCACTAGAGGGACTTGCTTCTCTCTGAGTGGCTTGACGTTCAAGTCCTCTAGCTTCGTAGGCAGAACTCAAACAACATGTCACCCCCTAGATGGATCTCATTCAGCTCAACTGAGGTCAAAACTTACGCGCACACAATGCTTCATAAAGTGTTATCCCTATACTTATGTGAAAACTGCTACTATATGTAAACTATAGCTAGCCAACAACTCGTTCCATTTATGCAATCGTCCAAAGCACGTGCTCTTAATGGATCATAATTTCATAAAGTCATCTATGTTCGTACAATTCGTACCAGGTTTAAATTTCCTCACCAGGTCACCCATGTTTGTATATATGGTACTAGGTCAACATTTCCTCACCAAGAGAGATGCGCGAAACAACTTTATGATGATTGCGTAAGGAATAACTTAAATTAGGAAGGCATGTTATATAAATTAAATGTATAGGGGGTAAATAAAGAAAGAATCAATGCCAATTAATAGGGTAACATGTATATGATTAGAATTGAACCTTGAAATATGTATGCTCACTTGTTTTTTGGGGTCTAGGTATACATGCTTGGTCTATTAGGATTCGACGTGAACAAAAGAGTTCGAAAGAGCACCCACAATTTGTACTGTAAATAAATATTTGCCACAGAAAAAGGTGGGAAGTGGTATGGTTGGGTGGAGGTTTTGACCTTTGACCAGTAGAAGAAAAGGACTAGTAAAATCACGAAATTAATTAAGAATCAGCAGAAATTAAAGCTGTAAAATTAGTATTAGTATTATGATTATGATTGTCCTTTGGCTTTGGTTCAGTGTGTTAGAGTGAACGATCGATCTGGCTCTCGCTGGAACTGTTTTTGTCCTACGCACGCACCAGATTCCTTCCATCCAGCAATTTACCCAATTGCCCAATTGTAATGCTCCAGTTCATCCTCCATCATTAGATAGATTCACTGTTTTTTTTTTATTTTTTAAATTTTTGTTTGTCCGGGATTGGTTTATTATTATATTTGAAAGAAAAAGATATTTTAAAATAAAGAAGGGAAAAGCTAGAGTACAAAGAGCGTGAGTGGGTTGTGAATGAGATTATTACCTTACCTCACCACAACAACAAAAACAAAGGAAGGAAGGATTGCGCCTCTAACGTTCTCTGCTTCTGCTTCTGCTTCGGAGGAGGCCCGCCCTAGAGACTAGAGAGTAGAGAGTGTCTACCTGCTCCGCTCTCACGATCTTTGTTTTGAGGTAGTAATTTAATTAGTTGTTGTCAATTTCAAGTTACTTTCCCCAGTGATTCAATTCAATTCTATTCAATTCAATTCAATTATAGATAGATACATACTACTTTCCATCAACTTTAACTACTCCCACTGCTCTTTCTCACTTTATCTGTGTGTGATTGTTTGTTTTGTTGTAACAGATTGATTACTCACCAGAACAACAACAAAAATGAACGGTGCGGTTCTCGTTGCTATCGCCGCTTCCATCGGAAACTTTCTCCAGGGATGGGACAATGCTACTATCGCTGGTATTCACCACTCTAACTTTTTCTCAACCAATCTGCTTCTTCTTCTTCTTCTTCAATGTTCGAGTACAAGATTTGTGTTACTGTTAATTTCGAATGGATCCTTTTGTCAAAACTGAAAAACGTTTCATGTTTTTTTTGTTTTCATTTGATTATGATCCAATCTGAGAAGACATCGGATATGTAGATCACTAACCGGTTTAATTGACTAGTACTCTATCCACTGAATCTGATCTGATAAAGTTCAATTCATTAAGCCATTTGTTCGTTGCGCGCCGTTAACCGCGTACATAACAAACAATTAAAGTGTGTGTTTGTTTTAGCATTGATGTGAACTCACTTGCGTCGAACTCAACGTGAATCGGAGTTCAACGGAAATCCGAACACTCATCGAGTAAATATGATCCGTTGCTTATTGGTAAACTCATTTGTTCTGTGCGTTTGCAGGTTCAATTCTGTACGTTAAGAAGGACCTTGCTTTGAAAACAACTATGGAAGGACTTGTGGTGGCCATGTCCCTTATTGGAGCTACAGTGATCACAACATGCTCTGGCTCTATATCAGATTGGCTCGGCCGCCGACCGATGTTGATAATCTCATCTGTGCTGTATTTCCTCAGTGGTTTAGTAATGCTGTGGTCTCCTAATGTGTATGTGTTGTGCTTAGCGAGGCTGCTTGATGGATTTGGGATTGGTCTTGCTGTTACTCTTGTCCCGGTTTATATATCGGAGACTGCTCCGTCCGATATAAGGGGAATGTTAAATACACTTCCTCAGTTCAGTGGTTCTGGAGGCATGTTTATATCTTACTGTATGGTTTTTGGAATGTCATTGACTCCCTCGCCTAGTTGGAGAGCAATGCTTGGGGTTCTCTCTATTCCTTCTCTCATCTATTTTGCACTAACGGTGTTTTTCTTGCCGGAGTCTCCGCGGTGGTTGGTGAGCAAAGGCAAGATGGTGGAGGCTAAGAAGGTTCTCCAAAGGTTACGCGGAAGGGAAGATGTGTCAGGTAATGTTAATATGTTATATGTTATTATAGCTAAAGCATTTTCATCTGTTTAAACAAGCACACCATCTGCTCATGTAATGTTGGATTCATGTTTAGTTTATTTCGGACAAAATGTTCAATTGATGAATGAAATTATGTCCTCGATTGACGTGGTGATCAAAATATAGCACCTTCTGACTTTTTGGGGACCTAAATTTTTTGTACATATAGTGTGTTTGCATTGACGGTGACTCGGTGAGTACAAAATGCAAAACACGGTAACCCGTAAGTTACACTTTGTGGCTTCTCCATAGAAGTTATTATGGGATCTACGGCCGCAAAACCAAACACGCTCTAGTTGTATATGTACTCAACTGCAAATACTAGGCTATCCATGATTGTCAATTTTAATTTTTCCATTGCATAAATGATTTACTTTGTAAATGTTATTACTATTCTTAATTGTAACTATTGTTATAGCTGAATACATTGTTGGTCAGTGATATTATATTTTAGCTTGCTACCATCATCATCATCATCATCATCATCATATCAGGAGATACTGATTGTAGATCTGAAATCTTTGATAATGGCAGGGAACATAAGTCATCATAGGTAGGAAGATATTCACCAGTGGCAAAGATGCTTAGCTTTAATATGCCAAAAATTTAACATTCATTTCTCGATGGTTAGATATTAAAATGAGTTTGAGCTAAAAATATTGCTATATATAAATTTTGATATGCTAAATTATTATCTGCTGCAACCTGTAATTGCTTACTTGTGTAACAGTCTCGTGTGATTTTAATGTATATGCAATTTGTTTCCTCAGATGTGCTCTCTTCTTTTGTTGTCAAGACACACCATTTTATGCATTTATTAATTATACAGGCGAGATGGCATTGCTGGTTGAAGGTCTCGGGACGGGAGGTGATACATCTATAGAAGAGTACATAATAGGCCCTGCTGATGAGTTGGTCGATGGTCAGGAACAAGCAACTGAGAAGGATAAAATCCGACTATATGGATCCCAAGCAGGTCTCTCCTGGTTAGCAAAACCTGTCACTGGTGGACACAGTTCTATTGGTCTTGTGTCACGGCATGGAAGCATTGCCAACCAAAGCATGTCCCTCATGGATCCTCTTGTGACCCTGTTTGGAAGCGTTCATGAGAAGCTCCCCGAGACAGGAGGAAGCTCTCTGTTTCCACATTTTGGAAGCATGTTCAGCACAGCCGACCCTCATATTAAACATGAACAGTGGGATGAAGAGAGCCTACATAGAGAAGGTGAGGACTACAATTCAGATGCCGCTGCTGGGGACTCTGATGACAATTTGAACAGTCCTTTAATCTCACGTCAAACAACAAGCCTTGAAAAAGACATGCCTCCTCCTCCTTCCCATGGCAGTATCCTGAGTAGCATGAGGCGTAATAGTAGTCTCATGCAAGGGACAGGTGAGCCAGTTGATAGTACAGGCATTGGTGGCGGCTGGCAGCTAGCATGGAAATGGTCTGATAAAGGTGAGGATGGGAAACAGAAACCAGGTTTCAAGAGAATTTATTTGCACGAGGAGGGAGTTGCTAGTTCTCGACGTGGATCTGTTGTATCAATTCCTGGTGAAGGCGAATTTGTCCAGGCTGCTGCCTTGGTGAGCCAACCTGCCCTTTATTCCAAGGAGCTTGTTGGTGGACAACCAGTTGGGCCTGCAATGGTTCACCCATCTGAGACTGCTTCAAAGGGATCTACTTGGAAAGCTCTTATGGAACCAGGGGTTAAGCATGCATTGATTGTTGGGATTGGAATACAATTACTTCAGCAGGTAATGTGTAGCTACTATTCATAATTATCTTCTCCCTCGGCCTTGTTTATTATAATGGTAGAAAAGGTGGTATTCCCATTCATCATTTTGACCATGCTCACTTTCACTTTTTTTTGGAAAGGGGGGAGGGGGGTTGGGGAGGCAGGGGATTGTGCTTATGCTATTAATTGTGTTTATGCTGTTAGTGTTTATAACCAAGGTTTTAAATTGCGGTCCGCAACTGCAATTGCTGCTGCAACATCAAGGATTTTTTAGTCCTCATAATTGCAGCCGCAACAACAGTCATTTTCCGCAATTCCGTTACATAACTGCAGCCGCAATTTAAAACCCTATTTATTATTCTAGTACTTGAATGTTAAATTACTTATTTTTGTAATGGCTTGCCATTGCCAAGTAATTTACAAAGAGCATCTAAAGAGTTCTAACAATGATACTTATGTTAAGAAATTCAAATGTAATGAAATATTTGCTTAAACAATGAGATCAGCATGCAGCTTAAGCTTACTCTTTCTAGCTGAATTTCTAGGGTGCTTTGCTGAGATCTCATATAGGCAGGGGACTGTGCTTATGTGCTATTAGTGTTTATTATGAAGGCTTTAAATTGCGGTCCGCGATCGCAATTGCGGCCGCAACATCAAAGGTGTTTGAGCCTGAAATTACGGCGGCATCAAGCCGCAATTTTCGGCAATTCCGCAACATAACCGCAACCGCAACCGCAATTTAAAACCCTATTTATTATCCTACTACTTGAATGTTGAATTACTTATTTTGTAACTGCATGCCATTGCCAAGTTATTTACAAAGAGCATCTAAAGACTTTTAACTATGATGTTCATGTTTAAAAAAGCAAATGTAATGATATATTAGCTTAAACAATGATATCAGCATGCTTAGCCTTACTCTTCGTAGCTAAATTTCTAGTTTTCTTCGGGCAATCCTCACCACTTGAGCTACTTTTTGAGGTTGACTTAGGTCTAGTATAATATAGCATCAGATTCTATCCTAGATCAGTAATGACCAGACTTGCATAAATTACTAACACCTAATTCTATATTTTTGTGCAGTTTTCAGGGATAAATGGGGTACTATATTACACTCCTCAAATCCTTGATGAGGCCGGTGTTGGAGTTCTTCTTGCAGACGTAGGCCTTAGCTCAGTGTCCTCATCATTCCTTATCAGTGCTTTAACAACCCTCTTGATGCTTCCTTGCATAGGCTTAGCCATGAGGCTCATGGACATCTCCGGCAGACGGTATGTTCTTTTTCTCAGAGAGATAGAAAAAACCTTGTCTGTAGCTTTCTCGATGCATCCCTGCTTTCATTTTTGAATGCTTGTATTTGAGGATCTCTTCTTTTGCAAACATTTTCTAAAAGTGATTATAAATATCTCTCTGTACTGATACGTTATTAATTTAATTAAACATCTGTTTAGGAGATAGGGGTAAAAACATAAATTGTCCTGTTTCTCTGAGAGGTATATACTATGAGGTATTGCACTATCATATTCTCTTGTAGCTGGATGGTAGAATTCTTATATGCTGGGTAGAAGCCATCTTTTGGAATAAATTCGTCTCCCTTCTCTTATAGATACTAGGAATAATATTTTATATCATATTAATGGAACCAATTTGTGTCCTTTCCATGTTTCTAGTGTGTTCTTTTTTTTATCTTCCTTCAGTGCACAAGAAGTATAGCTGATGCATAACTAACAAAAAACAATTCGTGTAGAATCTATGTTCTAACTTCCTATTGTTTAATACTAGAGTTTACAGAAATTTAACCTTAAAAATGGTTTATTTGGTGACTTCAAACTTCAAAAATTTGTCAAAAAGTAAGAACACTAGTGTTTTCCGGTCGCGCAATCCATAGTGTAAAGATGAACAAACTCTGGTTTCTACTCAAAGCACGTAGCAGTTTTTTTTTGTTTGTTTTTTTTTTTAAAAAAAAAGCAACATTTTATTGCAGTTACTATGTCCTTCGTTTTGATATAAGAAACTTTGTCTTTTGCAGGCAGTTACTACTTACTACAATCCCAGTGCTGATAGTGTCACTCGTTCTTTTGATCATTGGGAACATAGTAGATTTTGGCACTGTTGCTCATGCAGTAATCTCAACTGTATGCGTTGTGGTGTATTTCTGCTTCTTTGTGATGGCTTATGGACCAATTCCAAACATCCTTTGCTCAGAGATTTTTCCCACTAGGGTGCGTGGCCTCTGCATTGCTATCTGCGCCTTAGTGTTCTGGATCGGAGACATCATTGTCACATACACGCTGCCCGTGATGCTCAGCTCTTTTGGACTTGCCGGTGTATTCGGCATTTATGCCATCGTGTGCTTCATCTCCTGGATATTCGTGTACCTCAAGGTTCCAGAAACAAAGGGAATGCCCCTGGAAGTCATCACAGAGTTCTTTTCTGTTGGTGCAAGGCAGACTGCTGCTGCCAAGAATGAATGACCGAATTCAAAATATACTTATGTAATTTTAGTTGCGAAAGCCACCTTCTCAAGTATTCATAGATTTTGCTTGTCATAAAGTTTGTTTGGAGGAGGATATCTTCTAGTTCAAATCTTATTCTTTCATATAAAATTTTGAATCTGGAAGTTAGGATTATTGTTTGAAGGTGCGTGCGTGATTGAAGGATTTTTGATTGAAGGTGCGTGATAAAAAGTCTTTGATGCAAGTTTGCTGACCATTCAGAGGTTGCCTTGTTATAGACGTGAATAAGAGAGGTACACGGTGGTGCTGATTTCCCAGAAATGCAAGAGTTAGTGCATGTTTGTTTACCAACGTGAACCAGCTTTCAACTATCGGATATCAAAAGTCTGGGGCTTGAATGTGTGATCCCGAGTTCCAGTGCCCCCAAACGGAGGGGACTAGGGAGTAAGAAAACCCTCATCTTGTTGGCCAGACCATTAGACCCCAACATGTATTTTTGTGGTGAGGAGACGAGTTATTGTATTCTCATACTCTCATTCACTGATAGTAAATTTGATGGAGCGATTCATCTGAGTTGCTCTGTATTAATTTTTTTGTGATTTCTGATGATATCGTATTATTTTTATTATTTTAAGTAATTTTCTTTAATAAATTCTAATTTAACTATTTTAAAAAGTTTTTTAATCAGACTATATCTCATAACAAAAGGTAAAATTGGGGCCATGAAAGTGAATAGCAACTAGTGAGCGAGAGGGTTACTCTGCTGCTGCTATATTTTAGCAATATTTGCTCACAATTACTTGAAAGATCAACATTTTCCACGTTTTCAATCTTTCCATCTTTATTTTTTCCATCATCGTTAATCATGTTTTTCTCTTTCTGTCCCTTTCCTTAATCTTATCTTTTTACCTTTCTCCAACACAAAATCATGATTTTCCTAAGGAGATTTTTTTGTATAAAATCAAGTGAGCTTTAATATATAAGGGGCACTGTTGTCCTAGTGGCCACTAGGCACTGGCCAATGAACACATGAAGCATACTTCATTATCATTTCTTTTTCCTCAATACAGAGGGCGCTACTTCCCTAAAGACAAACTCAATTCCCTGTATTTGCTTTTTCTTTTTCATTTTTTGTGATCTTCTTGCTTTTCTTTAGGTCCGAACTCCTGGCTTTTCTTCTTTTTTAGGTCATGTCTAGATTTCCTTCTTCCTTTTCTGATGACCGATGTTACAACATTTCTTGTTTGTTTCCACTTATGTCAATTAAGTGTTAACAAAAGAGCAAGTGCAACTTAAACTCCACCTGTACTAAAATATCACACCTTTCCAAAACTCCGGGCATTTTCATGCTTGATTTGTTATTCATATTCCTAATTTATTACTAACTACAACATGTCACACTCACAAATTAGGTGCCAACAATAAACGGAATATGCTGGTATGCCTTTCTAGTGAATGCTAATCAAAGTTAAGCTGATATTGTTTTATATAATTACTCCTTTTTAGATTTCAGCACAATTTTTTATTCTTTCCGATAATTGCAGGTCAACACACCGCACTGAAAGAAAAAGAGTGCCTCATTCTTCTTCGTCTTCTTAGCTAAACTGTTAGCCAATAATCAGGTTGCAGAACCAATAAGCCTAAGTGGTTGTTTGTGAGATGGTTTTTGGAGGAAAAGGGAAGGGAGGACTTATTTTTCATTTTAAAATAAATAGTATATTAGTATTTAATTTGATATTTTTAAAAATAAAAGCTACATAATAATAAATTAGCATAATCATTTACTTATTATCATAAATATATCATTTTCATAATTTAAAAATAAAAAATAAGTCTACCACTCCCTTTCCCTCCAAAAACTCATCCACAAACGGTCCTAAATGATTTTTATGGACAACTAGATTGCATTATGAAAAACGTGTAAAACTCCAAAAATAAGAAAAACTCAACATAAATGGTGAAATTTGAGTAACAGCATAACTTCACAATAAGCAGCAACAAAATTATATTTACAGTCCTCATCTATACAAATAGACAGTTTCTCCGTAGTACAAAAATTCGCGGCAACTTCAAATTCATATTTTTCAGAGTTCTCGGATATTTATAGGGCACCTAAGAGCCCTTTTAACTTGGAAAAATACAGGTAAAAGCTGTGTTAAGAGTTCTGATTCTCTTCGGATGATGATGCACTTTCCAAGTGATTTGAGCCGCTATCTGATTTAGGGGACTGAGAATCACTCACCTGATTGTTTACATAGCTCTTCTCAGCATGGTCATTTAATCTCGCATTGGAGTTGAATGGTCTTTCAAATTCTTTAGCATTGGTTGGGTCTATCACTAGTTTATTGAGATTCTGGTCCTGGAGAGTAAATAATAGAAAAAGGTTTCAGTGGTGCACCACAGTAGGCAAAAGCACTTCAGCACATAGCTTGACATCAATATTAGGAATTAGGAAAAAACTCAACATTTGCACAACAAATTGTAAAACCATATCAAGCACAGGACTATGAATTTCCTTATTTAGATAAGGCTTACATTTTGTAGGGCTTCAAGCTTTCTCTGCAGGGCTTCATGCTCAGCTTGAATGCGGAAAGGAACTCCGTCCTTTTGACGCACATTGTTCTGTGCCAAGTCCTCATCAAGATCAGTAGCAGTGGTTGCAAAGGGGTGATTTGCAGGAATCCACCTGATTGTATCGGGATCAACATCCGGAGGAACGATATCTCCTTCTTTAAGGAACATCGTGGGTCGCTTCCACTGGTAGGCACGCGATCTTCTTTTCTGGTGAATGGTTTGTTGCTCTTGAGTAAGAGTAACTGGGGCTAAGCGGTAAACCTTGCCGCACATCTCAACAGTCGAGTTGCTTTTGCCAACCTTGACCAAGGGATTATTGAATGGGTCTTCATACTTGAGAGGCCTCGAACTGAAAATATGCACACAAAAAATATAGATAGACAAAAATGTAATGACAGGAATCTCACTCAATCTCAATAAACGAACCTTAACACCAAGAGCCAGTTTGGATAAACTTATCACATGAGAAAAAGCTAACATAGGTCTCCTTTGGAAGAGTTTATTTGAGCTTATCATTTAGCATAAGTACTAATGCAAGTGTTTGTTAGAGCTTATATAAATAGTTTATGACCTATCTATAAGCTGTTTTGAGCTACTTTCATAAGCTGTCCATATTAGGTTATGAATAAGAGCTCATGCTTACCTACAACCTATTTTTAGCTTATTTCAATAAGTTTCTCAAATTAGCTTATGAATAAGCGTTTATGCGATAAACACTTATTGCCATAAACACTTAAATAAGTTGTTTACCCAAACGCATCCATAATCTTACAATGGCTAATAGCTTTCTTAATTTAAAATTAACTTGTGGATATCAACCTTTTTTAGAAGCTCCCTGGTTTGATTTTTCATACACTTATAAATTCACTTTACTTTTTCATAAACAAGTAAACAACTATAAACTTATAGGGTTTTTTTCACAAGATAGGAATCAAATCCTTATCTCAATTGAAAAACCCCTTCTAAGCTAGAAACAAACTAATCCAAACTGAACCCTACGTAGTAATGCATATTATATTTATATTATCACCATTCTATATTGGTTACATAGATTTCATTAGACAGTAATGAGTGAAATTGAAAAAGCAGTAATTGGGTGTGGATTGAAATCATACATGCCTCTTCTATCAGATCTCAATTGACCACGTCTGACCAGATCAGCAACTGAACCAGGACGCTCCTTTTTCCTGGACAGCACCCTCACCCTCACCGCCACAACCAAAACCACAACCGCAATGCACACCCAAATTGGAAAATTGTTTCCAGCATTTGGATTTAACTAGAAAAGGATGACATAAAATCGAAACCCATCAGCATAAAAGTGATAAAATGAATAAGAGAATGAATTGAAGAGAAACCCTACCAGGAAGGGTGGAATGGGCACGGAACCAACAAGTTGATGATGAAATTTGGTGAAGGAATTGATGGAATCATGCTTGAGTTGTTGGGTGCGGGTAACTACAACGGAGCACCATTTGGGGATTCCATTTCTGATACGGATTCGATGATGGGAGGTTCTGGTGGAAGTGCTACTAATCAATGGACAAGGCTACATTTTTCAAGTTTCAATCTTTCAGTAATAATCGAATCAAATTGAAAACTGTGAAGTGAGTGAGAAGAAGAGACTTACGCGAATAGAAAGGGGGCGAAATTGCAGTGTCCAAATTGACGCCATTCGAAAACTTCAAAACAATTCAATTCAAGGTTTCATCTTCCATTGCTCCCTCATCCAATCCAAGTCCAAGTAAAATGTTAGGGTTACAGGTGTTTTTGAAAATAAAAAATAAGATAAAATAGAAAATCAATCATACATGGGATCAAGGAAATAGTGATTTGTTAATTAGGGAAATTATTTTCAACATTCTTACAATATGTAATACACCCAATTAAAACATTGTGATTTATATTTTTTTCTTCCTTAATAGATGTATATATGTGTTAATCTGCTATTCGAGATATGCCGACAATTCATTACAATAATTGACATTTGATTTTGTAACATTTTACGAAAATCTAATTTACTTACTATTAAACCAACATTGTGATCTATCTTATCTTGCATATTTAGTTTTTCTTTTTTTTTCAAGTTTTTTAAAGTAAAAAAAAAAACACACAAACATGGAGGTTAACTCACCTCATACTTTAGCTATAAGATTGGAATTGATTCTCGCTTATGAAAATGAGTTACATTTCGTGACCGACCGGAGAAAAAACCTTAGTTTTGCGGTAATAGTTTTTAATAAAAAAAAGTAAATGTAAACTTATATTGAAGGCAACATTCGGCTAGATGAGACACAAAATTTGGAGATAGCCAACAAGTGGAGGCATTAGATTGTAAAAAAGTGGTCGTATTGGAGTAGAGACAAATTTAGCATCAACCATGGAAATTGTGGCAAGATATATACTAAGTAGTGATTTTGAGAGAGAAATTGTCTTGTGGGAGTGAGACTAAGCTCAACAAAAATATAGAGACTTGGGTTACCCGAATCTTTGAAGCATGATATTGTTTAAAGGTGCATAGAAATCCACTATTGTTTCATGTAACAAAAAAATAAATAGGACATCACATTATCCTTCAAACAAATGAAAAAAAATGTCAAATTTAGAATTTAACGTCATAGTCAATCAGACCATGCACATGTTAAGGTGGTTGATGATGATGGAATATAGGATTTTATTTTTAAAGGAAACATTATTTTGGTTCAATTTATTTATAGTTTAAGTTTGATTTAGTTTGATTTTAAATACCTCTTTAAACACCCTTACAGTCAATAATTCTAGTAAGATAGTTTCTCCTGTTAAATATTATTCTTCTATTTTGATTCTCCCATTAAACTCTTCATTTTATCAAATGTAAAATTATCATACCGTCACTTCCTTTCCTTTCACCTTTTTGTGTCAACAAATGCATAGACCTTTTTACTCTAATAATTACTTTCCATTTTTTGAAGCAAAAACTTTGTTCATAAAAAAATTATGAGAACACCTATATCTCAGATATGTATAGGATAGAGATTATCTCCCACCAAATTAGTAAAACCCCAACCAATAAACTTTTTACTCGCATCTCTTTCCACACAAATAGAGGTGTCAAAACGGGCTGGCCCGGCCCGTCACGGGCCGGGTCGAAAACGGGCCAACCCGTCTGGACCCGTTTCTAAAACGAGCTAGAAAACAGTGAACCCAGCCCGGCTCGCGGGTTGGCGGGCTGGCCCGTTTTGTATGTGAAAAAATTAAAAAAACTAAAAAAGGGAAAAATTATTTAAAAAATGTTGAAAAAATAATAAAAAATCATTTAAAAAAATGACACAAGAATCAAGATGGAAAAGATGCGGCGGCAGACTTGAGCAGTGAGCAGGTGGCGCGGCGGAGGGGGAACCAAAAAGGGGGGCGAGGGGCGACGGTGGTGAAGCGCGAAATGAAGGGGGGCGACGGTGGTGATTGGTGAAGCGTGTGCGGCGGCGGAGAGGTAACCAGAAAGGGGGCGAGGGGCGACGGTATCGAAGCGCGAAATGAAGGGGGGCGACGGTGGTGATTGGTGAAGCGTGTGCGGCGGCGGAGAGGGAATCAGAAAGGGGGGCGACGGTGGTGAGGCGTGTGCGGTGGTGGCCTTCTCACGTTCAGCTCCTTCTCTCTTTCACGCGGCGGCTCTTCAATCTCCAGTTCTCCTTCTCTCTTTCATGTTGAAATGAAAATGAGACAAGTGAAACCCTAGCCCTGGTTACCCCCAAATCCCAATCAGTTGGGCCACTGATTCACTCCCTCTGTCCCTCACAAGCCCAAAAAAAAAAAACTACCAACCCGCGGGTTGGCCCGTGTGACCCGCGGGTTGCGCGGTGCGGGTTGGTTTGGCCCGTATTAAAAACGGGCTCGGTTTTAGGCAACCCAACCCGGGCGTGTTGGCCCGCGGGTTACAACTCGTTTTGACAGCTCTACACACAAACAATATATAAAATTTACTCAAACTCTCTTTTATTTTATTTTTGATTTTCTCTACCTACCTCAGCACAATAAACATAGATCACAAGTTAAAAGATTTTTTGTGCATATTAGTTTGTAAAAATATGAACCATTTTTAATATGGTACACCATAGAATTCCATTTCTTTTGATCTATTTTTAATTCTCTCATTTTCTCTTATATTTGCACTAAAAAAAAGTGCAAGGACGGTGGATCCATTCCTAACTATTGCATAACTGGTGAATTGGATATCCAATATGCAAATCCAGCTGGATCCAACATCGATGGAAAATTAATCAACGTAGTGCAAAACTCATAATGAAAAACTAGTCCTGCAAATTCTTTAGCTTCAGATTCTTTGAGGTTCCACACTCATGCCAGAAATCTTTTTGAGATTCACTAGATCTTGGCCTGCAGTTGAGAAGTTTGCCTTCGTCTTGTTCCTAAAGAAGCTAATGTGGTATCACTATCTTGAATTTGGATCCTCTCATACGAAATTTCTATTACATGCCATCATGTGAGAATTTTGTGTCCATCTCTCTTCTTAAACAGATCTCACTATATCTATTTAATACATATATGTGAAGAAAGATAGACACAAAACTCTTACCTGAGATGATCAAAATCCCACTACGTTGGATACACTCCAAAGTGGTTTATACTCAATTCTTAGCAAGGGATGTTTTAGGCTATAGTTGTTTTGTTTTTTTTGTTTTGTTTTTTTTCCCATTCACTAACAAAAGACTAACAAATAATGAAAGATTGAAAGTGGTTGTCTAAATCAATGTCTTCAAGGCTAAATTTTTAAAAGTGAATAAAAGTGTTTTTTATTTTTTTATATGAAAAAACGGCAACACATTGGCTTTTGAGTTTTAATTAAGATATTGATTCCTTACATTGTGGAGGAAGCACCATGAACGGTTTGTTATGTTTATTTCCTAAAACAGATCGGTGCCTAAATAAGTGAATTACTATTCCTGCGTACTTAAACGTGACATTTGTAATTTTGTTGGGAAAAAAGCACTTACCTCATTTGTTTTCTTATGCTTTGTATATTCAACCACACCCAGGAAAAAGGAACATATTAGTGATTTCATCAAAATAATCATAAAAAAACAGTAACAAAGTGAGTGGAACATCATCTCCAGTTAGGTTAAGGACAAGAAAGGAACCTTCCCACGGAATCACTTTTAGCTAATTAAGGTCAATTAAGCAATTTATTTAATGATATTTAATTTAAGCTCCCCTTTCCCCCTAATTCTCTAATTATATTGATTTTAAGTGGATCACCAACTTCTGGTTGCCATCATTGGATTTTGATGAGGACGACTTTGATTCCATCAAGAATTAAACTACACCACCCGTTACCTTATATGACACTACAAGTACATTCTTTTTCACACTCATCTCATATATTGAAGCCTATAGAGTGATTATTTGATTGAAAAAGCATGAAATCTTCACTTTGCAGTTTGCAAAGGTTTTTTCAAGAAATTATATTTGAAAGTGTTCGAGTAGTGAAACTGAAAGAGTAAAAACTAGTCACTAATCAAAGCGATTCAAATTTGACTTTAGAATACAGAAGTTAGCATGACTTGACCTATGTGCTTTTTGTCTTTTATACATGAAAAACTAATCCAGCCCACTAATGTCCGTTAAGAAACCACTCCCTAATGCGTAGTTATAGGAATAAGTATCTGTATTCAAACATTTTTTACCTATTCAAACCTCTCTTCATCAACCATATAAATATATGTGAACCACCTTGGGGCAAATTAAAGCCTTCCAGATGCAGGGATACGGGGCCTAGGTTCTGATCCAGCTTTCACACCTAAGGCCGTCTATGAATTATTTAGATACACCTTTTCGTGTCCAGTCATGTTAGTCACACGGATGAGTAAATTTGTTATTTATCTATGACCCGAAATTCATTCGGCACAAACCTCACACTCATGACCTAGATCGATCATGCGGTCTATTGGCCGACATGTAGTGTGAACTTAGCTTGGTCTCGTGTATGAGAGTGCGATCGGCTTGAAGTGAAAACTCAACCTGATCCCCTGTGCGAGAGACACCTCAAAAAAGACTTATATGATGAAAAAATAAAATTAAAAACATGATCTAGCAATTATATATATATATATATATAGCAAGCAAATCATTCAAAATCCTCCTACACGTGATCTAGATGATAAGGAAAGGAATTTGAGATTATATATGTTGCAAAATCAGACTTGGTCATGTTGGTAACAATTCTCATTCTCAATAAATTTTGAACCTCACCATCGCCTACATGGCCAGAAAAATAGTGAAGTGTGAAAATGAAAGGTTAAATTGAAACGTGGGATAAACATATACATTGACTTAGTTATAATGGTATATACCTAAATAATGTGTGGTTGAATTTGATTGCAGTTGAAAGTCAATTGACCATGACATGTTTAATACTATCATGATTAGTGTTTTGAAATTTGAAGATTTTGGAGATGAGATTATTTTTTATTAACAATTGAAAGGTCAACTGACTATGACACCTACATATGATTTTCAAGTCAAAAAGTGTGTTTGGTTTTGAAGTGCTCAAGGTAGCACTCAAAAACCACTTGGAATCTTTCTCGTGAGTCGTGAGTGCATTTGACTCTTGCCTCTATTATTAGCCGCCCAAGATGCCATGCATGCCTAATTCATTATTCATTATTCGTTTCTGAAAGAAAGATACAAAAACTACTTATCTACTAGTATACTATTAAAATGTGGGAGGAAAAAATTACGTGGGGGCAGTGGGGGCATTTGCCACTATGAAATGTGAAAGATAATTAATACCGATATATGTGTATTACTCCTTCCGTCTCAAATTATCTCAAATTATAAGACTCCTTCTAGATTTCAGAAAAAAAGTAATAAGTTTTTCTTTTTCTACCCTTGCATTCATTATATTTTCAATTCCTTATTACATGTTTTCTTAATAAGCGTATTTGTCTGAATAAGACCTTATAATTTGGGACGGAGGGAGTTGTATTAATTATTCCAAATTCTACTACTAATAACATTTTTCCAAATTCAAGCGAAACGTAACCGGTCACCACTCCAGTTCAGCTCAAAAAAATATATTTGTATAATAAAATAAATGAAGAATGTGAGTTCGTTTAACAATATAAGAATATGTTAAATAATTGTATCAAAAAGTCTATTACGTACTAACATTTTCTATTTCTAGCTAAACAAGAATGACTTGTTTGCATGTGACTAGTTGACAAGAGGGCATATATATATAAATAGCGACAGAGTGAGAAACCATGATTAGATTAAGTTAGTTCATGATTATAATTTCGAAAACTAATTCAACCTGCTGAACATAAGCATATATATAGCTTTAAATAAAATTTCCGGACCCTCAAACTCACACATTTGTTTCTTACTTACATCTTATAAATTTGTCATGCTAATTAAACTTACAATTTTTCGTTTTTCATCAACATAAGTAAAGATTTAGAAGTAAATGATTGAAACATAATAGGAAATTGAAGAATGTGGTGTCATTCATGTCTGGATTGAGAACTTTCCCTCATACTTGTTGTCTCTTTTCCTTAAATTTGATTCAATGAAGTTTCTTTTAACCGTAGAAAAAGAAAATATTCATATAATCTTAAATAATCTCAGTATGAAAAGATCATAATTTATATATGTTGCTCTGTTACGTTGATCATTTCTCTTTCAAGTTAATTGAATATAGTCATACTCACTCACACTCATATATGACTAGTAATGCAGCTGCTGCATTACAAGCAGTTAACCAATGCAATGAATTAAACTTTAATGGGTCCCACTTATCCCATTTTACTACTACTTTCCAGCTTTCATTCTCCACCCTCCTCCACCCCTTTCCGACGTCGTATATTCTCATAGGCTAGGGCCACCTCACTCACTCAGAAGAAGAAGATTCCTCATTCTCTCTCATCACCCACTAATTCTTCCAATAATCAATTGACTAGTAACACTACTAATTACTGATTGACTCGTGCTATTTGGTACGAGAATAAGTGTGGTGTGCAACTTGTGCACCACGCATTACTCTTAGCTATTGTATTTTTGTTTTTTCAAATCAAGGTGAATATCAACTACCAATAACAATGACTAATTAACAATTCACCATATAATGTGTTACATTCTTATGAATGAGAATCGAACGTCCAATCTGATAGATTGAAGGACAAGATGGTCAAAGAGTCCTTTTGTATTCAAAAAACTCATTCTCTCCTCTTTGTTTTCACAAAACTCGCAACAACAATCTGTTATTCCTCCCCTTAAGATAGGAAGAGGGGAGAAAAAATGATAATTTTGATGGATTATGTAATGGGAAAGGATAAGATAGAGATAGTGTAACTGCAAAAATAATTAAGTTGCGGAAAAATAGCAAGTAAATTGCAAACTTATGAACAAGATTTTCCCTTTTTTCTCACAGTCACAACATAAAGCTAGCTCTGAAGTCCAGTTTCAAAAGAAAAAACGGCATCACTGAATCATTGCTCCTCCATCTTCAACTCCGATCTAGTTGAGCCAGAGTAAAATTGAATCATAAAAACAGAGGAGTAATCATATGTATCAATAACCAAATTCAAGCCACTTCAGCATAAAATTCACAATTAGATGGACGCAAACGCGCGTTTCAGAGAATCAGATTTTACACAATCGATTCGAGAGAGTGCGAAAATGCAATAATACAGTTGCTAAATGTGATCGTAACTATTTGCTGCTAAGTGCTAACATTAATCAATTGATTCTTCGTATTCCAATTTATACAAAATAGAAAGAAACTGACACACTAGATGGAATTTCACATTATATTATGCATACATAATCTTCATTTCATGATATATACATGATGATTACAGAAGGAAATTGATTCATTAATTTTGAGTTAATTATGAATCAGAAGCTAAGGCAAGAATCTATTGGCATCGTCCTCCCTTACCTTTAATCTGGCTTCGGAATCCGGTGGTGGAATCGCGGTGGTACTGGAGCTGGCGGCAGGTGCGGGAAACCCGCCGCACTTGTCGCATCTGGAAGCCGCTACCAGAATCTGTCGGCAGGAAGGGCACGAAGAATGCGATCTGAGCCACGCGTCGATGCAGGACACGTGGAAGCCGTGGCCGCACTGAGGCAGCACTCGGATTTCGTCGCCGGCGGCGAACTCCGTCAGGCAGATCGCGCAATCGGAGTACTTCACAGCGGATTCGGCGGTCGCGGTGAGCTTCGGAAGGTTGCGCAGGACCTTCTTCTTGACTCCTTTGTTGGCAGCGGCAGGGAGAGGAGGAGGAAGAGGCGGAGCGGCGGTGGAGGAGAGGCGTAGGCGGCGGAGACAGCCGCAGCGCGCGACGGCAACGAGGCCGAGGACGCAGATGAGAGCGCAGATGAGGGCGGCGAGGATGACAACGAAGTCGGAATCGACGACGGTGGTGGTGTCAGGTGAGTCGGAGGAGGAGGAGGAGGAGGGCGAGTTGTGCTCGCCTAAATACCTGAAGGGACGAGTCATGTGTGTGATTGGTGTTCGTACGTTTCTTTCTTTCTTTCTGTTTTGGGAAGAAAGGAAAAGAGTGTGTGAGTTTAGCGTTTTTAGCTTTGGACTACTACTGCACCACTGCACTTATGGCCTCTTTATAAATCACTTTTTTTGGTTTTTAATGGAAAATCACTTTTTATAATAATACTAATAGCTTCCATTTTAAATATTATCATGCAGTTAGTACTCTTTGCATTAATTTCACTAACTAATACTACTTCATTGTGTGTTAAAATAATAGTCCTACGGATAATTAGCAGAATTAACTCCAGTTAAGGATGCATGTGATCTTTGATAAAAGTAAAGTTCAATTGAAGGAAAAGATCATGTTACTTTAAAGATACGGATTTGTCTTATCCAATATTAGATGAAAACGTGCGCAAATATTAAAAAAAAGAGAACAATAGTAGACTTTATTACATAATGATATATTCGTAAAAGTTAAAGTCCAGGATCCAAATCCCTATCTTGATAGATTGTAAATTAGAGTATGACAAGTAGGATACTGTAATTAAAGTAACACATTTTAGTGTAAAAATACCTCATTTATCCAGATAGTGTAATTTACAATGGTTAAAAATAATTGTTTAAACTATTAAATTAAAAGCCAGGTCTTTAAAAACCACTCTATTATTGCAAGAGCAATTTAGTGCATTAGAAAAAGACATATTCATCAATTATAATAATAGAGTACAGTTGCTATATTTACATATTTAACAAGATAAACTTATTATTAATGATACTTCTCTTTGTTTTGTGAGAGATGTTAAAATTTTGCTACATCCACAAGAGATGCCTAGAATAAAATTTTGCTAATATATATTGGAAGTAATCAAATCAGACACGACTACTAAACTATGGTACCAATTATTGATCATATGACCGCAGTTGACTCAGAAGATAAGAGCAAACAACTAAAATATGGATATTAGTACATTTTAAAATACATTACAAAATCTATTGTAGATAATATCTTAGCATTTATAGAAACACCTAATTTCAGACAATAAGATTACATAGATAGGTTACCAAATTTTCGTTCAGCTGCGGCCTCACACCAAAAGTGCTTGCATGAATTTGACTTAAGCACCAAAAAAATTTTAACTTAAGCACACGCAAGACTCTCATGACACCCAAGATTACCAATATAATTAGTTACATATTATTATATCGCATGAAAATCTTAATTTGCATCTATTTCGCATAGTTTTATTCACCATGCACATGAATTAATCCAATACCAGGCCATGACACCCCACATCTCCCTTGAAGAATTTTAATACAAATAGTAAATAAATATTAAATCATGCAAATTCAATCTTTTATCTGTATTGCACATGGCTTAAGTTCCAAGTGCAAAACCAAATATATAAGTTATGAATGGTCCCTTTTTTATGGTTGGGGCTAAATGTTGAGTTGAGAATCAAAACACGTCTACAGAAAAATGAAGAACAGAGCATGTCTAAGCTTTATGCTCTTCTCACAAGTCATATCTCACATTCCATCTACCTTTGTAATCTGCATTAAAAGTCCAATTGTTCTCCCTAATCTGCAGATAAGGAACCTGGAACAAGAGTTTTAAGATAAGATGCAGCATTAAGAAAAGACAACATGAATAAAATTATAGCATGGCAAAATTGAGGTAATAAACATTGAACTAGATCATTAAAATACTTAACAACATTATCACCTGCAGATTCACAGATTCTGCTAACTTTTTTTCCAAAATAGCGACCACTACTCAATCCAGCTCAAAACAAACAATTTTCACTCCCAAAATACTTGCCTCTATTAATTGCAATATTTATTTATATCTCTACAGCTGAAGTAGTACACTTGTTGGGTTGAACTTTTTTTGTTGGTTGAGTGCATTCTAGTGGACACTTTTTTACTCAAGGCAGTTAAATTTAGATCTATTTCACTTGATTTTATTTACTATGCAGAGGCAAGATACCGATCCAAACTAACAATAGCTAGATGGATACAAACAATGAGACAAAAAAAAATCAGGTCAAGAAAGGATTTCCCTTTGTTTGAATACCAAGGGGAAATGGTTGTACTTGGGGTTTCACATACAAACTTTCCGAGAAGACAGACACAAAACACAATCAGTATAGCAGCCACTCGTTGTCTCAATCACATAACTATCTTAGGCAACATTTAACTTCAGAATGTTCCCCAACAACCATGTAGGAGTTCCAACTTAAAATGGCAATTATAACAGTGGACACACCACAACAATTAGTGATCTGCCAGGCTTTGCTGCACGCGAGGCTATAAGATGATATTCTTCTCATTTTCCTTTTAATTTTCATTCCCCATATTTTAATCTTTCCAATTTCTCTTCTCACCTAAACAAGGTACTAAAGCAAAGGTGACACTCAATATCAACAAGAACAGCAGCTAATAACCTAACCAGTCACAAGGAACACAATTAAGAGAGAAACAAATTGAGATCATCTGCAACAATTGGTTAGATTGAAGCCGCGTCAAGCCACAGGTGCAACCTGAGGAGCCCCTCAGGTCAAAAGGGTTCTGAATTCAAAGGCATGGGGAGAGTATGCAATGCATGACGAGAATATTCAAAAATTGTAAAATGAGAGAGGAAACAACAAAAACCTGTTCAAATATTTCGTAGCCAAGTCTAAGTCTAACATCTTGGTCCTTCTGGAAATTGAACACACTCCATGAAAACTCAGCTGCTCCTCTGGACTTCCTCTGGAAATTCGAAAAACTCAATATTAGGTCATACACAAACCATATACAATAATGTTGTAACAAACACACAAAAAAAAAATGGAAAGCAAATAACAGCTTATCATCTAGCTACCTCTTTGAACTCCTTGTCAACATCACAGGCTCCCTTAATTTTAAAGTTGACAAGGCCATTGATTGTAACAGGAAACGTTTTCTTCGCAACTACGGTGTATCGTAACTTGTCATGTTTATCATATCGCATTCCAACGCCAAGGGTAGCAGATAACTAGAAACATTGCAAGAAGGAGGATTATTATTAATAAGAGACATGGATTAAACGAAATGAGGAGGAAATTAAGACTCACATTTGGGTAGAAATGTCTGATTAGGGCACGAAGAGAATTCGGTTGACCAATTCTCGTGTCGAGTTCTCCTTGCACCTGGAACGAGAAACAAGATAACGCGAATTTGAAAAGAAATGACGAAATGGGAGGCGCTCAGATTGAGTACCTGGAAGAAGGTGTTGGTGTCGATTCGGAGTTTCTCCTTCGCATGGATTCTTAGAGCTTTGGAATCTCCGGCATATCTCAGAGATGTTTCCATTTTTTCCTCAATTATCCTTACTTCTACTTTAATTATTAGATAAAACCCTACCTGGAGTAATATCTCATTCCTTTTACTACTTTTTTTTTGTCAAACTACTTCTTGTATCTTGGTAGAGACAAGCCCAACAGTGATATGTGTTATGTTACCAAATATTTGGCCCATCCTAAAGACCCAATCCACACGGCTCCATCCCACGTCGGCCCAATTCGCATTGGCCAGCCTGCTGAGCCCAACCGGACAGCTCCACGGTCAAGAGCGATCTAACCGGGTTGGCCCAAATGCAATGGACATCACCTAGAATCAACACATAACGAAGGTCTTCACATCTTAAAATCATTTATCAGATATCTCGAATTATCCACATAGAAGGCAAAGACCATCAAGATAATAATCTTGCTTATAATATGGGGTCATCGGCTAGACCTAAGGTATGATACTTTCTATGAATTGTTACTATGCTAAATTCAAAATTGATGCAAACTTTAGAGTATTTTTTTGCTTCCGATGAGTCCAAGCTTCAATTAACTGATCCCAAAGTCGAGTCAATCAGACGAGCGAAGCCAAACAAAACAAGTTTAGTTTTTATTGTCTAGTACAAATATCTTTCACAAGAAGTAATATTGTCCGAGCTTGAAAGATTTCCATTATGATGAGGCTAACTCTCTGAGCAAGGGTCCAACTCATTAGACAGGGACTCAGAGCGCAATAACTCCCTCCCAACTTTACAAAAGATAAATAATTATGAATTATCCCATATAATTCAAGGTTTTCCCAACACTCACTAAGCTTAATAAGACGAAAGAAATAGATTTTCAAGTGCTTTAGTAATTTATTTTTTGAAACGTATGAGTTACAACTCGAAGCAAAGTGTTCAAGTATAAGGCTATTACTGATAATTTCGGATTGTTTGCAATCTATGTTTTCATAAACATGGATATAAATTAGTGACAATTACGATTGTAATTCTTATTCTAGCATATTTAAGCTCAAGTTATCATAATATTACTGGTAGATAATAATACCGCAACAAAATTCTGATCCACAGAAGTATCACTAATCCCTTTTCAATCATCGAACCGTAACAAAATCCTGACCTAAATAAAGTAAAACAAGGTCAAAACGGGACATTATCATGTCTATTATCGCCTATCATATCTCATCAATCACGTCCATAAGATCATCAATCTCCTGTCTCAAAGCTGTGATTTTCTGCTGATGTGTAGCAATCCGATTCTCAATTTCCCTTCCTCCCAACTTCTTCTCATAACAGTCCACAACTGTAGAGTGTTTTGCCATAAGTTTCTCCTGCAAATCTCTCTCCTTAGAAATAAGTTCCTCCACCTGAAAATGATAAGATAAATTATGGTACTAGAAATAAAGAAGGGAATTTTACGTTGAACAAATCATTCCTTTCCTCTTTTCTTTATGAAAAATGGCAGTTCTAACATGACCTTGGGTAATATTGGAGTGGCTTGTGGAGAAGACTGTAAGAATGCCACCGGTGACTTCAAATCTTTGGAGAGCTCTTTCAATGAGCTATCAACAGATTTTCGAGTTGCTTTACAGACTTGAACATCTCCTGTCCTGGAAAGATCACGCAACGAGGCTTCTAGCTTGTCATGTGTTGTTAAGCTACGGCTAATGATACTGTGAACCTGCCGAACAGTTGCTTGCACCTGAAAGGTGAGTACAAGTGTACAATTACAACACAAGTACTTTATTCAGTTGCAAATAGCCAAATAATAGATTTTGTAAATGATACAACAAGCTGTTTACCTCTTCCCACTGGAGCTTTGCCAAATAAGATGCAGAAGACTTGGAGATTGAGAAATCTGCATGCACGTAGGCAATGCAGGCAACAAACAGAAAGAAAAACCCGGAAATCAACATTAAAGGCTCCCTGAGCATAGAAAGACTGTTAAATTTATAATAGACCTGCAATACAAGCATTGATAATTAGTAAGCAGAACCCCTAACCAATACTATATGTCCAAAGGAAAAAAGAAACCACAGTGTACACTAAGTCATCAAATCGTAATTTCTCTTTTCCCTGGTCTCATCTAGCAATCTCTCTCTAATCCGTGTTTCATTTTCTGATGGCGTACACTTGAAACAATGAAAACCATATAATAGTGAGGGAAAACCTCCATGTAAAAATATGTACAGTGAGCACCCAATTCAATAAGGTGACCAGTCAATGAAATTCAAGATACTAATTATTTCTCCTCTCTTAATAAAAATTTAAGAAAATTGTATGTTGCTTTTTGTCATGATCTCCAGTATCTGAACATAACTCTTAAAACCACATGACATTTGTGAATCGTACTAAGTTAATAATGCATTCTACAATATTGGTGGCAGGCTTGCTTAAACTAAGCACTTTTAGCTTCCTGAAAAGATGCAACAGTAATACCTGAAAATGCACATTATGCTCAGGCACAACATTGTTCTTCTCGAGCACAACCACAGGTCTACCAGCAACATCCAAGTGGGAAAGCTTTGTCTGCAACAATTTCACAAAAGGACTATAAAACTTAAAATAGGGAATGGAAAGTTTGGCAACCGTGGTTGGGAATAAGATATCAATGTAACAATACCTCCTGGCTTTGCTTCACAGGATATGGAACAGATACTGAGATATCTTTGGAACCCTCTGGCAAAACAACCTGAAATTTGCAAGCACCAGCCAATTGGAATTCATATTGGTACTGATATATAACACAAATAGCAGCTAAAAAAGAGAGAATGGAAAACTTCAAATGGGTTCCTGCAAAATATATTTCCAATTTATGAACAGTTACCATTCACATGCAGCAAGTGTTTACCCGTTACAATCAGGTGCCAATTAATTAATTGAACATTCATATATATATTCTCATAATTTAGAATGAAAAGTTCATATTTAGATAAAGAATTGCATTGCCCTCATATATTTCTTATTCCGCTGAAAAGTTTAAAGTGAAGTATGACGTTGTACAAGTCACATTGATAAATTCTCTACTGTAAGATTACGTCCAAGTTTGCAACAAACAATGATGGAAAAACAAAAAGTAAAAAGAAGTGAAGTATGTATTATCAAGATATAATAATCTGTCACCTTCACAAATAGAGTGTCAATCAGCAAATCATTAATAGGGGTACCGAAAGTGATATTAAGGAAGCGCTTTCCATCCAATCCAAATAAGAAGTCCCGAAGTGGCAAGCCATATCCAATGGTAAAGGCACTTTTCCAGCCACCAAACAATGGGTACCTAGGTTCGATCTCCAGCTCCGTCTGTAATTTTCAAAGATAACATTTTGGCAAATGTTAGCAAAAGTGTTCAAAACTAAAAGGTTATCAAATGAGACCATATTCACCTTTTTTGAGTCACCCCATAAGCTAGAAGTGGAAATGTTGCCGATTTCATCCCTGTAGTAAACGGAATGAGCTCTAGGTGGAAGCTTGGCGACAAGACGCCTAAAGGCCGATGCACCTCTAACATGTGGCCTGGACTGATAGTCGAGTCTGCAGCAGGAAATGAACTGTTACTTTCATGTCAAGTTAACACAACAATAAAATATTATCAGAATCACAGAAACACAGTAACCTGGAAAATTCTCCTTTGATCTGAGCACCACCGTGAATGAGATTGTAATGCTCAGTGACCTGCACGTTGCCCCAATGGGAAATCTCGATCTCCCGCACTAACTCTTTGGCGACAGCAAAGGGTCGATTATTCTCAAAGTGAACGACTATTGGCAAGTACGAGAATGGAGGAAGATTCTCATACGGACCATATTTCAATTCAGATCCCTGAAGCTTTGCGCTATCTAGTCTTGTATAGGACTCTATTCTCGCATCAGGCAATTTAACAGTGAGTGATTGCACCTTGACCGCATAAGGAGAAAGATATTGAGCACTCTCTTGAAACAATAGAAGCTGGATATCAGCTTGAGTAATTTTTTCAGGAAAGGGTTCCAATGCGTGGGTAAAAACCGCCAAGACATCCAATGTCAAACTGTCTCCTTTCCCAAGGCCCTTAGGTAAAGTTACAGAATATATTGTCAAGGCAGAAGGCAAGCCCTCAGGATGGACAACTTCAACAGGTAAACCAACACCAGAAGATGTTTTCCCTTTTCCCCTCCCTTCACTAAGTTTAGCTGTCAAGTATGCCAAGTGTTTTGCCTGGTTCTCAGGAAAGGACAACAAGATATCCGACGCGAGATCAGATCCTGTATTTTCCACCTGCAAAAAAAAAATGAACAGAAAGCATGACATAAAGAAGTATATAAAAAAGCACAGTAAAATATGAAATGAGATAGGGTTGGCATGCTAAGAGCAATTATATCTGGCCGGTGGCTTTCACAATTCACAACCGTTTTTAAGTTAGACTTAAGCTTGTAATTTGCAGAAAAAGGAACAGATTCACGTTCAAAATGAAGTTATTATTGAGACAGATAGCATCAAGCCTCTAACAGAAAATTCAAGCTAAATATGTGAAACATAGGAAAATGAATGAAATTTTGAGCACCTTCAATGTAGTGGAGATGCGCACAATTTGTGATGTCAGATCAATCTGCAAACCATGGGGAAAAGATTGTGAGAAGAAGCATATACATAGACATTGAATAGAATGGAAGCAGAAGATAGATATAAATGTTATGTGGATCGGAGGAAATGGAATTGGTAATCTAGGTTCTGAAACCGAAACATGCAAAATTGGTAATTATGATGGAGAAAACAGAAAGATCGAAACCCTAGAAAGGCGACGAAGAAAGGTGGAGAAGACTTACACGACGGTCAACCTTGGTGAGGATGAGATCGGAGAGGACAGGTGAGGATAGAATGGTAAATGTAAGAAGAAACGGAAACAGATTCAACATCGACGACATGCCTCCTCCTTTCATCATCATCTGCAGCTTCAACTCATTCACTGCACAATTCGCCCTTCACTCAGACCACTGCCACTGTCTTCTTCAAATGTTAACGAGCGTGTAATTTACCATTTCCACCCTTGTAATAAAATTAATTAAATAATAGTGCCTTCCTTACAAGTCAAAAAATTCTAAAACCTTGAGTTTATAAAGTCTTGCACTTATATTGTAGTATTAATTTTTAAAATATGAAAATTCTTCACTATTTACTTAGTAATTACTCACTGTTTGAAATTTTAAGAAAAAAATTAAATTTAAAATAGGTATAAATTGTTAATCAAATTAAATAAAATTATCAAGGTATTTTGCTTAGAAAATAGAATCTGAAAAATTATTCAAATAATATAATATAAAATTCGTCTAAATTTTATTTACACAAACATTCAATTAATTTCCAACACATCAAAAAATATGTTTTTATTTTAAAAATAAATCAATTTGCTCCTAAAATATAGTCGTATGTGGCATGAGTATTATTCTCATAAAACTATCTTTGTAAGAGATTAATGGTAGGATAAAGTTTTATGAATTAATTGTCTCTGTCAACACTTAATTATGTCTCTAATTGTTAGGCTAAGGTTATTTAGTTAGGGCTGATCCAATCTCTATCTAAATCTAATGTGAAGATTGAAATGGAACCCCAAACAAACATATTAATTTATTTTTATCTAAGACATCATATTAATTAATAAATATTCAACTAAAAACTCAAACAATATACTTTAAGAAAAATAGAACTCTTTCAAAATAATTTTTTTAAGATTAGTAATTATTTTCATTTTGTTTATAATGTATATTAATCTCAACCAATAAGATTTAAGGATATATACGTGTGTTTGATCAGGTATATCCGGACATAACTGTGAAACTATTCGTACTTACATGTGGTGGTTTGGTGAAATCTTTATCCATGTAATGTAAGGAGTTGAACCCTTAACATTACTAAAATAGATTCATTGATTAAGGACGTATATTTACTTCCTTATTTTAGAGAAAATCCAATGTTAAAAGATTTATGTTCTTTTTCGATAAAATATATATTCCACTGTAATAAGATCAATTTTATAAAATACAATATAAGCACTTTAAAATTGTGGCCACGTCAAAAGGAAGATGAGTACATTACAATCTCAATATGAGGGGGGGAAAACAGTTTCTCAGAATAGCCGTAGCTGTGGCCTCACAAGGTACAAATCCTGAAACTATCGAATTCTTCATGAGGATCGAGTCAAGCTCATTCTTCAGGTAGTTATAACTTGCAAAAGCTCAATATTCATTTCAAATGTAGCTCCAGGCTGCAACATTGTAAACAATGTCTCATAAGCACATGTTGTAGGCTTATCAATTTCATTAAAATGTATATAGACTAATTACTTAAACATGAACAAACACGGGATGCAATTTTCAACTCAGGGATAGGAAGGGAATGAGTGTTTCCTAAACTTTTTCTCCATGAAACTTTTATGCAATCAACAATGAGTAAACAGTGAAATGTTCCAATTACAACAGTAGAGCATGAAAAAGATGGCAGTGCAGTTTTCATGATCACAGCCCTCCTATAAAGCACTTGTCCCTAGATATATTGTTAATACTAGATTGATTCAACAAAAAACAGCAGAATTTAGTGGACCAAAGTTCAAGTCAAAAGTTAAATTAGCATCAATGGGCAAGGAAACGAGATAACAATAAGAGGTCTTTACCGGAATCTCATTCATCCCCCTTTGTCCATACCCATTTTCAGGAGGAACAAGCACAGTTCGCTGCAACCATTATTCGTGAAAACAATAAGAACATGGAAAAAAAAAGACTCATGACTAAGCTAAGACACCACAACAAAAGCAAGAAAGATTTTTGGAATTTGGATCACCTTTCCACCAACTCGCATTCCTTCCACTATTGTATACATAGCTGGTGGAGGTTTTGGTGATGCTTGTGCAGAGAACAGACCATTCGGGTTGTCTACAAAGTCACGCTTCCTTTCCTTTCCGGGTGGAGCTCCCACCTTGAATTCATACGGCTTTCAAGAGCATAAAGCATGCATGCATCAGCAACGCTCAAGTAAAGCCTAAAACAAGCCTTTATACGTTCTAGACATATGATCACTATATAGCATCTAAGAAACTTAAATGATACTGGACTCAAAATTCAAAAGAAGCTAGCTTTTTCTATTAGTAGCCAAAAAAAATTAGTGATCAGGAATATCCTCCCACCTGGTTGATAAGAGACAAAACTCCAAGGTGTTCTCAATTCTCTCAAGTCTCAAGTGTCAAAGGTTGGGAATAGTGTTATTTCTATTCAAGAATTGAACCTAAGATCACATACCTCTCTCCCACTTGAACCAGCACATCTTTAGCAGTAACTACTGAGAGACTAGACTCCAAGGAGTCATCCTAATAAATGAATACAAAAATTGAAAACATAGGAAGTTTCCATCCTGATTCCTAAGACTATTACTTAAGGACTATAGCATCTACCACTAGGACCAATACGGCTATGTTTGGATATCCGTTGACACTAGTCTAAAGGAACGTTAGCACTCATTTTAAGACAAAAAGTGAATAGAACTATTAAGGATTATGATGAAGTCTATTCACGCTGCTGATATACAAAACATACATTACACATCTTTAGTAGCTGGTAATTGCAACTTGCATTGTCTCTCTCACACGCAAACAAGTCAGGTAAAAGCTTCAAACCTGAGCAATGGTACGATTTCCGGCGAGGATTTTAGATTCTCGGCTCGACACAGCTGTAACTCCGCGGTACAAGCAATCAAAGTGTACCTGTCCATAAGAACTAGAAATGAAGAGTAAATAAACAAATCAAGAAAAGAAAGCAACATCTTTCCCAAATCCACAAGTTAACAAACCTGAACAGTTGATCCTTTTTCAGCTACTGAACCTTTACCCTCAACCAAATCATAGTACTTCAATCCATCAGCTGAATGATCAAATATCACAAAATGCAAAATGATAACATGTTAGATATATAATTCCTACTTAAAACATGTAACTAACGGGTAAGATAAGAGTAACTAACTAACGGCTAGTAAGGTAATCATCAATGGGGATGTTCTTCTTGTTGCGTCTCTCCCTGGCGGCCTCCGCCGCCGGCGCAGAGAGCCAATCGAAGGTGAAAGGCAACAGTGAAATCAGAATCGCCGTCGACCTTCTCGATTGAGAAGCTGAAAGTGATGCTGCTACTACTCCTCTGGATTTGGACTTTGAATTCGAATTCGAATTCAAATTTGAAAGCACGACATAATCGAAGCTCAATTTCTCTCCCAACAAAGTTATTGAACTGCAGGTGCAACTGCAATGGCCTGGGGAAGTCATTGCCAGTGTTCTTCGCACGCTTTCCCACACCTCTGCTTTTGTTTTATCCTATCCACACTCAAACTTCCTTCAACAATAATCTCTTGGTAAAATTACCCTTGTGACCTTTTCATAATTGCTTTTGTCAAAATCAAACTAAAGTGAGGTCATTTGCATATGACAATGTTGTGAAAATCACTCATGAAGCTAGGATTTGCAGCTCAATCTCAAAATTGATTTTGGCAACCAGAATCAATTATATCACTTAAAATTGTGGGACTCTTTTGTTTTTCTTCTTTCGGCGAATTTTGATCTTGATTTTCTTTTCTAAAATCACTTTACTGTTGGTAGAGTTAAAGTGTGTTTGGTTTGAGAAAATTTTCAACCTTCCGTATTTGAACACTCAATACTTCCTCTTTATAAAACTAGGGTAGAAGGATCGGGTTTTTGTAATTTTAAATTTTTAAAAATTTGAATAATATTGATAACTAACTATATATGGTAGGTGTCATAATATGAATGAAAAGAGTATAGACAATGATGTTTACGAATTTTTCCCATTGATTTATTCGTTGCAAGTCTCATAATCAATTTTAGGAAGTCGTCCCAAAATGTAGCATCTATACTTGTGCTTTCAAGTGTGTACTCAAAGAATTTATGAGTGTAAGGTTGTAGTACATGCAAATGTATGCAATGCATGCACCTTTGATTCATAAATGAATGCTTACAACTTACAAGTATAAGTGAGTCTAATTACATTGTAGTACAATTATGAAAACATTGTCTAGTTTGCTAATTCTAGTTGACCTCTGTTGGAGTGGATGCATCTACTGGTTGTTATCTACAGCAGCAAGAAAACAATTATGGCCTTCCCTTGTTAATTCATTCTACATCTAAGACTATACTTGATAAGTGTGGAGTAGAACAACATTGTTCTTCTCAAGTGTCACGGTCCACTTAGAAGGTCGCGGTTATCAAACTGTTCTTGTTCTTGATCCACGGTGGTTATTATGGTGGGGGTCTGCTCAGGCACCACGTTCTCGCTTATGCGTGGTGAATGCTCCGGTGAATCCCCGGGGCTGCCGCCTAATGTTCGAGTTTCCGGTCGTCCCTTTGATCCTTTCTTCTGAAGAGCTTTCTTGTGCCACTGCTTCAGCGCCTTTGATGTTTGTTCATCGAAAATTGACTTCTTCATCGTTGATCCCATCTGATATCACCACAACAAGTATTTTCTCCCCCGTAAGTATTTCATAGATATCATCATAAAATATAATTTAGCTTCATATAATATAAAAGCAATGCACCTGAGTAACGAGCGCATATAGAGGGAGTGTGATATAGCTGCAAACAAATTGAGCTCCTACCCTGCAAATTTGAACTTCAAATTTAATATTTGATAGGATCCTATGTTGTTAAAACTATGATCACCGGTTCAAGTGGTACATGTTTGATTATCTTAAACAAGGTATCAAGTTCGAGTCTTCTGCATGAAAAAACCTCCGTTGGGATAGCCTGCCCTACCAGGATGTGAATGTTCTCAGCTTTGGACAAGATTGCTTCCCCTAGAGATACATGTATTAGATAAAAAGGTACTACAATGATTTTGCCATGTCAGGTTTTTTTATCCTGACCATAAGTGTATCCTAATGAGACAATCATGTCCAAGTCAGAAACATCTATATTCAAGGTGGGGCTAGCTCTATGAGCAAAGTAATTCGATAGAAAAGACTTGTAGAATGGAGTGATTAATTTTAAATAATTACCTTAATGAACTTGTTACATTCAATATTACAATTCAATGATGCATCACAGCCACAAGACAAGACTTACCCAAGAGCAACTCTAACAATCATAAGACTATCATCCTCGTAAAAGCAAGATGCCCAGCCAAATTCATACTGCATCAGGATTAAGGAATGTGTTTTAAGGTTCCACAAGCAAATACATAGTCATGAGAAGCCAATAGGAATTGTTCATTACCCATGTCCACCAGAAATATGTCAGCTCAAATGCATTCTGGACAAAGAAAAAAAGAACATCATGTTCCAATAAATTCTTCAAATACTACAAATAGAAAGTTATATGTTAGAAATAGAGGAATGAATACCTGAAAGAGGACATAATGGATGAGATAAAGACATAACTGAGGCCATTCAAACCAAAAATACTTGTCAGAGACTTGAACAAGAGGGATACCCTGCACTACAGCATGTCTTTCTTTTATGTCAAGTGCCATTCTGGTTATAATAGCTTGAAGCTTTGTCCCAACAGCTAGAATCACCTTCAAGTAAATCAATTATTAGTTTTTTGTTTCTCTAATTAGTGCATGTACAGAAATCCTTCTAAATAGAAGCTTCTGCAATAGTTTCTGAATGCCAGAATTGTTCATGGGAAAACAGAAGTTGGTCCATACATACTATAAACCATAATTTATACACACATAATTGCAATGAAGATAAATACTTACTAATAGTGGAATAAAGGACACCACAAATGAAGCATGCCAACCTGAAAAGAAGACAGGAATCACGTTCTATATGAATTTGAGTGCCAAATGAAATGAGGAAAGCAACGGATAGTTAGGCCAAAGACAAACCATGGACATTTACAAGCAAGAATAACACCACTGATGCCCAAAGTATTGGACTGCCAAAATCACAGATACACCCATTAGAAGAAGTCACGTGATTTTGTAGACATCCGTATAATGCAAACACCCAACAGACACTCACAGTGAGAAAGAAAGAGAAGAGAAAGAAGTAATTGATGTATGCGATATAAGATGTATGTGTAAGAAGATAGAGATAGAGAAGAAAATGATGTGTCTCTGGCATGTCTGTTCTCTATAATATTTAGGTGTATAAGTATAAGTATTATTACAGTTAGAAGAAACAACAGATTAAAAGATATAGGAATAAAATATCCTTTAACTTTGGTAGTGGTAAATTACTAATCACACATGAGACCAAAGTCTTGGCAAATTTGTCAAAATTACCTGATTCCTACAACTACCTTAAAGTCATCTTCTAATGACCTCTTGATATATTTTTGAAAATCAAATTTACTTCCAGGTGCTAAATGGACCTACAAACATGAAAAAAGGACATCAGTTTATGGTACAGACAAACAGTACAAGCAACATGTTGAAATTGCATTGTGAAAAGCACTTACAGCCACAAATCCATGTCTCATGGTCAAGTAGTCAGCCCTTCGAACAGATCTGACAAATTGTCCAAAGAAGCATACCTGAAAATCGAGCAGGAACACATTAGTAACCATAAATTGAAGCAAAAACATGAAAAGACTAATAAATTGTCATGTTAAACAACAACAAAAACATTATTTCACTAAGTGAGGTCAGCTATATGGATCATATTACATTATTAACCATAAATAGTAATGTTCATGTTGCATTTTTTACCCTGCCTATCTAGATACTGTATATTCCTTCCTGTAAGGCAGTACTAGATGTATAAAATAGTAAGTTTCATAAATATAAACTTGCAGCAATGAATTCCCCATAAAAGAAAAGAATACTCCATGCTGAGAGATGCATCTTTCTGCACAATAACATAATTTTCAGTGACGATTGCTTACAAAATAGAAGGTAACAGGCGTTTTAGTCCAGAAACTGTTGTGATCCCTCACAAATGATGTCTCATGAGTAAGCCTGAATCTTCTTGGATCTGAACAAATAATACACACCCAATTCAGAATGAAAGATCTAATATGAACGGATTAGGATCCTCTCTATGTTATGTGATAGTGTCATGTGAAACTCAATATTTATCTCGCTCTTCATGAATATTCAAAGTGTCCTTGTCCCATCTATTTAGGTATGAAGAGAGATATAGACATAGAATTTTAATATGACAATGTTATATGAAGTAACCACATGAGAGGATCCTGATCCTATTATGAAGAATCCATGCCAGGCTAGTACAATTTATAGCTTAAAACACATTAGTTATGAGTCATTGCTTTACCATTCAAGGCTTCTTGATCAACAACATGGTCTCGTTCCCATTCCTTCCATCCTTTAATCTGTCAGAAGGAAGAAAGGTTCTTAGTTTATAGAATGAAAAAAATGGACATACGTGTTGGTTTTCCTACAAACATATGCAAAAAGTAAAAAGCAGAAGTAAATGCTAACATTCATTAGTGTGTGTTTGGATTTCCGTTAACAAAACTTAAAAGGACTTTTAACGGAAATCCGTGTCTCACATTTGGTTTGGATGAAAGTGCTTTCATGTGAATGTAGAAGCAGATCCTACGAAGAAGCAAAACATTTGGTTTTAACTACAAGAGCAACAAGTATCATAATTTCTTCACTTGCATATTGTCTAACTACTTGAATGAATCAATCAAGATGTTAATGTTGGAAGTTCAAGTACCAACCTTTGCTCTTCCAAGCGTCATGGTAATGGCACTGTATACCACATGGAAGACAGCCAAGAAAAATATGAAGATGTGCAACTGGTGCAACCCGCTGACCGATATAAGAGGTGTGTAGCCCTACACAACAATAAACATTCAATTCCATGAGCTTTCTGCTAAATAGTACTAAGGTCTGCTTCAATAAGGTGAAATCTGAAACTTTGAAGTGTTAAGTTGAAACACAATGTTAAATACTACTAGAAATGGAACTAGACTAATAGCATGTGTCTGGACCGGTGGTGGCACACATTCCAAAACACGGTAACTTCATAAGCTACACTCTGTAGTATCTTCACAGAACTGACAATGGGGTTTGTTTCCAACGTCGAACCAAACATGCTAAACAAAGGGAATTATAGGAATTGGCAAAATGAAAATCAAGAAAAATAAGTTGGAAAATTGATTGGGTAGTAGAGTTGATTACCTCTTTGCAGCCAGGACCTCCACCACCTCCACCAAGAAACCTACGTTCATATGATAAAAGGCGGCGATGATGTTCGCCTTCAGCAACCTCTCCCTCCTCAAGTGGACCGGCCGGAAGTCCATGCTCGGTTGGGGCCGGAGGTCCGTGGGCGGCGGCGGGGTCAGTTGCATGACCGTGACCGTCACGCTGATCAGCGGGAAGACAAGGGAGCATTGTCTTTGAATATTTTATAGGAATACACATTTTAGAAATGTAGTTTTGGCCAAATGTTAAGAGTAAAGAAATAAATCCCAAAACCATAAGCTCTGCAACACAAATCACCCTTCATTATTAACAAGAACAGAAAAATTGTGCAAAAAAAAAGTTTTCTGTTTTGTGTCATCAGTTGCTTAATTACCGGCTTTAATCTTTTCAAGAGCTTCTAGTAAAGCATGCTTTTTTTTTTCTTCAAACATCTGAAACCAATCAAAAGAAGATTTATTATCATCACGTAAATCATATGAAAGAAAAAGTTATATTCTACAAATTAGTTTTAGAAGAAAATCGTAAATAACATGAGTAAAAACATAGTTCATGAATAGATCAGTGTTGTCGTGGTGGATTCACCTTTGCGAATTTATGTATAACTTTCTCGAGCAATATAGAAATGATAACGATGACTGCACAAACTGCAGAGACAGCCCATGTAGGTGTCACATCTAACTGCCTATCATCCCCTCCTCCTCCTCCTGACATTTCCTTTCTGAGCAAATCAACAAATTGAAAAAAAATGTGAAGGTGATGATGATAATGATGATGAGAGTTTGATTAGAGCGTGAATTTGGTATCGAAATTGAAAATTAAGAAACATGGAGGACTCAAATTGTTGGAAATTGGCATCATTGCTCAGGCATTGATGTTGATGAGAGAAACTCTTATTTTCTTCCTATGATGTTGTTGTTGTTGCATTGCAAATGAATGGAGAGGAACAAGTGACGCTTAGACTCTGAAAATGGATTTACATTTACACCCATCTCTCTACCAATCAACTAATTTCGGATTATTCTTTTGAAACTTGTTTAGTGGTATGTCTACTATTACCCGCAACAAATCAAAGCCTCTGGTTTTCCAATAATATAATCACAAATTATTATGGTTGATTAAATACAATACAACTAGATATAATACTATTACTCTCGTGTGATATAGTGTCATTCAATATTTTTTTCTAATATAGTTATTAGTAAATGGCATTGTGCCATTGATTAATTGAATGTCTTTCAACGACAAGCATATAACTAGTGGTTTCATTCCTTTAAAATCGCCCATTTTGAATATTAAGGATTCAAATCACACAATCGCGATACTTCAGTGACCAAAACTGCATTTAACCTAACAGATAATCTCACAACTTATGTGTGTTGACACAAGAATTAAATTAAAATATTGTAATGCAAAAGTCAAAATTAAAACTAAATTAATAACACCAAATAAGCTCCTTTGGGTACTTCCAAAAGGACTATATTTTGCATTGTCCCACCCTAATCTCCTAACACACCTGACATGAAATATGGATATATTTATTCTCTGGTTTACATGTCTGATAGCCCCGGACCATAGTGTGGACGAAATGTTGTCTTCCTTTTAACACTCGCCCAAACTATAATTTAAGGATTACATACAAAAATCTAAACAAGCTGTAAATATCCAATGATCAAATTCAAACGTCAAACTCAAATGCAAAGAGAAACATCCAATGATAGTTGTCATTAAAATGTACAGTGGTTGTGATCCATTAGTCTATACAGAAGGAACCGCAAACATGCATGTTTGGAAATTCTTCTACAATTAATTATAAAGTTTAACTCAATTCAGAGAAGCTTTTGTAAGTAGCTTCAGATTTCAGAATTGATTCTGATAAAAGAGAAGCTTATCCAAACATGCCATAAGCACAGTGGCACGAAGATAGACATTTCAAAGTGCAAGATAATGTTTTAGGAATTTTCTGAAAATTAAAAAGGAAGAGAAGAAAAAAAATTGCAATTACTGATGAAGGACTCAAACTCAAGCAATCTAAGAGAACTTGTTTTGCTGGGAATAACCCGGAACAAACACAGGAAGCTGGGCACCTCTTTGTGATCTACCTTGCTGAAAATCCCTTGATGTAGAATCTCTGTCCGGAACACCAGCTACTACTGAGCTGCTATTATTTCTTGTTCCCGTAGTTGGTGGTTGTTCATTCACGACCGGACTGCCAAAAAATATAGAACGACCAGTGTACAATAACTCTGTTCCAGAAGCCTGAGAACTACCATGACCTCTAGATGAGGAAGAGACAAAACGCCCGGCGGCTTGATCCCAAAACACTGACGATCTTTTATTCTCTGAAACAGCTAATCTGTTACTTCTCATTGGTACATGTGCACCATTTTCATGAACTGGATTTACATTCCTTTCGCTTTCTTTAGCGGATGAAGGAGACTGGTTTCCCGATGGTTGTTGATACATGGGGTTGAAATGGTCTCTGTTCAAGCCTGGCTTTTGGCCAGGTGAAGGAGCATAGTTGGAGACTTGCGGACTGCTGAAGTTACTAATACTGTGTTGACATGCATCTATATCTTCCTTGCTTGCTTGACTAGGAGGGTTTGAACTCTTGTAAGGCGATAACTTCGATGTCCCTGCGGTGTCATATTTATTGCTAAGTCCTTGATTGCTAATTGGGCTGCTTCTACCACTAACATTGCTACTGGATAAATGATCAACATCATATGCATGTGATCGAGAACTTATTGGACGAAGCACAGATGATGATGCTCTAGCTTTAGCTGCGGCCTTAGCTGCCTCATTAGAATCCAATTTCGCAAGATTCCATGCACTTATTCGCACAGGGCGCCGGTTCAACCTTTTCCCTTTGTCAGGTATTGCATCTGGATCAACAGTTGATGGTAGGCTTCCTGGCTCCAAATGTGGTATAATTTCATCCTGCTTGTCCAAGGAAAGACACTTGATCAACATTGAACAATAATTTAATTCATTGCTGAAACTAAGCATGCAATTAGCTACATCTGTGATGTGACAACTCTTATTGGCTTTGCATTTAAACAATGCACTACTCATGTCATAGCTGTTACACACTTACGCTATAGCAGTTTTTTATTTTATTTTGTTATCCATGGAAAATCACAGAATATCTCTCCCTGTGGACAATCAAAAGTAAAGCACAAACGGTCCCCAAAGAACAAGTCTTCCTATTATGAACAGGCTAACAGCAATGGCATTCTGTATTTTGTGTAAACCTTTTTCTTCCACTCAATTCTCATTTCTTATCTGTCACAGTAATTATCAAATTGCAATGTTCAAAGATAGAGGTTATGCATCTTTCAATGAAGTTCCTAGTCATATAATTCAGGAAATTATACAGAGATGGCAGTACCGGGTGATCCATAAAGATCCTTGGAGGTGTACACCAAGCACCTTTGTGTTGCAAACTCAATCCAACAGAGCTTCTTCCACTTATTCCAGTGACAGCTGAACTAGCAGGAGATGATTGTAGGCTGTGCTGTTCACCCCCATCAACTGAAGGCCCAGGTGGTTCACTTAGAGTTCTCATGGCAACAACATACTCGTATGTGGTGATACCCTGTAAAAGAAAATGACAGCTTAGAATATATACCTTTAGTAGGAGGAAAGGTTCGTGAATATACCTTTCGAATGAGGATCATATGGAAAAAGAATAATTCTCCCAAAGGTACTGTTGCAAGGAAAGAAACTGCTGTGCATATGGCCTGTTAAAGGATTGAAAGTTGGAGAAATGAAAATTAGAAAAGTAATGTTTAGTCAAAATGTTTCCAATTTAGGAATAAATAACCATCAACTAGTTAAAGAACTATTGAATATTAAGTTGAATATTTCCCAGCATGCAAAACTGATAAATATTCAAGAAATGATCACAAACTAACAACATAAATAAAATCTTTAAAAAGAAATATTTGTATGAGATTCAATTGAATGATGTTGAGAAATCCTACATTGACTAGAGATCTTGTCAAGATAGCCCTTACATATGGGAAGGCAATCTTCAACTCTTGAGCCTCAATTCTTGAGCTAGGCCTCCTAAATTCTTTTATGATATCAGAGTCTATCCTAGATCCGTTTAGTTGAGACCACCCATATATGGGCCACCCACAAATGTTCATTCTTGCATATCCCACGCCCTAGATGTTCAGCCCTGGGCGTGAGAGGGTGTGTTTAGAAGTCTCACATTGACTTGAGATATGGCCAAAGATAGCCCTATATATGGGAAGACAATCCTCAACTGTTGAGGTAGCTTTTGGGTTGAGTTAGGTCTCCTAAATTCTAATAAATGATTATAATGTATATCAAGAAGCACAAATTGCCATATGTAATAGCGGCGTGTAGTTTAAAATTTCAAGCCAAATATGGCCTCCCTCACTAGACAGAATCCTCAGTGTTTTGAGTGAAACATAAGAAGATGAGCATAGACAGAAGATGCACATTAAAAAAGTCAATTGAAAATTCATAGCACGTATGCACAAAAGGTAGTTAGGTATATGTTTATTTTAGTTACCCGATGTAAAAATGGAGGATTGAAGTAGAACTTTGAAAGGAAAAAGAGAGCAAAAGTACCACTATAATAGCAAACGGGATTCGAGAGAATCCAGCTCCAAGCTTTAGAGCTATTTCATTCTCAGTACCCCTCTGATCAACAAAGCATCTGACAAGTACGGCAATCCCTACTCCACATTCAACTATAAGCTGTGACATGCATGAACAAGAAGTAAGAAACAAGAAGTACGAAAAATACAAGATTCTATTATGTGGGTCCTCCCTATGTAAAAATGAAGAATGAAAGGTAGGGGGGACTAGATTTAGGATTCAGGAATACCCAAACAAGGCTCACTGCCATGAGGCACACAAATGTGATGTAATTCTTCCTTCCAACACAATTGTTCAACCACTGCACAAACAAAGAAAGTATATAATAAAGACTTTTGAAGAACCTAAAAGCTATGGCAGAGCCGAAGACAAATAAGCAAAGTTAAGAAAGGTTCAGAACTGCACAGAGCATCTCAAGTCCCAAACATCTAACAAATACAGTCTACTTTAGGGTAAATCCATTGACATAACCCACAGTGCAACTCGCAAGCATTGGAGATAATCAGACAAACAGTAACTTTAAATTAAAAACACTTTCAGAGTGAGCTTTTAACAGGTTCACCAGACATAACAGAACATTAGACAAGAGACAAGGACACATCAAAATTGAGTATTTAAAATACCCAGTAACTGACTTAGGGTGAGATTAAACAAGACTTACTCGGCAATGGTGATCAAATCCATCAACACATTTGTCACAACTTCTACAATGCTTACTGTACTTCCGCACCTGCAAAATATAACTAACAAGATGTAAATATCTAGTTGAAAAACTATGAAGCATGAAGAAAAGTACGGGATCTCAATGAGATAACTTTTTCTGCTTTGCCTATACACATGGTAGTTTAAGGAAGCAAATTTTGGATTCATTAACATAAAATCAAACTTTATCACTTATTTATCTCTTTTTAGCATTATTTGGAGCAATCATGGAGAACATAAACAAGTTTTTTCAGTAAGCATGCTGACCTCAGCATTGCACAAAGTACAGAACAAAACATCCTCCTCTCCAGATTGCTGCTGTAGAATAATATCTTCATTACTGCGGCAATCTTCCATAGCAAGGAAACTACAAAAGAAACATCCAAGTTTGGAGCACCAATTTGAATTTTGCAAAGCAGACATTTCTTCGCCATTTGGTCCTGTCTTGCTGGGTTCTGCAATAGGAGATACAAATCCTCATAGCATCTTAATGTATCAAATTGCACTGAAAAATGCATTTAAAGGCATAGGAAGCCATCATTGTTGCCATAGTGTAACAATATATTGTAAACAAGTAACATTGCCAAACTGTACAAGAGAAAAATTCAAGATAGTCGTGTATGCCATACAGGAGGCAACAAACAAAGTGACTATATAGAATAACAAGGAAAATGTTATATGCCATCTTAAAGAGTGGTACCAAACCAATAATAAAGGCATAGATAAATCTTTTGTAACTGCTTTGGGTTTGTGTGCAGCCAGTACCGGCCTAGTCAAAAGTCAAAACATCACTCCGTACAATTATTCCCGGTGCAGTTCATTCTATTTTTCAGTGGTTTAGCACCACTGATGAATCAAAGAGTATATTAAATTTCTGGGAATTGCCAACAGTTATAATGAACCATGACTTGAATCTGATCTGAAGAGTAAACTTAAAGCATGAAAATCTTATCAATAGTTGCAATTAGCATTCAAATTCCAACCTGCCAACTCCTCATCAAGTTTTGATCTGTTTTTAGATGTCTGGTCAAAATCATGCATTACTCCCATATCAGCAGGATCAATGGCAGTGCACCGAACATAAAGAAGGAACACAGAGAGAGCCTGCCGTTCAAATTTTATGCTCAAGTTAGTTAATGAAGCGATATTCAATCCCATATGAAGATGAAACACGGGAGGGTAGAGAGATGGCGTAGAAGAATCAGAATATTGCTTACCAGTACAGAGTAAACACCAAAAGCCACGTATTCATAGATGTCCTTTCCGAGAAAAGGAGCAAAGAAGACATAATAAGCAGTAGATAACACGAAAAAAACTGTTATAGCCACGACCTGTTCACACACAAAAAAAAAAAAGTGCATGAGAATATCAGTTGTCAATGTCATCATCACAGATTCACTTGTGAAGACGCAACTCTTAATGTATCACACGGGTTGAATTTCAATGTCACTGGATCTACCTCCACTTTGACCACTAAACTAATATTTCAGCAAAATGAGAGTATTATGATAACGCTAAATTCATAACCTGGGTTGTGGAAGCAAAATAAATGGTAAATTAACTAATGCAGTTTCTATTTTGAAAAATGAAAATAAAAATGGAACCTTTCGTAAATGTTTGTTTGAGTTGAAAAACACGCTCGCCCAGAAAGCGATTCCGCAGAAAAGCCAACAAATAATTCAGCAAAATGACAAGTAAATTATGAAAGCGAAAAAGGATGATAATAACCAAATTCGAAAAAAATGCATTTTGCTTAAACGGGAGGGAAAAGGGGGAAGAAAAGAAAAGAAAAGTAAACGAGGGAGTCAAAAGTAGAAGACGGAAAATCAGAGGAAAGTTGAAAGAAAACCCCATCGGAAAGTAAAAACACATGATAATGGCGGCGGCGTTTGAAAGAGTGGTGTGGTGTGTGATTGAGGAGGAACAATCAACAATGTACCTGAAAAGTGTGAAAAGGGAGCTCCCATCCATGGCGGCGCCGAGCCATGACCACCGCAACGAGCTCGTTAACAGACACTAGCACCAAATCAGAACCATTTCACAGCACACAAAACCGCCACCAAAGTGAGAACCGATTCAAATTGTTCATAGAGCGATTCTGGGTTGGTTCTTAGGCTAGGCTTGGCTTGGCTAGGCTAGGGTTTGTGAAGTCAAATTCAACGAAGAAGTGATGATGAGAGAGGAGGCTCTCTTCTCTTCAGTGTTGTGGGAAGGTACAAAAGAGAGAAGAATAATACACTGTAAAGCCACTCACTCTATTATATTATACCACTTTTTCTTTATTTATTTATTTCTTTTTTTAAGTTCTGTTATTATTGACATTGATTACTGATAATTTATGATTAGTTAAATAACATTAAAGATGTGAGGTAAATATTCCAATAATGCTTTATTGATAGACACATAATGAATGCTGAAATGAAATGGAAAATTAATATTTGGATTGTTTATGTTAAGAAAATTATTTTGATGAATTAGTCAACCACTTATTTTCACCTAGTCTTTAAGATAATTACAAATTGAAAACCTTATTATATGGAAATCAAGCTAATCTGCTTGTCAAACTAATTACTCAGCTATAAGTGCTCAAACTAATGATATAGATTCTTCAATAACGTCTCACACACCTAGTAAATAGATTGACCATTTAAATATCTAATTAAGAGTTTGACTCTAAATTATGTGTATGGTAAATGATTTATTAAGAGAGATACATTCATGTAATGCGATTGTAATGAATAGAGAATATTAGTCTCATTCTATAGAAATTCTTTCGTAAAAAAAGTACATGCTCAAAATAAATAGTTAAATTACTTATTTTTTTAGTTTTTACTAACTGTTACAATTTTTCTCTTTATGAAATAAATGTTTACTTTAAAAAGTGTTATAGTTAATGTGAGTAAATGATTTTTATTAAAATCAATTTAAAACCTATTATAAATTTAATGTTTTTAAATACGATAATAATGGCATATGTATTTGTTAAAGTTTAAAAATAAATTCGATTTATAATGAAGTTTTGGTCTGTGAAATGCTTAGATGATAAGGTTTCCATGATTACTTTAATAATCCACGTGAAGCAATGTATTTTGCAATTATATTAATCAATAGTTAATTATTAAATGTGCCGTCCTCACTTAAAACATAATGATTTGGAAACTTCTAACTACTAATTTTTGTGTTCAACCATTCCTTCCTCTGTCACTATCATATGATTTAATGATTGTGACAAAAAAATATACTGAGAGAGACCTCTACTTTGTTTCTACATACAGAGACAAACAGTACACAGATAAGGTAGAAAAGACAAAGTCTAGGAGAAAAATAAAAGAGGAAGCCATTCTTCTTATATTCAGGTAAGAAAATAAAATGAATAGATTAAGAAATAAAATAACAGTAGTTTTCACTGAAGAATCAAAAAACACACACATGATGGAGTTCACAATTTGTTGTCGTTAGTGGGGAAATAACCCTGTTTTTAGCCAAATGTAGACATTGAAATTTAAATATATTTTTAAAATTGATTTACCAAACTTAGTAAGAAGTCCAGGTAATCTGAATTCAAGTCTATGTAAATAGAAGTTCGGCAAAGTAGCGGAAATTGGAAGAAGGAGAAATGATGCCTAGGTTCTAAATGTAAAGGCTATGAAGCGGGGCAAATGTGATTTTTCACCTCCCAAGTGAGGGTAAATAAAATCGCATCAATCCTTACCAATTTAGAAGTCGCGCATGTTTACTTGTTCCATCGACGATCAAACCTTAAGGAGACACACTTTTTTTCATTTGTGAAGACTTTAGAGAAGACGTCGAAAAGAAAGGTAATACCCTATGATTATACGAAATCGGCTCATATCATCATGAACACATGTCTTGAAGCTATTAAGCTCATTCGAGATCACGAGTATACAACATGGGGCACACTAAATATTTCATAACTGCGGGCTAGACACTATCTCGGATCTTAATACTTCATGAGTACATAACATTTTTACTTAAGTGAATAATACACATGTTATTATGCATGTTAACTTAATTACTTTTGACCAAAACAGAAATAAAATATAGGTAAGCATAGGGGCACTCAATTTCCTTATTCTTACTATGATCCAAACTTGACGGTGAAAGCATAGAGTGCAAGGGAAGCAATGATGAAAATTGCGGAAGTTATAAACTATTGCTCCCCTCTGTTCCAAAATGTGTTTTATTTAAAGATTATGCATAAAGAGTAAAATGTCATTATTTTTATAGAAAAAAGCACATAGGTTATTTAATGGAATTTATATGAAATTCATCTCGCAATAAAAAATACATCATCAACATTTATCCTAGTGAAAAACAACTGTACCAAAAAATGCTAGTTAAGAAACGTACTAACCACCTAGAATAGTGTATGAATTTTGGGGAGGGAGAAGAGAAGTGTTGCCCTGGCTTCTGTGTAACTTTAATGTGCTGCTACATTGATCATGATTTGATATCATGGTATATTCTGTTAACAATTGATTCTGTCAAGGCTTGTCAAAGGAAAAGTCAATATTATGAGTTTCTTCCTTCCTGGGAGCTTGATCCCTCTGTTCATGCATAGATCCCTCTGTTTCTGAAAACTCAGCGTCAGATTGATATGATCGTGGAGAAAAGAGATCTGGGTCAGTGTGGCTAGGCTTGTACTTGTGGAGCAAATGCAGGGGTGATGAACCTTGGCTTGGTGTTGTTTCTCCACTCACAAACCCTGAAGGAACATCTATCCCTGCTTTTCTTAATTTCCTCCTTTCCTTTGCAACCTTTTGCCACTTCTTAAGTGCCTTTGCTGTTTGTTCCTCAAAGATTGCTCTCTTCATGTGAGATCCCATCTGCAAATTAACATGCATACATGCCTCTTAGTAAAACAAGGGGATTTATGGTTTCCTACCGTCAGGAAAATCCTACATTCACGCAGTGAATCTGTGCTGTTTGACCAAGATTAGTCGGCTTATATTTTATCAAGATCAGTCGACTGAGATTTTGGTACATAAGATTTCATCTTTTAAATTGATGCTTATGTTGATATTGTGTACCTGTGTAACTAATGAATAGAGAGGAAATGTGATGTAACTGCAGAGGACTTGCAAGGCTACCCCAAGGACAACCCTTGTAATTGTTAGTGGCAAGTCTGCATGGAAGCAAGATGTGATCTTGAACTCATACTGCACTTAATTTCAAAACATTATTGTAAATAGTAAATCCTTTAGATTTAATTTAAAAATAAACATATCAGATATTAGCTACTTACCCATGACCACAGGAAATAAGCTATTTGGAAGGCATTCTGCAAAAGAATAAATAATTAAATAAATTAGTTTAACAAATGCAATGCAGTAATTAAGCTATGTAGATGATTAAGATTTCATATGACATTCGGTCGACATACATTTTAACACGGTTTTAAACTACCTCAAACATTATTGGCAGATAAAAAGCGCAGTAAAGTGTATGTCGAATAGATGTTGATGAAAACTAGATGCCTAAGTAATATTTCCATTATAATTAATGATCACCTCGAATAAGGTGAAATGGATTAAGAAGAGGATCCATTGGGGCTTATTAAACCAGAAATACTTGTTGTTGGGCTCTACTACAGGGACTCCTCTTACAATTGTAGTTCGATCTTGGATTTCTTGGGCCATTTCCATGATTATAAGTTCAAGCTTCGTGCCCACTACTAATAGAATCTGTAAATTGCAAACAGGATTATCTTGAACTATAAGCTATGTTAATGTATAACTTCATTAATTTAATTATAATAACTCTTCAATTTGAATTTTTCTTGGTTAATTACCACTAGTGGCGCCAATGAAAGCCAGCTGAGCGTGTACCATTCTGCAGCAAAAATAGTAAAGTAATTGTTAGCCACATAGCTAGATTGATTACTTACAATAAATAACACGAGTTTGTGCATGTTTGCATACATTATGAAAAATCACGGCAACTTTAACAGTTTTTAAAAGCTAAGAAAAGTTCTTTTTGTTTACCAGAATTTTGGCTCACATTAATTAGTTTTTCATAATGTATCCTAACATGCAATTTTGTGCATTACATGTGTGAGTGATAGTGAGATCATGAAGAGAGAATTACTCTGAATGTTAAGAAGCAAAAAGATGATTGCAAAAGCCCATAACGGAAGACTGCAAAACAAAAGTGATTAGAATATCTAGATATAACAGCAAACTTAAGCAGTTAAAGTTTGAAGATTGTGTTAGTGACTTTAAGTGAGATATTTATGAGATACCTTATGCCCACGACCACTTTAAAATCGTCTTCCATTGATCTTTTGATGTATTTATGGAAGTCAAATTTGCTATCAGGAGCAAAATGTGCCTGCATTTGTGATAGTTACAACAAACTCAATCAAAAAGTATGATTTAAATAATGACATGATATATAAGCTTAGGAAGTAGGAACCCACGTTAATAAATCCATGCCGCATAGTCATGTAATCCACCTTACTAACGGACGCAAAGAATTGCCTGAAAAATGCTACCTGAAAAAATAAAATAAATGAATTATTTATTTATATATGAACTATTCATTCTGTTTTTTTTTTCTTTGGCGACAAATTTGCTATCACCGGCGAAGGTAAGTACATGTTTGGAAATCTTTTTTCAATTAGCTAAAGTTAAATTTAATTTTAGGAGTAATTTATATATTTTGGAATTGATTATGAAGAGAAAAAAAAAACTGATTAAAATTTGTAAAGCTTGTTTTGAACTTACTATCCATCGAATTCCTGGTTTTCTAGTCCAGCCTGAGTGACGCCTAACGAATGTAGTTTGATGCGCAAACCTGAACCTTGAAGGATCTACATGTGCCAATGAGATAATATTAATAATGACATTATATTATAAATAAAATTATTATCATATGTTATATATATTTGTGTATGTGTATGTATATATCACACCAACAAATTACCATTTGTAAATTGATACTCCAGGGAGGTTGTTTCTTGTTCCCAACCCTTCCATTTCTGCATCTGTTAATCAACGCAATTTTGTCAGAAGAAAGTTATGCAGAAAAAAAAATTATGATGAGTCTTAAAGATAAAAAAAATTAGTAACTGTATGAGTAAAAGCATATTGAAACTAACAAAAACAACCGCAAGTTTTTATATAATATTATTGATTAATTTTAGTTAAAATGTAAAAAACAACGAAATTCCATAGATTATTTTTTAATGTTATAAAATTGGAAATTTTCACTAACATTAATTATCAAGAGATTGTTGTAATTTAATCAGTAATTTGAACTATTTTTTTATTGAGATTTATCTACCACCTAAAACAAAAAAGTTAAGATTTTTTTTTGTCATCACATCTTCAAATCCAATATAATCCTTCCGGAGATACCCATGTTAAATTTATTCGGAACATTAGCCCAAAAAAATGGTGGGTCCCATAAATATTGTAAAAATCAATATCCGAAAAATACTAGTAATCTCTTATTTAAATAAAATGGTGAGTCTTATTTATGATCATCCTATTCGAGGCAAATGTGTTGGTTAAGTTGTAAATAAATTAAACTCCTTAGCTAGAGTGAGAACACAAATTGAGATTGAGATAAAAATAACTGCAATTTCCAAACAAATACGAAAATCTTATACACATGTTTGGTGCACTTACTTTAGCTCGAGCTAGCACCATAGTCATGACGCTGTAGAAAATGTGGAAAACGGCGAGGACAAATATAAATATATGCAATTGGTGCACCCCATTCTGAGAGATTAGAGGCACTTTCTGTTTTGACAACACATATAACATAATGAGTGTAAACACTTTTATAAATAAGACTCACTTATTAAAACATAAGTTGGCTGAATCGTGATATTCTTACATTTATTGAGCAATAGTTATCACCGGCCCCCTCCAACAAAGCACGATGTGGCGCCTCATTCTCATCATCAAAAGAAAGTAACCTCCTCCCTTTTGACTCTAATTGTTTGAGTAAGTCCTTGTTGCATGGAAGCATGGTGTCACCAGCTTTCACAGGGATGCATATCTTCGCAATATATTTTGTGCCGAAAGTAAGTAATAGGGATATGAATCCTAATAGCATTAATTCTGCAAACCAAAATTCCATTATCAATAATTTGAAGGAAATCAGATAATAATTAAACAAAGCACATCCATAATTACCCGATTTGATTTTCTCCAAGGCTTCGCTCATGGCCTTCTTATGGCGTTTGCGGAACCACTATATCATTGAAATTAACAGTTAATTACAACTTTAGAGTAAGACTTAATTAATATAATATGTACCTCTCCAAGTGAATGGATTCCATGTTCAATTAACACAGAGACGATGATAAACACTGAACAAACAACAGCTACTGCCCATGTGGGAGTTTCTTGCAAGCTTCTTTCCGGAAGAGTTCCTGCCATGTTAATTCTGCTCTCTTCTCCAAAACAAAACAATTAATTTCTTTTGCTAAGCCTTGATTAAATAAGTTAAGCATGCTATTTTATATTTGCGTTTCTTATGTCATATGCTTTCAGGTTTTATCTAACAACACTCTTTACATAACAAAGACATAATTAATTAATTAATGAGCATATATGCCGCCGGCATTTGGAAGATTTGTATGTTAACTTATCATTTTAGAATTTTTCTTAAACATTGTTTAAAACCAACCGTTCGTACCAATGAATTGTTGATTTTAAACAATGTTTTAAATTTAAGTCATATACAGATAAATAAAACCTCTATTATGAGTGCTAATTTCGTCATAATATTAATATTTTCTGTTCAAACAGAATTATCTCCGATGAAAGATACTTTATCCTAAGGAAAAAAATACAAGCATCCGATTTGACTGATTCTTGAAGGTGTCATTGGCAATTATTAATGAAATAAAAAACAAGAGCAGTTTATGTCTTGCTTTGTTAAATTTAAACCAGAGCAGTTTAAATTAATTTGCTGGTGTGTACTTGGTTTTGTTCACATGGACTAATTTTTGTATGACCAAAGAAGAAAGTTGGACTAATTCAAAGCAAACGTCAATAACTAAAGAGCCGGAGATCCAAAAGAAATAAAAATTTGACATGCACTGTCCAAAATGGCATCTATCTTTAAAGCATTCAAGTTTTTTAAAGTCTTCTCACATTGAATTAGTATTGATCGTCCTGAAAATGTTTTAGAATAATCAAACAAAATCCATATCTAACAACTTGATATTTAAAAAAGAAATAGACTATTTCAACCATTTAATAGTTAAATTTTTTTTAGAAACCAAATTTACACTTTATGCGTAAGTGAGGATCAAAAGTGCAATTAAGTTTAAAAATATCAATTTCATAAGATTAACTAACTACTAATGTTTTCACTTTTTTTATATATAATACTAGTATTTTCACTTTATTAATTATCAAAGTTTTGCTTCAATTGATTGTTTGTGTGATTGCTTGCGAAAATAAACTTCATCAAGTAAGCAAACACAAATAAAAGAGCATATGATCATGAACATTGGAAATATGGAATAATGAAGTAAGAGAAAATAAAATAAACAAGATATGGGGGTAAAGGTAGGATAATCTTCTGAGGTCTACCCAAGGTTCGTGGATTCGGGTGTGTCATTCATCATCTATCCATGATTGATGGATCAATGAAAATTAGAGCTGCAATTCGTGTGTGTGCAAAATAGTGAATTGCTTATACTGTAGTCCAGGTCACTGGTCACTGTTAAAAGGATTTTTGCCTCTTTTAAGAAAAACTGATACTCACGCTGCGCTCAAACTTCTTTTAAGATTCGATTGCAGTATAGCACGGGTGTTATCGCTCCACAGGGAGCTACGGTTACAAATGTCGTTCTTTTAACGGTTAACTAAGCAATAGTACAGAAAGGTTGTTGGTTTGGTAACAAAGGTTGTAACAAACATAAAAGCAAAAGCAAAAGCGATTGAGGTGATTAACAAATTTGGAAAACAGTTGGATTTCAGTTTCGCACTTCGCCATCCTTGATTGATTCAGTTCTTTGCAAATAATCACTTAAAACCCCTAAGTCATCCCCACCAGTTCTTATCTAACTCACCTATTCCTAGTATGAGAAGATGATTCGGTTACTTTCCTAATTATCGCTTCCACTGAAAATTAATCAAAGCACGCCGTATTAACGTCGGTGTTTAGGGACTAGGTGACCTAACGCTATTCCTAGCAGATTAGCTTCGCCTAGATGAAATGGTTTATGTCAGACTTAATAGTGTAGCTTCCACATACAAAATCAAATCCAAAATCATGTGAAAGACTATCAGACTAACACAAGCATTAAGAACAAAAGATTTTCATTGATCTCTGAGATAGAAAATAAGCATAAAATCAATTACAATCCATTTAAAACGAAATACTATGCCTAAAATCCAACAAGAGTGAGCTTAGCTATCCATAGACATGGATAGAAGCTAGCTTACAAAAGTGTTAAGGAAAACGGGAAGGACGGCGACGTCGTGGCGTAGAATCCACAACTCCGGCGTGGTTCCCAGCTCTCCGATGATACCCAAGAGCTTCTCTCTCACTAAAACTCTCTCTTTCTTTTTCTATTTCTGTTCTGGGACGTCGAGAATGCTTCAGTTGGAAGAAAGGTGGTGCTTTTATATTAAGTTGATGCCGAGGGGCGCTTAGCGCCACCGCCCAGAAAAACTCATTTTCCCTTCTTCTAAGCACTTAGCGCCCTGTAGCGGCGCTTAGCGCCCAGAACTTCAATTTTCTCATATTCCTTCACTTAAGAAACATTAAAAATACCAAAAATTTGCATTGTGAGTTAGGATTAAAACATTTCCTCATTGAAAAGCAAAACTTTACATTTTCATGGGGTTTTTATAATTAAAACAAACTATAAGTGCCTAAAAGATAGTATAAAAACAATGAACATTTGACACTTATCAAACTCCCCCCAACTTAGGACCTTGTTTGCCCTCAAACAAAAGGTGTTGGTTTTCCAAAAACAATTTATACACTAAGATGATAGACCATAATGAGATTAGAGTTGTTACAACAAGTCCTTCACAACATGTGTTTAAAAAGCATATGAATTTCAAGGAAATCAAATGAGGTCCACAACTATTGATCACAATTAATTTGCATCAACACATTCACATGGATTCTAAGCATCAATCGAGTTTTCCACTTTCAAAATCAAGGATATGAAAACTCATAAACAAGAGTCAAGAGGTAAGTGTTTAAACTCAAAATCAACAATTGAATCACAGGAATCAATCTGGCTACCTGTCTCACAGATCAATCAAATTGCATGGTGAATCCGGGATCTCTAAGGTCTTTTTCAAGATTGTAATGGGGTCAGGCTTCCAAGAAATTGGGTTTTTCAGGATCAAAAGACTTTCAAATCTAAGAGAGCACACAAAATCTAACTAAACTCATTTACTCTCCTTACCCTTGTTCTTGATTTCCAATTTTTTTACTTGCCCCCTTTTCATTGTTTCCCTTTTTTACACTTCTCAATTCCTACCTTTTTCATTCTTTTCATTTTTCTTTTCTTTCCCTTGCCTTTTCTTTTTCCTTTCATTATTTTGCTTTCTTTTTTATTTGAATTGAGAAGTTTTGTGTATATGCACCAAAGTTTCAATTCCCCCCCAACTTGCTTTTCACTCAAGATTCTATCTTGTATGCTCTCTTTAATTGAGAGAGTAAGGGACATAACTTTTTTCATTAAAAGGCTTAGGGTTGTAAACCAAGAAGAATCCATACAGTTTAAGGCTCAAACTGGTTAACGATGGATTTCCTAACAAGGTTGGCTTTTTGGTTAAAAGGGGTTTCAATCTAAAGAAATGAATGCCTATGATCATCTCCCTCCATTAACCATGCATTTCAAAGATTAGAGACTCAAGCAAAACCGACTCTGTAAAACAACGGCGATTCTCTCATCTCACAGGTGTATCGCACAAGTGTTAGGTTCACTCCTCACTCGGTCTGGGTTTCCTTGATTTCAAACAATTTCAACAAAACGGATACAAGAACCATGTGAAAAAATGTCTTTTGAATCTCAAAATGGTACCAAGTGAGTACCAGCACATCAACTTCAGTTTTTCCACAAATAGCACAATGACTTGGCAACTCATAACTTAAAATAGTCCTAAACTTAACCGTTTTCAAAAAGATCACATAAGAAAAACCAACACTTAATTAAAACAAAACAGAGGCTAACAAAGTATCTTACAACCAAAACGTGCCAAAACCCGGCACAACATTACAAAAACACAGTTCAACAACATACTAATATTTAAACAGTTAAAACATAACAGTTATAAAATTCGGAATGCCCAAATAAATGGGTTTCGGGAACAGTAATTCCGGAAAGGTATTAGCTTCCGGGATATATAATTTGGAATAGTTATTTAAGTTGTAAAACATGTGTAAGTGTTTCACTGCACTATTGTTCCCGGTTTTTATATTCTAGAATGCAATGTTATTGTTTTCTGGGTTTATCTCGGAAAACAACTACAAAGTGAATGTATATTCCGGAGTTTATAAAACCCGAAAATGAGTATTATTGGTATTTTTAAAAATACTTTGGAGTTTAGAATTGGGTGAAGATGACGTCAATCCTAACCTATTAAAAAGAACCTAATTCAAAAAACCCTCTTTCCCAACCTCACAGGCGCCGCACCAAACAACCTCCCACCATCCTCTTCGCCACACTCACAAACCCTAGCCGCCACTCCCTCCCCACCTTCAAGCCGCCGCCACCGTCAAACACCTCCTCTTCCTAACCCCTCGACCAAGCCTCCAAACCTTCGACCTCTCACTCCTTCGAGCCGCTGTCCTCACTCGCGGCCGCCGCTCCCCAAACCCTTCCTCCGTAGCCGCCGTCACCTCCGTTCGGTCTCCTACAGTGCCGCCGCCACCAGTGCTTTCGGAGCTCCTGTTGCAGAACCGGCTCGACCCTTCCTTCGGTCCACCACCGCTGCTGTTTTACCGTTTCCTTTTCTCTGTTTGGGTTGGTTTGTTTTTTTTACTTTTTTTTCTTCTTTCTTTCTTTGTTGATTTATCCATTTTTGTTGCTGGAAACCTTTTTTATGTAATTGGATATTCTATGGTTGTCTCATAATTTGTATTGGATATGTCATTACTTGGATGAATTCAATTCGTATGATGCAAATTTGATAAAGACCGTTGATTTCTTCTTTTAAAAAAAGGATTGAGTTGGATAAATAAAACTGATTCTTGGTTAAACTAAATCGCGAAGTCAATATGAGGCATCATGCCCTAGTTTTGCTGCTCGATTGCTACATGTACAGTTTAACTATAAAAAGGCAAAAAAATCATGTATACACTTTAAATACACTAAAACCTAGATGATATATGGAGAAAAAGAGAGATAAATGATTGATACGATCGGTGATGTGGTAGGAAATATGGTAGGAAATGTACAGAGAAATAGGAAGAAAAATCTGTGGAAATCAGATGGAAGAGAAAGAGTAGTGTGAATGTATGAAAACTCTTATAAAAAAGCTTCTTTATTTGAATGCTTTTGTAATAAAAAACCTTCTGCTCTATTTCCCATGTAGTTAACAATGATTGATGTTTAAGCTTGCCGACTTGTAATGTTTAGCTTCATGCTATTGTGCTTCAGAGGTTTAGATTTTCTGAAAAAAAAAAGAATGTGAATCCTCGGAATATGATGCAGTGGTTCCTACATCTTTATCTTGTTCCAGTTCACTGTTGGCAGACTTGGCAATTTCATTGAGTATTTCTGTATACTACTTATTCTCCATGTATAATTAGCATGTGAAGAAGAGACTTGTCAGCCAGGTTATGCAATTTACACAATCACTATAATTTCTCAATATGATGCAGGATAATGGACTCGGAATCTGAAGACACAAAATCACATTCTCAGGTAGAGCCACTACCCAAGAAGATCAAGAGCCAGAAGAACAAAAATAAACATGCTACCCCATCTCAACCGGTTCAGGTCCAAGTCGTCCCTGAGCAACCGAATAAAACAGCTCCTATTATTGGATATTTTCCGTCTGGCTTTGATCCGCTCAAGTCTTATAGTAGCAGTTCTGGTCCAACTAGTTTCCAAGTTTACCGACACAGGAACATGACCAAAAGGCTGCAGCTTGTGGTCAGCCCTGCCGGCGCTCCAGTAGAATTTGTTGGAACAAGTTATTCCGGCGAGGCTGCGGCCGGACACCGAGCCGTGTATGCACTTGGAGTCTTTGACAAAGAAGCACAGACTCTGAAGATTGTGCCGATTGCGGCTAATAAGGTAAATTGTGAATAAGGGAAAAAAATCTTGCTCTTTCAGATATTTAAAGTGTGTCATGTTGTCATCCTAATTTCTGGGTGTTGTTCAGATATTCAGGTTAGATCCAAAAGTTAAAGCCTTGGAAGCTGTTGACAAGGAGCCTGCAAACTCAACGGTGGAGGAGCTGACTGCGGAGGAGTCAGCATTGAAATTCAGACAGACTACCGCTTTGTTGGGAACAAAGAGGGAAATAGAAAAGGTATATTCTGACTTGTTTAACACTTTGCTAGCTGTGCTAATAGCCACATCATGAATTCATTGTGAAAATTTTATATTAATTTGTGACCATGTACATATATTGAAATCATAGTAGTCAATCCCGGATAGCAGCGTGTAACGGCCGACCCCAAAACTGGGATAGCGGGATAGCGCATAGCGGGATGGCCGCTATTCTGATTTTTCATATATAATTTTATATAATTAATAGTGTATACTTATATAATTACTAAAAAGTGATAAATATCACTTAAAATTGGTAGCATGATGAAATGATAGAGAAGAGAGGAGGAGGAGGAGGAGGAGGATGTCATGCTGGAAGAGGAGAGAAAGGAAAGAAAAATAGAGGAATAGAAAGATAAAAAACAGAGCAAGCACACTTGATAGACCAGAAAACTCAGAACAGAACAGAGGTCGAAGGGAAACAGGGGCGGTGGTCACCGGAGAAAGGCTCGCCGGAAGCTGGATGGTGCTCGTCTGAGGTCAGGCCGTTGCCGTGGGTGCTGGTCGACGGTGGCTGAAGGAGGTCGCACAGTGAAATGCGGGTAGAAGAAGATGAGTTTGTGTAGAAGATGATGAGTCTCAGGATGAAACACGCGTTTCATTTATTGAGAGTGAAATCCCAAAAATACCCTCAAAGTTTAACCTAATTTTAACATTTCAAGGGCACTTTGGGTTTTACCACGAGGATCTCTCATCTTCAACCTGGAGCAGAGTTGTAGCGCTGCGATCTGCTGCGACGGAACGTGATTTGAGCCGCGATTCGCGCCGCGACGGCCGCAACTCTGATGCGCGACGCGATTTGGAAGCAATCACGGGGAGGGGGCGTGATGCCGCTATAGCGGCGCTATCGCGCGCGATCGACTACCCTGATTGAAATATATTAGCTAACACAGTTTTGCAATTGGTGGTACTGTGATGGTAGCCGTGTTATCAATCCCAAATAGCGGCACGTTGCGGCCAACCCCCAAAATGCTATTGTGGTATACTGCATAGCGGGATGATCGCTATGCTGATTTTTTTATACAATTTATATAATTTAACTATACACATATATAAATGCTCAAAAGTGATAAAACTACTTTTTTTTTATAAGCAGTGATAAAAATACTTAATATTCACGGAACTCATAGTTAATAATTTAAAGGCATAGGTGTCTTAAACAAAACATAAAAGTACCCAAAAAAGCCAAGGTAACCAAGAAGTTTAAGTTTAAGCAGTTAAGCTTCTAATGCTTGAACTAAACTGCCTAAAAACATGAAAATTCAAATGAAAGTTCAATAAACAGGAATCATCTATCATCTTATTCTAAATCCAAGTCTTCCTCTTAGTCACTTTCGCTACTATCAATATGTATTTTAGGCATATGTTTTTAAGCAAAACCCTAAAGTGCCCCCACAAATGCCCTAATATTAACTTTTTGAGGGCACTTTTTGGGTTTTATCAGTTCCACCAAATAGCGCTGCCATGGCCGCTTTTTCCTCCTCTATAGCGGCTGCAACAGCCGATACACTGAACTGCACCGCTACACTACAACTAGGAGTTGCCAGGGGCTGCTACGCACCGCTACGACGCTATATAGCGCCTAGGTTGTCAATCCCGGTGTGATCCCACAAGATCCTAGTGTCTCATCCCATCTTGGCCAAGTACCGGGAAGCCCTTCACCTTCCTATTCCATTTCGCTGTCCCGACTGGGATCTTGACCGAGCGATCCCGGTGGGACAAAGAAGGGCCCGACATTTTAAAAAACGTCCTCCAACTTTAAACGCTGGGGTGTTTTTTAGGGGCATTTCTGGGTTTTTGCAATGAAAAAATCCCTAGATGAGACGAAGAGTTCGACCCTCTCCTCACTTTCCTCACTTCCCCTGCTCTCTTCGCCCCTGCTCTCTCAAGACCTAGGACTTACATTGCTAGTTTGTTACTATGAATTTCAGGTAATATTTATATTGATTTAGAATGATAAATATTCCAGCCATCCCGCTATCTGCAATCCTGCTATCCCATTTTTTTTGGCTGGCCGCTGCGCGCCGAGATCTGGGATTGACAACATAGTATAGCACGTTATTGACAACCCTGGATTGTAGGTATGAAAGGCCGCAGATCTGGCAGCTTATTAACATAATAAAACTATTAAATTTTGTACTACATTTGCTTTAGGTATGCTTGGGGTGGGGTGGAAATTAGGGAGGGGAGTGAGACTATTGGGAGAAAGGTTTTGATACTCAGTCATCATTGCTTTTATGGCAGTGTGTGAAAAATTGTTGGACAAACACTTGTAAGTTAATTGCAACCCACTGCCAACCAAGTGTTTATTACAAAATTTCTGCCTGTCAATTCTCAGCCCAACCCAGTACACCCTTAGTAGGATAAAATTTCATTTAGCCAGCTCTGATTGCTTGAAAGAAACAGCAGTGTTGTTATTCCTGTGTGATATCTTGTTAGAGATATTTGCTATTTTTGGATTTTTTATATTTTTAATTAAATGCATTAGCATGAAAAAAATTATTGATTATTCTTTACTGTGAATGTGATACTTGTTGTTGGGGTAACTCTAAGGTGCTGATAATACTCATTGATCTCTACAAAATTGTTTTCTTTTGGTGGAAGGTGATTTTTTCTGTGGCCTGGTGAAAACATGAAGGGGTGTCATGAGTTATGACACCCTTTATGCTTTTCTAATCAAATACGATATTTATTTTTTAGTGTGCTCTACTAGAGTATGTGGTATTTAGACCCCATTTGCAAGCCTATGCAAAAAGATTTACGTTTGGTAGAGCTGCTACATGTGTTCCTAGATCAATATTATTTTATGTGAATCATATTACATATTAACAATTGAAATGAGAGCATAAGACACATTGACAGCTGACCAATCATTTGACTTTGTGAGATATGGAAAATTAATCTCTGTTAATAACTAAAAGATAATGTCCATCTCATCTTTTTATTGATGAAATCCTAGATGACACACAAGTTGCTAAGAAGTTAGTGGTCTGGTGATAGGTCGTTTTTTTTTCTGTGTTTTCTGCTTCAGCTTTTAGAGGTTTACTAGTGACAGTCTTCTCTTGTATGATGATATAGGAAGCTGGTACTGGTTCTGTAGGAATGCTAATTTACAGAATTTATATGCAATTCTATTTTAAATATTCTTAAATTAGTAACCTTGTATTAATCATTTCTAGAACACCTCTTGTAAACTTCCACATATTTCGCATCTTCTAACAGAAGTGCTTTTTTTAAAATTCTTTCTAAAGAAATCCATTCAGTTCCTGATAACATGATTGAACTGAGTTGATATGACTTCCTACTGCTACCTCATTTCAATATAACTATTTCTGAGGCGTGTGAACAGGAAACTGAGGTAAGATAATTACACAAATGTTGTTATGGATCATAGACAAAGAAATAAGTAAATATAATACCTTGCATGTTTCTTTGAAGCATTCAAATTCTGCTGAGTAAAGTTAGAACCACCAACCATTAGTATAATCTATCTCGTGGAATACTTGGCTCAGCAAATCTGCTAGTCCCTTCGTTAATACTCTTTTTATAAACTTAAGCAATATATTCCGCTTGCTTTTTAAATTATTTGATTATTGTATATGCTTTAAGAACATTAGAAGTTAAAATCTGTGTGAAAATAATACGGTCATTGCCTTTTACCCTGAAAGAGTTGCATCCCAACTAGTTGATTATGTGTTTGTTGCAATTATATTTCCTAACAAGACATGTAATCTCGGCCCCAACAGAACAAATGGGATTCTCCACATGATTTAACAGTGCCAATGGATGGTTTCGTCCCTTGGCCTTTATACAATATAGGCTCACAGACTTAAAGTCTCATGCTATGTCATGATTTCCTCCAGTTAGACAGCCACATGTGGGGTATGCGGTGACAGCAGTGTGCTGCTATCATATTGGCATATCACTGTGCTAGTGCCTACTTTGTAGCCAACATGATTGTTTTTTTCATTTTCCACCAAGGCTACATTTTTTGTTTAATCATTTTAGATGCAGTTCTATACTGTGTACCTAGACTCAAAAGAATGAGGCCAAATAGAGGTATTAGTGTGCCCATTTCATCATTAGTAAAACGTTATCACCATAGTAGTTAATCGCGCGCGATTGCGCCGTTGCGTAGCGGGTCCCTGCCACGATGGGATTCAGGGCGCGAAATCCCGCTATTCGCGGCCAATCGCGAACAAATCGCGCCTTCCCTTGTATGGGATTTCAGTTTTGGCCTTTTGGGGGTCAACTGGGACAAGCCGCAATCCACGATTGACTACCTTGGTTATCACACATAACTTAATTATGATTGATCCTTTGAGTTATTCCTCGCCTTTGTGATAATGTTAAACTTATTTCATTTTTTCAAGGTTGTATTTATAGGTGAGTCTTCCCTTATTTATCACTGAACTAGCTCCACCTGATTCGTTTTTTTTTGAATTGTTGTAAACTAATCTTGGAATTTGATTATTTCTGCAGGCTAAAAAGAAGCAAGCTCTCAGACAGGATGATGACCCTGGTTCTCAGAAGAATCTGGATGTAAAATTGAAAAACGTTGTCGTAAACAAAGAGGCTCTTGAAAGTACAGAAGCTCATGTTTCTCGCAATTTACCACCATATGATGCTTCTGCAACCACACCTCAGGAGGCTTATATATTGGATAAAATCATCCTTAAAGGAGAATGGGATTACCTTGAAGACATTTATAATATGCTGCATCTTGGGGAGGAAGCAGACTTCAGTGCTTACCCAACTTTTATTTGCAACAGGATAGCGAGGTTAAGGGGGATTAAGGTATCTATAGAAATATAGCCTTGCTTAATTAATGGTCATTTAGAGATGTTTGCGTTGGAAAACATTGTTTTGCTGTTTCAATGTTACTTATACTTGCGTAGACTTCTGCCATAAAAAAATGTATAGACTGCTGCTACCTCAATAAGTGAAGTGTACTTTAGCATGAATATTCAATTATTCTTATTTAGGGGATGGCGTAAGCAATTTTCTAGCCCCCTCCCCAGGCTGAAGTTATAAGTTAGTTAATATGATCATTCCAATACTATTGTGGTAGATGCTAAACCAGAATTTATTTAAGCCTGATTTTGATACTAAATTCTAATACTTCTCTGAGATATGCTTTCCCCAATTACAATATTATATCCTTATCTATTGTCTATGTTTACAGGATGAGTCGGAAAAGAAGAAGATGTCTTGCATATTCTCATACCTCAATCATCTTATAATGTTCAAAGATCAGCACACCATGAAGGGTGTTTCCTCTGCAAAGAGCCATAAAATCCCCCCCATTCTGCATCATAAGTTTTCATCAATGTTTGGTGTTTCTGAATCAAAAAGGCTGCCTGATGAGAAGTTGAATCTTCTCCTTTGTTACGCCCTGGTGCTGACTCTTTTCTCTGATGAATTCCGAACTGACTACACAGATATATCAAAGGATCTGAGGATGAGTGTATTGCCTGTGAAACAACTCTATATGTATTTGGGATGCAAAATGTCAACCCAGAAAGGAGTTTCCTATGCCACGCTTCCTGTGCCTCTTAAGTTTCCTGATTTGAAGCAAAGGAAGCGAAAAAGATAGTAGATGGATCATTTCTGGAGGTTGCCATTTTGGTGCTGTGATGTCGAAAATTGCTACCCGGCCCCTGTAGTGGTAGGATATTTAAGTTATTATTTTCTATTTGCATACATTTAAGCCATGTTTTTGCTGTTCTGGTAATATGAATTCACTCTTGTGCTTTCTGTTCAGATGCTGAAGAGGATTTTTGTGCACTTATTGTTGACATTCAAGGATAACGCTCACTTTATTTAGACTAAAGTTTATGCCTTGGGTTCAATTTGACGGAGACTTGAATAATAAATCGGTCATCTAATATGGCGTGTGGTTTTATGGTCCCTTTGTCTAATGCAATGTGTTATTCTTTTATGGGCTCGTTTCGTATGTCGTATTAGACATGATAATATAAGTTTCTACAATACATTATGAGTTTATACATTGTTTGGTACTAACATTGTATTGTATAGTCTTATTCATCAATCCACTATTGTATATTAAAATGATGAATTATTTAATCCACCCTATAGATGTGGGATAAGACCTGATAAGATTGTGATATATAAGCTATATGAAAATATATCAATCCAAATTTAGTTTTAATACCATGTAGCACCGTTGCTACGCTGCCACCGCCCTGGACCAACACTGACAACACCACTGCAACCACGACACCCTCCTCCACCACCACTACTTTTACTGCCACCACCCTTCATCGCCACTACTACTACTACTGTCACCACCACAACCACCACCAGGCACGGATGCACATACAGGGAGAGGGGGGCAAATGCCCCCACTTGATTTTCATTTACTAATAATAATATACCACATTAGTGTAGTATTAAGTGTAAAACTGCCCCTACAACATGGTAAATGCTTCCATAGCTTTGCATTTTTTCTTTTAGTGCCTCTAAAATGAGAGAAGATAGGTGATATGATGAAGAAAGAAGAGAGAAATAGAAAAAATGATAATGAAAATGAGATAGAAAAGAAAGAGAGGTGTGAACAGATCAAAAGTCCTTTAAATTTTGTTGAATTTTGAATCTGAATCACTTTTTTTGTTTTTTTCTCCATGTAGCAATATTCATTAGACATAACAACCTCATTCTTCCTTTTGAAAAAAAAACTCTTTCTACCGGATGTTTCTTCTGCTTTACTTATTCTATTTTCTATAATTACTATTCCTTCTTCTTCGACAACTAGGAGGCTTTTGTTTTTGCTTTGCCATACAAACAACTGCACCGCAACTCCGCCAAACTCCACCATCAGGCTGCCATTCTTGCTGCTAGAAAAAATTTCTTCTATTTCTTAGCTTTTATTCCTTAATAGTTTTTCTTTAAGTTACTGCTATATGGCTATTTTTTTTAAAGTAACATTATGTTTTAATACTACAAATTTATGTGTTTATGTTGCCCCCACAACACATAATTCCTGGATCCGTCACTGACCACCACCCTCCACCGCCACCACCATCTCCGCTTCAACAACTTAGATTGCCACCGCCATTGCCACCATTGCCACCATCCTACAGACACCGCCACTACACCCTCCACCATCAAAATCACCATCACCACCACCATCGCAACTTCCATAGACGCTGCCATCACCACCCTCCACCATCGTTACTATCGTCACCTCTGCCCCCTTCAACCACCACTACCACACCCTCCACCATCATCACCACTGCCGCCACCACCACAACCACCGCAACTTCCACAGCCACCGCCACCATTGTTACCACACTCTCTACCATCAACACCACCACCACCACCGATATAGTTACATCTACAACCACAACCACCACCCATCATTGTCACCACCACCGCCACCACTGGCCCCCAAACCACTTCAGTTATTATCACCGTTACCGCCGCTACAACCACCTCCATATTTAATGTTTATACTATCTGTCATTATTCAATACTTCATCAAACGTAGAATTTCATTAATTTAAACGACATGGTAAATTATACAATGTGTTACCAAACACTAGATAATATGAAAAAATTATCAGAACTTATTCAATCTGACCTAATACTATCAAGTCTTATACTGTCAGGTTTTATACTATACAACATACTAAACGGGCTTTTAGACGTTAGTCTTATTGTGGGGTGTTGGATTTAATAGAGATTATGGCTTGGTCCTGGTTTAGTATAATGTAAATAGTTCATTTTTTCTTGTATCATACTGGTTTTATTATCCCTTGAAATGCATTCTACTTTGTCTCAAAGAATGTTTTTAACACTTTCAAAGTACTCATTAGTCACTATACCTTTAACACTTTCAAAGTACTCATTAGTCACTATACCGTTTTAGATATACATGCTTATAAGAAAAATTGGAGTGCTTTAAAACATGGTAAATCTTTACCATTTGCATTTTTTTTACCAATTTCCCTTCTTTTAAGAACCATGTAAGGTTTCACACAATAAATAAAAATGAGTTATTATAGCTTTTATATCCATGTCAAATGCTAATAAGAGATATTAACAATACTTGGTGTAATTGGGTGGAATTTATGTAAGTCCCACCATTTTATTTTGGGTGTTGTCCTAGTAAATAAGAAATGAGACATGTGCCCTCATACGCTTACACTTGGTTTCTAGATCGGCCCATTAAGATAGAAGCAGTAATAAGACCCGTGAATGGTTATAATGAAATATTAAGATTCATTGAGCAATATGCCATCTTGAGAATTAATGAGTACGTTTTAAAATCTTTAGAGTCGTATAAAATAGATAAGTTTAATACCAAATGATCTTATAAGTGAACATTTGAAAAATATAAATGAACCGTAATTGAATGAGCGATTTAAAGGGATTACATTTGTCATTTGTTATACTAGCATGCTAGGTTCGATTAAGATTCTTTATATGCAAATCCTACATGTGTGTTTCATGTTAAAGATTTGTGTTTATCTTTAACCATAAATATTTAAAGGGTTCATCTTAAAATATTGCGTTTTATTTTCTAAAATGCACTTCCATCTTTAAAAGAAGGAAAATACTATTTCACACGACTAATATGTGTATGTCGTGAAAAACACACGATATGTTGGTGAACAATCTATAAACATCTATCTCTAAAGCATGTCTTGTCCCGTGGTGGTCGCGCCGCCCAAACTTCTCTTCATCATAGCCTTAATTAGTACAAATTTTCCTTTTATTTAGATTTTGAATTCAATAATGAAGCAATAATATTGATTATTGAAGATAACGCCGATAACACCGTACCCTCCTGGCGGTGTGGTATCATCGATATCATCGATCTGCAACCAACCACACTCTCGTTCGTTCATTTCTCTTCTTCTCCGACTATGGCTGCTGCTGCTGCTGCTGTTTCCTCTTCTTTCGTCCTCACCAAATCCGGTAATCTCTCTCTCGGAACGAATTATTACTCGCTTCCATTTTGCATTCCTGCGATTATATGTTTAATTTCATTGCGAGATTTTCCTTATTTCATGAATTGATTTGGAAGATGAGAGCATAAATATACGAATACGAGGCGCATTCGCGTAATTTAGTTAACCCTGGGTTTTTACACTGCGACTTAGCGATCTCGCTCAAATTATAAATTGAGTGTTGAGCACCACCAACACTGTATAATCTGATTCATTGAGTGTTTCTTTTATGTATTCAATCATCCCGTTTCCTGACTATCTTTTTCTAGTGTCATCCGATCACTCTCGGGTGAAGATCAAACCATCCAGCCTGTCACGAAATCTAAATTGTCAAGGGAGAACTCAACTATCTTTGACCAGAAGGCCTCTAACAGTTCAAGCTACATACAGGTATTTCTCTATGTTGGTGTGATTTTATTGTCATAGCTGTTTATAATGTATGAATAGCTGCTGATGAGGGCCTTAGATGTTAGTTGTTTATTTATACAAATATTAGAGCTTCTGTTTTCAATGTTATGCCGCAAAACAACTTTCTCCCTTAGACATGCTACTATGTCAGTGACTCAGAAGTGACGAACTTGGGGCTGGGACATATTTTATCTGTTATTTGGTGGGACCATTTGGGAGAAAGATGAAAATATGGTAAAGAACCTTTCCGGGAAGTTTTTATGTCAGTTACATTTTGACTTAAATAACTGAATAATTGATTGTGAGTGTTATTTTAAAGTAGAATATACTATAGATCAATAGATTCCTTCAAACTGCAAATGCAAATAATTATCATATTGTTGAGAGGAGCACACAATTGGCCCAAGGAAGAAATATAAGACACCAAATATAATTGGTTTTAAAAGTTATTTTGACAATGGTAATTTGTTAAATGAATAGATGTTGTTAGTTTGAACCATTTCTTGTTCTGGACGTACAGTGATGGTGGAAGGCCCAGCAGGGCTAGCGTTTTTGTTGGTGGTTTCGTCTTGGGAGGATTAATAGTTGGCGCCCTTGGTTCTGTGTATGCACCACAGGTAGTAATTGTTATTGTGGTACACCTTTTGAACTGCTTGATGTTGGTGTTTGATGGGATGCGTTACATATTTGTGTTACTCTTGAGGATTATATGACTATATATGGATATAATTTGTTAACACCTCTTTGTCATACAAATCACCAGAAACAATGTATGCACTGTAATTATTAGTTGCCATTACGTATCTTTAAAACCTTTAAGATAGCAAGAGGTGCATTATGGTTTTTTGTGTAAAATTTATATACTACAAACCATGATATCTTTCATTGTTTGAATATTATTTGCTACTTGATTTCCACAGATCAGCAAGGCTTTAGCTGGAACTGACAAGAAGGAGTTAATGAGAAAATTGCCAAAGTTTATATATGATGAAGAAAAGGCTTTAGAGGTGAGAAGTTGCTTGCTCTTGATACCATTCTTCATGTTTCTCTTATATGACCTTTCTGTCTCCTTTTGCTTGGAGGTACTGTAACTGCTTTTGGGTGTATATCCGCAAAAGCACTCACATGGTGGGGGATCAGTTTTAAAATTCTCATCAAATTCATATGCCAAATTTACTGGTTTTCAGGCTCAAAAGAACTCCTCAATGCTTTTAGTTTCATCATTCATTCTGTTGCAAAAGTTTACATATATCTATGTCCTAATATTAATAATATGCAAGGATACTCCTGGGAGGGCCTCATGCCACACTTGTTGTTCTTCTAGATGCAATGTGTTGGTCTTAAGTGCAGGCATTCCTTTAATGGATCTCAAAATTCACTTTTTTGAGTTGCAGAAAACACGGAAAATTCTGGCTGAGAAGATTGAACAATTGAACGCTGCCATAGATGAAGTTTCCTCTCAGCTTCGGTCAGAGGATGAGGTTCCTAATGGAGTAGCTGTGAGCTCTGATGAAATAGAAGCTGCCACATGAGACTGTTGCTGTGATGTCATGGTACAATTGGACATTACTCACTTCACTGAAAATCTCAATGGTACAAAATGTGCTTCGAATTTCTTGTAATATCTTTCCATTGTAATAAACAAAGTTAGTTCTGTCTATGGCAGCTTATAATGGGTAAATAGATGTTTTGTTGTTGTGGCTGGTTTCTAGTGTTCTATCAGTAACTGAGTTTTTGTGAAAGTCTGCAATGACAGGGGCAGGATACAGAAATTCTCACAGTTAACTGCTTCTGCTTTGATTGTTTAAATAATCAGTGATTGATCGTTGCTCTAGATAGTGAACATTTTCACTTTGTATTCTCTATACTAGGATGTTGTCACTTTTGCACATAAAATGGATGATAGCTGTGGATCCATATTTTCTGGTTTTTGTCGTACATAGATAACTTTGAGTTTTACTAGTATTTTTGGATTAACTTCTCTTTCCTTTCCTTAGAAGAACCTTTTCCCTAGAAATAGTCCTGTGATAGGTTATTTGAATCAATGGCAAACTAAAAGGATAGGAATTAATTGCTGTTTTTGAAAGTAAAAGCGCAAGAAAGTGGTGGATTTCGATTTTCTGCCATTGAATTTCCTTGAACTCACTGCAGTAAGAACTCCATGCAATTCATGTCAACACACACTATGATTGGTCTATTTTTTAAAATGTCAAACACATTTTTCCCACTTATTAAAAAACGGGTTGACTTTTGAAAAAAAATTAACCAATCGAAAAGTGTGTTGGTATGAATTGGGTGTGGATACTAACGTTGTTTTCAATGTAAGTATGGATAAAATTACTCCAGTATTCTATTAGATTGAATCTAGTGTCATCCCTAGTATCATGGTAGTGATCACGAGCTTCATGATAATAGCAACAAAAAAAAGTCTCGTGATACATATCACACTAAAAATAATGTGAAACTAGTAATAAATTGCCTCAGCTTTTTTTAAATAAATTAATTTATGTGTATCAAATTGTTCATTAATCAATGTGAACCACATGATTTAATATTTGATATTTTGTTAAAAAAAAGATCGAACCATATCTAAATGAAACTAATTTCTTTTTTTGATTTACATTTTTTGTGTGGTTACAAACGGAACTCATTTCTAAAATAAAAGGAATGAATTGGCTAAATCCTGAATTGGAGGGCTTTTGTCCCCTACATCAAATGCTTATATAGAATTCGGATAAAGTTTCTCTAAAATCAGCTTATTTTTTAAAATCAACAAAGTTATTAGGGGTGATTATTTTAAGGGGTACATGTTTCATTTTCTTTAAGTAAGTTCTCGGGTCCGAGTTGCCTCCTGAGAAAGATATGTATTAACGGAATTTTTAATAAACCATTTGTTAATTTATTTAAAGTATATTGAAATCTTAAATTATTGACCATGGATACACTTTAAAGCAGTTTTTCTTCTTCTATAAATCACATTGAATATTAACTAATTTGAAATGAGTCGAGTCTCCCAGCTATGTTTTTCATTACTAGAAAAAATCATTGCTATTTTTCAAATAATTTTTCATCAACCAATAAATGGTCCAAGGAGAATAAAAAGACGAGGTATTTTATTTACAAAGACACCATCTTTTTTCTCTCTCTATCTCTTTTTGTCACATTATTAATCAATTATTTTTTTATCTTTTTTTATCTCACTCTAGCTCTAGCTGGCTACACCAAAATTAAATTATAGACATACACCAAACATTATTGTATTTGATCTTGTAAAATGTTATCATTGAACATTACAAAATTATACATGTTTATGTTTAACATAGCATAAACAAAGGGGCGAAGGAAATTGCGAAAGCGGTTATGTGGCTGAGAATATGAAGTCCAACTACAGAAAAACACTGATATCCAAACATTATCTTATCTTGTAGATACTCTTCAACATATTCACCACTCATTCCCGTTATGCACCAGCAACCATAATTTTCTTTTCTTTTCTTCACGATTAACTTGACAAAAATCTCAAAAGAATATAACAAGAGGAGGAGAGGCCAGGGACAATTTGATCCGACATATATAATATATACATACTCACAACAAGTTGTTGTTTTTGTAAAGCTTAGCTTTGTTGCAGAGCCATGGCCACCACCCATGCAGCTCTAGCTTCTACAAGGATCCCCACGAACACCAAGTTTTCTTCATCCAAGGCCTCTCACTCTTTCCCAGCCCAATGCTCCTCAAAGGTTCCACTCATCTTCTCTATATATTAGTTAATATCTTGCATCATGACCATGTCAATGGTTGGTTGGTTTGTTTCGTGCATGTTTGGAGATTCTTCTACAATTGATTATGTAACAAGACTCAATTCTTGGGAGAAACTTCTGGTTTCAGAATTGATTCTGATAATAGAGAAGTTGATCTAAACATGCTATTAGTTTCATCAGCTTAATTGTTTATAGTGATCATTGCCTTACTTCACTTAACTTTGCTTGTGCAGAGGCTTGAGGTGACAGAATTCTCTGGCCTAAGATCCAGTTCGTGCGTGACCTATGCCAATAATGCAAAAGAATCTTCCTTTTTTGATGTTGTAGCTGCCCAACTCACTCCCAAGGTTAATTTCTTATTTATTTTGTGTTCTTTCAATCAACTTAATATATAATGACATATGTGATACTCTACAAACCATGATAATTGCATTAGTTTAATGATTCCTTATAATATATAATGACTAATGAGTCATGATGTGAATATCAATATCATAACATATAACATAATTGACATCTTTGATAGATGGAGGTAAATAAGTTCAATTTTTCAGTGCAATCATTTTTTGGTTTGCTTGTATATAATTTGTGATTTGTAAATTAACATCAGGCAATTGGTTCAACTGCTGTGAGGGGAGAAACTGTGGCTAAGTTGAAGGTAGCAATCAATGGTTTTGGACGCATTGGTAGAAACTTCCTGCGCTGCTGGCATGGCCGGAAGGACTCACCCCTTGAGGTGATTGTTGTCAATGACAGTGGTGGTGTCAAGAATGTAAGTTTTTTCAAATTCGATTACCTCTTCAATTGGCTTGGCTGAGTTTGTTTTGTTAGTGCAGATTCATTAGTTTCACGGAATTTATAGGAGAATCTGGTATAAGAGAAACTATATCTTTACTGAGATTAGGAAATATATCTGATATGTAATTGGGAAAATATATCTCCGTAGATATATTATTCTAATAATATATTAGATATATTTCTTAATCTTAGTAGAGATATAGAAAAAAATAGTTTCTCTTATACCAGACTATAGAATTAATGGGAATAGTGACTTGTTGCTTCACATATCCAGGCTTCACACCTGCTGAAATATGATTCTATGCTGGGAACTTTTAAAGCAGATGTGAAGATACTGAATGAAAACACCATTACTGTTGATGGTAAGCCAATCAAGGTTGTCTCAAGCAGGGACCCTCTTAAGCTTCCTTGGGCTGAGCTTGGAATTGATATTGTTATTGAGGTAAGTCTTCACTAGTCACTACTTGATTTATTTCAAATGTCATCTACCAAAGGCCAGAGAAGAGAATGAAAATACAAGCACTTGTTACCAATATTGAACACATATGGCTTTGTGCAGTCACTTTTATTTTGCATAACCTTATCTCACTAAGTGAGATTTGAGGTGTTTGATTTATATTAAAGATAAGGCTAGTTTTATGTTGGCTGACACATGCCTTACACAACCTTCCTCATATACCCTCATATCCAATTGAGTGAAATTTCATCGTATTGTTTATAATTTGCTGAGCTTTTGAAAAGATTGAATGAGTTTTCGTTCAGGGAACTGGAGTGTTTGTGGATGGCCCTGGTGCTGGAAAACACATCCAAGCAGGTGCCAAGAAAGTTATCATCACTGCTCCTGCAAAGGGTGCTGATATTCCAACCTATGTTGTTGGAGTAAATGAAGGAGACTACGGTCATGATGTGGCTAACATTATAAGGTCTGTGACGACTTAGGCTGTACTGTTTGAGTGTCTGGTTTATATTTTTTTAAACTCAGATCAATGAAATGTTGAGATTGAGAAGAAGGGTATTACAGCTGAATCTGTCAATGCAGCATTCTATTCTGCGTTAATTGGTTGTTCATATTGCATCCTCAAATATACATGTATTAAGTGATTGAATTTTTTTGTATTGTTTCTTGAATTTACAGCAACGCTTCTTGCACCACAAATTGTCTTGCTCCCTTTGTGAAGATCCTTGATGAAGAATTTGGTAAGTAAAAACTCATCATATTCATAATGGCAGTAAATATTTAAGAGCCACATTTCAGGCTTGAAGTCACTACCTTTTGGTCTGTATTTCCAGGAATTGTGAAGGGAACCATGACAACCACACATTCCTACACAGGAGATCAGGTACAAGATCATATATTGTTAACTTGGAACTAAATATAGTTTTACTACTTATGTTATTTCAAACATGAAATATCTACAAGATTGTTTACCAAGTGAAAAATGGATAAGTTATGGCATGAGTTGTGCTTGTGTAGAGGCTTTTGGATGCTTCTCACAGGGACCTGAGACGAGCGAGGGCTGCAGCACTGAACATTGTCCCCACCAGTACCGGAGCAGCCAAGGCCGTGTCTCTGGTGCTGCCACAGCTCAAGGGAAAGCTTAACGGGATTGCCCTCCGTGTGCCGACACCAAATGTTTCAGTGGTTGACCTTGTGGTGAATGTTGCGAAGAAGGGTATCTCAGCTGAAGATGTCAATGCAGCATTCAGAAAGGCAGCTGAAGGGCCACTGAAAGGTGTGTTGGACGTGTGTGATGTTCCACTGGTGTCTGTGGACTTCAGGTGCACTGATGTTTCTTCTACCATTGACTCCTCATTGACTATGGTCATGGGAGATGATATGGTCAAAGTGGTTGCTTGGTATGACAATGAATGGGGTTACAGGTGAGGTCCCTGTCCATATACTATAAATTAACCTTCTTGTCCTTAGTTCATTTTTCAAACCTGTCATACTATTGAGAAGTGTCACATTGACGAGAAATATGGGAAAAGTATATAGTAGTCTGTATAAAAGGTAGAACAACTCTTACCTGAGTTAGTTTTTAGGTAGAGTTAGGTATAACCCGAATTTTCAGATGGTATCAGAACCTATCCTAGATTCGTTTATTGGGCTACTCATAAATTTCTCTCTCGCAGATTTCCGGTCCTGCAGACTTAACGCTCCAAATGTTCACCCCTGGGCATGAGAGGGTGCGTTGAGAAGTCTCACATTGACCAGAGATATGACTAAAGTATTTCTTATTAAGTGTAGAGCAACCCTCACCCATGAGTTTGTTTTAGGCTAGAGTTAGGCCTAACTCGGATTTTTAGATATACAATTTTCCGGTAGATAGAACATTCATGCCTCTTTTTATCAGTTGTCATTGCACATCTCCGAGAAAATGAATTTGTATATACTTCTAATAGGTCATGTTATTGATATTTACAATATTGGTAATTGCAGCCAAAGAGTGGTAGATTTGGCACATTTAGTTGCAAACAAATGGCCAGGCACAGCTGCTGCACCGGGGAGTGGAGACCCATTGGAGGAGTTCTGCCAGACAAACCCTGCTGATGAGGAATGCAAACTTTATGAATAGAGGATCTTTTTCTGACTTGAGAGTTACCTCTACCAGTACCAGCCATTTATTTTGCGTTGTGTTAACTTATGAAGAAATTGTTCAGACAGACATTTGTGTGATGATGTCTGAGGGATGATATTCAAAGTTCAAATTTCTGTGCGGCTAATAATGAGTTATAGCGTATCACAGATTCATAAATATCATGATAAATTGATATTACATTTCTGATATCTGGTTTACAATTCTTCCAATTGATTGAGCCTTGCAAAGTGCCAGGTGGGAAGCTAAACAGTACCCATGCAACTTTGATACAGGAACTCAATTGAAGTCAATCTTTTGGATTTTTTTTTGGCTAAAGTTTAATATTTTCGTTGATGAGTTATGAGTTGAAGAATGTCTAAATGATTTAATTTATTCATTTTGTGAATATTTTGTTTAGAAAATAAGAATTTGAGTCTTTTAAGTAGAATAAAAATGATGAAGGGTTTAATTGTAACAGTAAAAAATTGTGCAACTAAATTTGCTTAAAAAAATATTAGGGGGCCAAAGTCACACATCATAAATAGCAGAGACTGAAATTGTAATTAAGCAAAACATTAGTAAATGATGCACGAGAAGCATTCACTAATCATGTATTTATCAAATTATGCTGAGCTCTGTATTGACATGTTATTTGTGATACATTTCAAAAAGAAAAAGAAAAAAGGAAAGAAGAACACAGCCATGAAGATACATATGAATACAAACATTCACGTAGAATAATTTTATAAATACAAACATTTGCAATGCTCATTGGAATTTGTACAGTAATAGCACAAAGGCTAAGATGAATACACTATCAATGACAGCGAAGGGTTAACTGTTTGATTTGAACTCAATTGTTGTTTCTGTTTGTATCCTCTTTGATTGTCTTCCCAGTTGATCCTCAAGTGATCTTTCTTCTCCACTCCTCTTTCTTCTCCCACTCCTTGGTGGATCTTTCTTCTCATCAATGAGTGAGAGAAATCTTCGAATTGGACTAGCATTAGCATTTACAGCAGAATCAGAATGAGCAGAATGTGATAACTGACACATAATCTGCAAAAAGTATATGATCAGAGCAATAAAGCAAGCCATCCCGCAAATGACAAAAAGACCCCAGAAGCTTTTAAGTTGAAGCCGATCTGAATCAATTTCAGTGTTATCTATACTACAACTGCGTCGTGTTATCCACTTATCATGAATCCGCTGCAGATCACCAGTTTCAGAAAGTTGTAGAATGGCAGTTGACAAATCCACAGCTAAAGGGGAGTCTCGATGGAATGCCTAGAATGGAAAACAAGATTAGTCGTATGAAAACAACATGGAAATCACAAACTCGGGACATGAGCTATTCAGATGCATATGTTAACTGTTTACCATTATTGGTAAGCCACAACTTGAAGTGGAAAGTAAGAAAACAAAAGCAAGGGAATGTGTCATTGATTCGGTGTTTCAAGTCAAGATATTTGAAAGATAATCTAATAGCACATATCCTAATATCCATGCTAACAGAATAGAAATAAAAAGAGCCTCATGAAAACATTGAATGCTAAAGGATGAGTTAGCCATATGCACTAGTGCCACATTAAAGAAAACAATGATGTCGAAGAGACAACAAAAGCAAGAAATTGAGGATGAAGATTATGTTCAATCTTGGCCAACCAAATAGTGATTCACTTTCCCCATAAAAAATTCTGACATAATAATCACTGTTGTTTGCAACACATTCAAGTATCATTTTTATTTCCACTTATTATTGATCTAAACAGTAGATACTCACAAAACCCCAGCCGGTTCTTGTGAACTCCTGACCAACAATCCTGAATGTGCACTGAGTTGATAAGAAGATTTCGACATAGGGCCGTTCATCGACAATAGCAGCAACACCTCCTTTATTAGGCCCTAGCTGGAGTGCCTTGGCATAATCTTCCTGAGATTCGAGGGGAACAAGTCTAGATTTGGATATTCCAAGATCTTCAGTCAAGTAACGTTCCGCAAATGAACCCACTTGGAACCCTATAGGTTCAGCACTAGCTTTTAAGCTATCTATTCCATCGATAGGAGAATATAACTGCTGCACCGTGAGTATGGATGTTAAACTTGCAGTGTAGCTGGAATTAATTATCAAAACCACAAACAACCACATGAGTATCACAATGCGACCAAGAGTACTCATCGTGTTCTCTCCTGCAGAAGCAATGAAAAAACCCAATCAAGTTGCTTGATCATGTCATTCGAACAAACAGAAGTAACTGGGGTATCACTTACTGTGGGAAAAAAATAGAGTTGACAGGATAAACCTGCAGGCATGGTAAAAATAGATGGATCAGAAACAACTGAGATCAATCGACTCAAGTGTGATGATGAATCATATCCTCTACTGCTCCAAAAATAGTAAATGGTAACTGCGTAAATTCTTAAATGCTTGCGGCATCCTATTGACAAGCATATGGCATGAAAATCCAGCAAACATGGTATAAGAAAAAGAATGGTCCTGCCTATGTTTTCCATGCATCACAGCTGGAACTACCTCTTAACTTTGTTTATAACATGACACATATAAAAAGTATGCAACTATTTGGCCAAGGACAGCAATATGATAATCAAATAAATAACTGACCACAAAATGGTTATAATTTGTTGTTTAGGTGAACCCCTGAACTCATCATTTATCCTGTGTTCTAGAGTCCATACAACGATCCCAACGAAAATGAAGGAACAACCAGTCACAATCCACATAAAAGGAGTGAAAGGCTGCAGGAAAGCCCAACCACCAGAATTGATCTTCTTAAAAGGGGCCACCACAACAAGCCCAGATGCAGCAAATGGCTGCGTAAAATCTGCAATCCTTGTCCGATTCGTGACGATGGCAATATCACCAACAGCACCATCAAAATCCTGTTCCAGGTGTATGAATGAATTAGCCAGCTGAATCAAATGATGATGCTACAAAATGAAGGGAAGTATTTGAGGATCAGATTTATCAGGCAGTACTCACACCAGTGGTGATAAGGCTGACAAGTTCCGTGTAACTTGGATTTTTGAGGCCATCTCCAAATGGGATAAAGTGGTAAGGAACAGCATATGGCAACAAGTTTACAGCTGCTTGGAATACATCAATAGAGAAACCTTTAAACATATCTGTTCCCTGCACGTGGGACACAAATTCAGGGAAACTCACAGGGACAGGCACACCGATTTTCAATTGTTTTCCATTATTTGGGAAAACCCATCCACGGGGCTTGGATGTTGTTTCTCCCGGCCATATGACACTGAGAAGGTTCTGGTTTTCACTTGATGTATTAGGTGGCTTAGCATACAATGTCTCAGGAGGTACAATTGACAGACCAGAATAGTTGGACCAGTAACCAACCCGACGAAAGCCAGTTCCAACCACATTAATGATGTCATAGGCAGGATGAACAAGAGATCTGTCTGGATCAAATTTCACCTGACCTGTTAATCCAGCAAAATCACTCCGCAATATGTTCTTCAACAGAAGTGTTCCATTATCAAAAATGCTCATTGCATCAAGGTTAAGACCACCTTCCTTGTCACGAGGTAAGCTAGTTAAATTAGTAAATGAAACAATCCCACCCTGATTGAAAAATGCATCAATAGCATGTGCAACTAGCCAAACAGAATCATAAGCATAGAGGCCATAAGAATGTAAACCCAAAGAGCCACCAGTTAAGTTGTTCCACCTTGAGAAAAATGTTTTTTTTCTAGCTGAATCAGGCGTGTGCTGGCGCAGAGCAAGCACTCCCTGCAGAACATCCATTGTGTCTGAAGGAAGAGATGAAGAATCTAGAACCGGGGAGAGCCAGTCTGTGGCTATCCAGACATAGCCCTCCTGTGTCATCCCAAGAAACCGCGCCACGTTGAAGATGGTAAGTCCAGCATTAGAATGTACATGGAGAACAATAACTCGAGATTGCATCAGTGCCACCTGCACAAGCAAATTGGTGATTTCGCTGCGGTCAACTTGAGGTCCTGATCGAATCCCTGCCTTGGAGGAGATTCTACAGCGTCGGGCTGCTAGAGCATCATCTAATGCAGACACACCATTTCTTCCATAATCATCATCTACATATATGGCAGTGACCTCCTTCCAGCCATAATATTGAATTACTTGAGCAACTGCAGTCATTTGGTAGAAGTCACTCTGAGTTGTCCTCACAAAGAATGGGAACTGAAGCGATGAGAGGGTAGGGTCTGTTGCAGCAAATGACAAGAGAGGAACCCGGAGCTCATTGGCAACATGGGATATTATGTGGGCAACTACAGAAGATTGTGGACCTAGTATTGCAACTACATCAGTCTCCATGAACCTCAAGGCTGCAATCAACACAATACATATATATACTCATAAATGAATTTGATCCTCCCTTCAAATGAACCAACCTCAAGGCTCCAACTATTGCTGGCTGGATAACTAAATTGAATAATGAAATATATTAATGGAATAGAGTGATTACATTTACATACATACCTTGAACCATGCCCTCGAAGCCACTGCAATCGGAATTTTGCATTTGGAGAACAAGTTTGGTTCCTTGTAGAATGCTAGTGTTGGCGTTTACATCGTTTGCAGCTTCCTCCATGGCAATTTTAGCCACTTTCCCAATCAAGGAATCGAAGGTGAAGATGGCTCCGATGTTGACTACTGCGGGTCTTGGGGAGACCGACGGGAGCACCACCACCGCCGCCGCCCAGCAAACAAGCCAAAACAAATTCATCTCTATGAAGTCAACTAGCCCGGAGCATAAATCAATTCAATTCAATTCATTGCAAGAAATCATTGACATTGATACGACCCAAGGAAAAAGGTGCCATCATTTCTGAGGAAGAGAAAAACATTTGCATCATAATCATAATCATAATAATAAGGCACAAAGCAAAGTATCATCTTATTCTTATGAATGTGTGTTTCCACTCTGAGGCACTTGACGACAAGAAACAACATTGTAAGCAAAATTGCAACTTTCGGCTATAATATAATGTATAAAAACGATATCTATCTTTGAATTTATTAAGCAAGAAAAGAAGACAAGTACTAGTTACTTAGGAGGATTAGGAAATTAATAACAAAAAAAAGGAAAGAAATACAGTGAAGCTAACCTAGATATGAATGAGGAGAAAATGAACCCGCGGACGCGGTGGTGGGAAAGAGGAAAATACAAGTCTCCGTCGCCGATTTCTGAGTGTTTGTCTGAACAGAATGAATGGAAACTATCATAACGCCGGCGAGCTCTTTTTGATACTATATATTCCCAGATATCATATTCCCGCGAATTTTATATACCTGCTGCTCAAATTTACAAAATGTTTTTTCTAGATAAACTTAATTAATAACCCGTAAGTTGCATAGTGGTTCGGCACTTTATTTGTTTAGTGAAATGAGAGATTAATCTCCCCTAAACTTTGGGATACATACACTAAACATTAGAAAATAAGTTAAAATTAATTAATTAACAAATATACGCTCGTTTAATTTTTTTTAAGAAAAACTATTCATATGTTATATTTAAAATAATTAAATTTATTTACACGACTAAGCATGTCTCTCATTTTTTAATGGTGGTGCTTCACCAAATAATACAGCTTTAACCATCTCACGTGTATTTCAGTCATATTACCACTTTATACGTGAGCAACTTTTGATCAAAGTTTCTTAATTTCTTGAATACATGTGAATGTCAGCAACACACTTTTTTGTGTTATTCTTAAAGTTTATGTGAAATTAATTGAACGAGATGACCACTTAAAATTTAGTAGATCATGCTCCTAATAAGCAATATTTACATTTGGAAAATTATACTCCTAATAATTCAGTGGGACTACATAATTTGAACTAATATAAAAATTATTATTGACACTCCATTTCTCCAAAAACTTCCAATTTTAATTGCTCATAGCCCAGGTACAAAACAAATGAAGGACGTGAGAAAAAGTTAAAACATCACTTACTCCACTTTCCTCATAAAGCCAATTGTCCAATAAATTTCATAGCCCATTATAAATTACTCCCTCCTTTCCTATATACTTCTTCCGTTCATTTTTATAAAAGTTAAATCAACTTTGCACACCCCTTAAGAAAATTAGGTACTATAGTTTTTTGCATTAAATTTGTTCTCAAATGTTGTTAAATTTCTAAAATTGTCTTTAACATATTTCTTTTTAATCTCTTTCTATCATTAATGTAATTCCATATTTTCAAAATTGAATAGGGGTAAAAATGTGAAAAAATAATTAATATGACACAAAGTTTTATGTGGTTCTTATAAAAAGTAACAACCAACACCCCTCATTTAATTCTTGTAAAAAAGAACGGAGGGAGTAGCCACTTTTAATTAATTCCCTTAAATTAAGAAAAATAGTTAGAATTAATACATTTGTAAAAAAAATTAATAATTTTTCTAAATTACCCTTATTTAAAACCGGCGAGGGAGAGAGAACGAGAGACGGGTCGGGAAAGTGCGACGCCGAGCAGGGATGGTGTGTCACCGGCAATGAAGGCTTGAATGGTCGATGACGGCAAGGAAGGTGCGACAGTGAACACCTTGCTTGGCTTGGACGACAGTAGGGGAATAGTAGAGAGGATTACAAGTTGCAACTTGCATTTGAAACCCTAAATCACTACTAATATATATATATATATATATATATATATATATATATATATATATAAAAGAATATTTTAGTAAATACATATATACGAGATCGGGTTCAAGTAGGGTGCGGGTTTGCTCAAATCCAAACCCGAACCCGATCAGAACTTTTAATATCGAGTAAAACCTGAACCCAAACTCAAACAGAACAAGTTTTACACGTCAAATCGGGTCGAGTCGAATACCTGCGAGTATAAGTTTTTCTTTCGTCCCTAATTAAAACAATCTAACAAGAGAATAAAAAAATAAAAATGGTACTATACCAACCCCTTGTCTAGTTAGAGATTTAAGCCATTTTTAATTGGTCTGTGCAAAATGTGGAGTATTGAATAAATGTAGCAGTCGCGTTACCTCCACCACATCCCCAATAATTGAGGTTTAAACAAATAATTTCATGCAAACTAAGAAAGTAGTATTATATATCAACAGTTATTAATTTATTGTCATTATTGTTCATATTTTATACATGATATTAATATGTCATCAATTACACAGTTAAAGTTGCATGTTGAAAACCTTAAATTTAAAGTGACCGACCTCTTTTTAATTGTCTCCTCCTGCCATCTCATTCTATAAGTGCATGTTGATCTGATCCATCTACACTATAATTGACACAAAATTCTTCTTTCTTTTAATTATTTTAATTTTAATTCGGTAATCGAGTTTGATTTGCAGAAATCAATTGCGATTAGTGATCCAATCTGGCCCACTTGCGCGTTCGATCTACTTCAAAAATTATAAATATGCATATTTAACTTTTCTTCCCTACTTAATATTAGTATAATTCTTCCCTCAAAAAAAATAAATTAGTATAATTCAAATGTACGAACTAAATAAGTATATATTTATTTTCCAAGTTGTAACCCAAAAAAAAATTTAGTATATATTCTCCTAAAAGTGTCTTGATATAGAAATTGTGCATTTATTTTCCTCATTATCCTTCAATAATCTTTGTATTACAAGATATAGTATGAGAATTGGCTTCTTGCAATATCAAAGAAGAGACATGAATTTAATCAAGTATTGCATGAGTTCTTGCACCCATTCTTGATTGAAAAAACAAGTTATTGATAGTTAAGGAGGAAAATGTTACTTAAAAATCCTCATAAATTCTCTATTGCTCAACAGAAAGAATATACAAAACATAAAGTTCAATAAAAGAAATGCAGACACTCTCATTATCAATCAAGTGGTCAAATTTTGCATCAAGGTTAGCATAAAAATAGAAAATCAGAATCAAATATTCCACTTGAAATGGATTAGTCTCTGACAATCCCCTGAAGCTTAAAAATGCAACTTGTTGATCTCAATATGGATGAAACATATTTGGTCATAGAGCCACGCGGTACCAAATTATATAAATATATCAGGCACTTTTATAATGCTTAATGAGAATTTGTGAGAGATCTTGTCTAGTACCTATTCTGTATGCGCAAAATCACTCTGAATTACTACCTGTTAAAAAGGAAAAAAAGATTCTACAGTGCAGTGCATGACCTTGAAATCATAATCATCATTTGATGAGATCCACTACATATTAAACAAAACTCTTAGGATGTATTTTGTCAAATTTTAGTTGCCCAAAAGCAGATATTTCCAGCTGCCCTGAAGTCATAATCATTAATTCCAGGCTTTAGAGCTCTTCTTTATCACCATCATCAACGATTTCTGCCTCGTGTGATAGGCTGCATGAATATAACCATTCTCAGTTATCTCTCTGTGTCATTTTGAGAATGCATCAATTGTTAAATAATAGATACGAGGTTTTGAAATATTACAAGTAACTTTTAACTGGTATAGGGCCAAATTACAAGAACCTCTCTTATTTTGAACTTCAATTTCAATGTTCTCCCTAAAGGCAGGTCTTTGTAGTTTATTGTTTTGGAGTATTTCTAATATCCAGAACCTTACGGGAGACATGTGTTTATTTCACTCTACACAATAACGACAATGAATGGAAGTTAATGTATTTCCAACTGCAAGTTAGGATGTTCCTTATCAATAAAGAATGCTATGTTCTTAGAACACAAAACCTGGTTGGGAACCCAAAAACCCATTTTACACAGCAAATTCAAAAATTGTGTAATGCTGCCCAATCAAGTGAACCACTATGGTAAATAAAATCCTTCTAATGTATTTGAATTTTGAAGTTAGAAACTTACATTTTCCGATTGCAATGTTTGCTCAAATCTTGACAAAGAACTTTGCTCACATCTCCCACCTTAACAGATCCTTTCTTTATCAATTCAGCCAACTACAAGAGTTGATATCATTAGAAATAATTCAACATTACCGTATCATGCAGATGAACATACATCAACTGCAGAAGAATCAAAAAATGAGAATTCACCTCTTCTTCCGTGTCTTCAAGTAATCTGGTCAAAGTACACACAGATGGTCAGTGCACAACTGCATTCCTCAAGTTTTAAAAATTACTTGTTGCAAAAGCTAAAAGCAAAGCTTTGATCACGTAATTATCCCTGTGAAAAAAATATTAAGTAAAAACATAAAACCAGTTGCTTCTTACCTTCCACAATAAGAAGATATATCTTTCGAATATGCTCGAGCTTCTTGCTTATCTATCAAGAGAATAATGGAAAAATTTGTTCAGAGAACTTTGATGAGAATTAAAGAAACCACTGAATTATTTTGTTGCTAAAGCATTAAAGCAGGAAAACAAAAAACATAAAACGATGCAGACCATTAAAATGACTGGTAGAAGCATGACAATGCAACAGACTGAAATGACTCAGATCAATTTGGTATAGCACACAATATTCATTGAGGAACCAAAATCTTTCACCCTAATACTTATAAGTTATAATACATGCCCAATGGTGAAATAAGAACTTCAAAACCAGACATTTGCATTATAAGTGACAAATTGATAAATTACCACACAAACATCTTAATAAACACGAGTCTCAAATAATTGATCAATCCAATTAAATTACAATTATCTCTCCAGTTTTCATAGATAAGCAATCAAAATGCTATATATGATACATATTCATATCCTGTACATGTGAATTTCTAGAATAATTACAACCCATATTCATCCTGGCACAACAAGCAAAGTAATAGTAATTAGTAAACCTCTTAGTCTTAGCATTTTCAGTTGTTGAAGTATAAGATTGCTATGCTGAGCACCATAAAGCCCACATATAATACAATAGACAGGTGCAGCACTAAAATACGCTTAACTTAACTATGCTCCTTGTTTCTTTGCAACAAAAAGTTTAATATGTTTTTCTTAAGGCTAAAGAATCTGTTAAGCTACCATAGGTTCTGGAAATTAAATACATGGATAGGTGGGCAAACAAAATTGGTGAACTGAAGCTGGTAAATCAAAGGTGGGTAGTACATACTTATTGTGAGGTTATCCCAGCTATCCACTTTGAACCACTCATATGAATCAGTATCAATCTGCAAAAATATATGCTAATGGTAATAAGTAAAAGCACCCATTGAATCTAGAAAATCTAAAAATGCTGCAAATAAGAGAAATAAAAAGAAGTAGTAGAAAGCAAGCAAGGACCTTGAGCGTGTAGTCTTGCATATTTTCGCAGAGGCCATCGAGAAGTTCAACGACTCGTAGGTCGCTAACTCGGTAATCGATTAGCTTCCCTTGACGTTGGCCCTTGGAGTCCAAGCGATGACGCATATCCAAATGGTTCCGCGGCCTCTCCTGAAACGAAAGAAGCAATAAATCAATCAATGTATCAATGTAATGTAAATGTAATGAAAGCAATGTAATTGATCGATTGAACTGAAAGGGTTAGTTACTCTGGAAAGCCCAATCTCTAGCTCCTCCTGCAAATGCAAGGGAAGGGGCAGATCAGAATCAGAATCAACGCCAATAAAATCGAATCAGCAACAAGATCTCATTTCGTTGCACATGAAAATGAAATTATTCGATGATAATAATAAAAATGATAAATGAAATGAATGGATCATGGATCGAATGAATGTGAATGTGAGTTTGGGACTTGGGAGGAACGAAGAGAAACATACAGCTACAGCTTTACAGGCGGCACATTTGTCATCGATGGCATTGGATGGCGCTGTGAGTAACAATACGAAGAAGACGAAGAAGAGACGCAAATACGCCATTGACCCTCACTTCACCTTCTCTCCCTCACCCTTTACCTCTACCTGCTTTGCTTTGTTAACTTCTTTCTAACCAGTCAGTGTAAATTTGTAATTTTAAATGATTTTTCTAACTTGAACTAATTGCCCGTTAGTCCCTCAGTTAAAGTAACTAACTAAAATTGCTCAAATTAACGCGATCTTGTAACTTTAGAGATTAGTCTTATAATCAAAAAGAAAAAAAAATCCATCTTAATTATTTCAATTTCAACCATGACTCTCCCTCTTCCTTGAAACATTGTATGAAAAAACCATTTTTTTTAAAGCCATTGGAAAAAATTACTCACGAGTCAAATAACAACGGTTTTTTTAGCCTCCAGTTAAGCATTACTGGCAGATTTTTGTGTGGTCCAATTGAACCTCATATCCCTTATTGGCTCAAATGAAGTTTGGTATATTTGATTGAACTCTCACAAGTATACATTCCTTATTTGTTATGCTCAATTCTGTGAGGTGATCCATGAGCTTGATTGTTACAATTGTATATCTCCCCCTCAACTTGATGCATTTTTGTTTCTTCATATAAAATCTTGTCCCATCACTTGATGACCCTTTCCGTTTCCGTAGAGCTATATTTATATTTGCTCTCTTTTGGTGCTAGTGACCTATCTTAAAGGCTCACAAGCACAAGCTAATACGTGTGTTTGGAAATCAAACCCAGCTTGGTGAGGGATTGATCCGCAGACAAAGGAATTGATCCATCAATTTAGTCGTCTTCACCAACAACTACAAGCATTTCAAAATACATAAATGGTGGAAATAGTTAACTCTTCAACATTAATATAAACCCATCAAAGGCACATAGCCGAGAGGAAGAAGCTTACCAGAGAGCGAACAGATTAGGTTTGGGGTTTGGGTCGAAAGCTTTTGGGAATACAGTCATAACAAAACGTCAGTGAAATCGTAAATGCTGTTTACAACCACTACCACCTACCACTACCATTGCTGCCACAACCACCATCCCGCGCCACTGCCATTGCCGCCACCACCGCCCTACAACACTGCCACCACCACTGCTACCGATACTGCCATTTTTATCAAGCATTATCCAATCAGACCTAATATATCAGGCATAATACTATCGGACTTTATACTATACAACATACCAAATGGACCTTACAAGGAAACCCAAGTAGACTCGCATTTAAACGGACCACCATTTTTCGGGCTATGGCTTGCGTGGGCCATGGGCTAAGCATGGTCGGCCCACAGACTTTGGCACACTTACCTGAATTATCTATATTTAGCAGCGAAATAAATGCGTTATTTCATGATGTGAATGAATATGACCCGTAAATGTGATAATTGCGATTGAAATAAATTATGGTTTTGACACAGATGTTTGCATGAAATAAAAGTTTGCTTAATGAGTTCAAATTTTAACCATAAATTGTTACAAGTTGACACAATCGATGAATTCCACATCTCAAGTGATGCCTTCTAGCCTCTCGATCTATAATCCTCCTCCATACGTCGGAACTCTCCTCTCCACTTGCACCGACCTCTACAGCAAATGTCTCGTTCAAGTCTGCTCAAGTTTTACAAGTGAAAGCACCCTCGAAGGCTTTTGAAACCAGAGAAAAAATATATTAAAGTATTGGGGTTAACCCCTCTTCGGAAAGTTAGTTTATCATGATGTAGATATTTCCCAACCCGAACAGGAGTACTTCCGATGGAGGATTCATTTGGGTGCAAAAAAAATGTTTGCTAGAGTTGTTTAATTTATTTATTCTTATAATAAGTTCTCAAAAATTTTATATATATAAATATAAAATATCTGTAGCCAAAAGTGATTGTAATGAGCTAACCTGGTGGCAGGCCGGGTATTCATGACAGCAACTCTCTTTGTCTGGAAGTGATGACTATGGCCATCTAGTCAACGTTCTCTCTCTTTCTTCATCCTTTTTTATAATTGCTCATATTAATCATTTCAGTATTTTTTTCTTTCTATTTTTTCATTTTTTTGCTCTGTTTTATTGGTGTTTCTTTCTCCCTCACCCTTCAACTCAACTACATCTCCTTCTGCTCCTGCAATTCCAACTCTTTACCATGCTGCAACAACAATTGCGTTGCGCCATCAATTTTGCTTCAAGGGTTTTTCTTTAATTGTCAATCTGAAAATTAAAAGTAGGTTTTTTTACTCAGAGATCCTTCGCTGCTTCTTAGAGACAGGTACTGTTCTTGTTGGTTACCTTAGCTTACTGTTGTTTCGATTTGTTTTAGAATTAAGATTGTCTATTCATGTTGTGTTTCTATTCTCCTCAATCATCGCCGAACTTACTAGTTCCCAATTCAATTGCTAAGATAATTTACATGACAATTGAGCTGAACTATTTTGCTTTTCTCTCTGTTTCTAAGTTAAGGGAATATGCAATTCTGGGAAATATTTTATATTATGATCATTAACTATTGCAACTACTGTCTAATTCGTCAGCTTCGTGCTTGTCATCATTACATTGGAGAACCTAATAATTTGCAAGTTGCTATAGAGAGGCTTTGACTTCATTGGATTCACAATTAGATAGTTGTTGCATTTTCATTCTTGTAATTAACTTCTGAAACATTTTATTCATGTTTTGATTTGAGTGGCTAATAGATACCTTCTTTGCATTTTCATGCTGTAAGTGTATCCTCTGAACACTCACTTTGAAGGTTTGTGGTTGAAGATATTAATATTCTTTGCCTCTGCATGAAAATGCCTGCATACTTACATTAAATTTATTCGTTCTTTTACTGCCCTGTTGCTATCGTGAGCTGCCATTGTTGTCGGCTTCATTGTGCTATGGTAATCTCGTGTTCTTTGTGGCAATAGATATATGATGGCTGCAAGTTGGGATGGAAGTAATGACCCTGGCAGCCAGTCGGATGATAGCTTTCATTTTGAGAGGTTGCACATTGAGCCTATTTACGACGCCTTTGTGTGTCCGCTCACGAAGCAAGTTATGCGTGATCCTGTTACTTTAGAAAATGGACAGACTTATGAACGTGAAGCAATTGAAAAATGGTTCAGGGAATGCAAGGAGAGTGGAAGGAAACTGGTTTGTCCTTTGACCCTGCACGAATTGAGAAGCACAGAACTGAATCCAAGTATGGCTTTGCGTAACACCATTGAAGAGTGGACTGCCAGGAATGAAGCTGCGCAGCTGGATATGGCTCGCCGTTCATTGAATACGGGGAGTCCTGAAAATGAAACTCTTCAGGCCTTAAAGTATGTCCAGCACATCTGCCAAAGAAGTCGGTCGAATAAGCACGTTGTCCGCAGTGCAGGGCTTATACCAATGATTGTTGACATGCTGAAGAGTAGCAGCCGTAAGATTCGTTGTAGAGCTTTGGAAACCCTTAGAATTGTGGTAGAGGAAGATGATGAGAATAAGGTTGTCACAGGTTTGCTGGTTATCATTTTATTTTCTTTCTAGTTTTTGGTATCACCAACGTGCCTTTGGAGACTCATGTTAACATCTTTCTTTTGCTTCCAAAGGAGTTGTTGGCCGAAGGGGACACTGTTCGTACGGTAGTTAAATTCCTTTCTCATGAGCTTTCTAAAGAAAGAGAGGAGGCTGTCTCCTTGCTTTATGAGCTCTCAAAATCTGAAACCCTATGTGAGAAGATTGGTTCAATCAATGGAGCTATTCTTATATTGGTTGGAATGACAAGCAGCAAATCAGAAGACCTTTCCACTGTTCAGAAGGCTGATAAAACATTAGAGAATCTGGAGAAGTGTGAGAATAATGTACGGCAGATGGCTGAAAATGGTAGATTGCAGCCTCTTCTGACCCAGCTTCTTGAAGGTACTAACACTACTCTGTGATTTATCTCACATCATACCTGTGTTGTGTGGGTAATTAGCTCAACGTGCTGTGTTAATTCTCAACTGAGCATAATTTGCTAGGCCAGCCATATTACACGTGTATTATTGTAAAAATGGTGTGCATAAGCTCTCTTTTTTGGAATTATTTGGAGGATTCAGAAAAAAATTATATTTCTTGTATGAATCTTGTAAGGATCATGTGAAATGAATAATACCTATGTAAAAAGTGTTTCACAGAAGCTTAAGATTGATATCATTTGTGTGCTTTTTTTTTTTCTTCTTTTACAGCTGATTTTGGAGCATCTTCTGGTTGGAAAATAGGTTCTTAGAAAATATTTCCTTGTAGAAAATATTTTCAGTTGAAAACTTTCGTATTAAAAGTGATGCATCATCTTTTAGTGTTTTATTTGGTCTAGAAAATCCCTTCCACCTTTAAAAAGTAAAAGTCAGTTTTCTCTCTTTTATAGGATCTTAACAATTGGTTAGAATAATTGTAAATGACTGTCATGCAAAACAGATCAAAATGTTTCCCTATTACAAATTATAGATGATACAAGCAATTAGAAAAGATGTGATTAGCAAAACTTGGAAAAGATATGGATTAATTGCATTTTTGGTCCTTCTAGTATAGATTATGTGCGATTATAGTCCCTATATTTTTCTGAGGAAATCAAGCCCCTCAATTTCTTTAAATTAGGCAAATTTGATCTTGCTGTAACTTTTCTTCTACCGAATTCTCAATTCTCAACTTTCTATGTAAATATTTTGGGGGGTTGATGATGGATTTGGAATATGAAACAAAAAAAAAACATAAAACATTTGGAAGCCAGAAATATAGTATCTTTTGATAAAATTTGAAGGATTTTGTAGGATATAAGGTTAGAGTTCTAGAGGGAAAACTTAAGATTTTTGTTTTTTAGGTGAAATTTGATGTTTTGAATGGCAAGTTTTGAGCAGCATAAAGTTTAAATCGATTTAATATATTCAAGTTCTGAATATTTTTAATAGAAAATGAGAATTTGAGAGTTGAGTAGAATGAAAGTGATGGAAAAACTTTAATTGTAATGATTAAAAAAATTGAGGAACTGAATTCGAGAACATAATTATTGGAAAACCAATCGCACATTAGTTGAAATGGGGCTGAAAGTACAACGAAGTCTAAAGATTGCAAAGCCCAGATGAATTTGCATTCTGGAGGGAATTCAAATGTGTTCCGTTTAGTTTTGATTAATTGATAAACATTGTCATTTTCTTGTAGAACTCCTAATTTCTATGTAGTCGTCAAGGCATTACCTAGTTTTTCATTAAAATGTTTGCAGGTCAACCGGAAACTAAACTCTCCATGGCTGGATACCTTGGTGATCTCGTTTTGAACAATGATGTTAAAGTCTTTGTTGCTAGAACTGTAGGTTCATCTCTAATTAATATAATGAAAAGTGGTAATATGCAGTCAAGAGAAGCTGCACTGAAGGCACTAAATCAGATATCATGTGAGCCAAGCGCAAAGGTTCTTATAGAGGCCGGCATCCTTTCCCCTCTTGTCAATGACCTTTTTGCAGTGGGTCCTAATCAGCTTCCAACACGATTAAAGGAGGTCTCTGCTACAATTCTTGCCAATGTTGTGAACTCGGGTGAAGATTTTGATTCCATTCCATTTGGAACTGATGACCAAACTCTGGTCTCAGAGGATATAGTTCATAACCTCCTCCATCTTATAAGCAACACTGGTCCAGCAATTGAGTGCAAACTTCTCCAAGTTCTTGTTGGACTTACTAGTTCTCCAACTACAGTTCTGGGTGTTGTTGCTGCAATCAAAAGCTCTGGTGCCACTATCAGTCTAGTTCAGTTCATTGAGGCACCACAGAAAGATTTGCGTGTAGCTTCCTTAAAACTTCTTCAGAATTTGTCTCCCCACATGGGTCAGGAACTAGCTGATGCACTACGTGGCTCAGTTGGACAGCTTGGTACTCTAGTTAAAGTCATATCAGAAAATACAGGGATCACTGAAGAGCAGGCAGCAGCCGTTGGCCTTTTAGCAGATCTTCCCGAGAGAGATTTGGGTCTCACGAGACAGCTACTGGATGAAGGCGCCTTCTTGATGGTCATATCTAGGGTGATTGCCATCAGGCAGGGAGAGATCAGAGGCAGTCGCTTCCTGACACCATTTCTTGAAGGGCTTGTGAAGATTCTTGCAAGGGTTACATATGTCTTGGCTGATGAGCCTGATGCCGTTGCACTTTGCCGCGATCACAATCTCGCTGCCCTGTTTATCGAACAGCTTCAGGCCAATGGGCTTGATAATGTACAGATGGTTTCAGCTACAGCTTTAGAGAATTTATCGCAAGAATCGAAAAATTTAACCAGATTGCCGGAGCTGCCCCCGCCCAGTTATTGCGCTTCAATCTTTGCATGCTTTGATAGTAAGCCAGTCATTACTGGATTGTGTAGGATTCACAGAGGGATGTGCTCTTTAAAAGAAACATTTTGTCTTTATGAAGGGCAGGCAGTGCTTAAGTTAGTAGCTCTACTGGACCACACAAATGTGCATGTGGTTGAGGCGGCGCTTGCAGCGTTATCTACATTGATAGATGATGGAGTAGATATTGAGCAAGGAGTGTTGGTTTTGTGTGAAGCAGAGGCAGTGAGGCCTATACTTGATGTGTTACTTGAGAAAAGGTCAGAAAATTTGATGAGGAGGGCAGTTTGGGCAGCAGAGAGGCTATTAAGAACAGATGATATAGCCTATGAAGTTTCTGGAGATCAAAATGTGAGTACTGCACTTGTGGATGCTTTCCAGCATGGTGACTATAGAACTAGGCAGATAGCTGAGAGAGCCCTCAAGCATGTTGATAAGATACCCAACTTCTCAGGAATCTTTCCAAACATGGGATGAATGTAGGTTTTTCACTGTCAAGTTTATTGACCACAAAAATTTGTATGTAACTTCTGTTGTTCCAAGCAGTTTTGGATTGTATCTATGTAATTTCTGTTGTTTTCGTTTTCTATGCATTTATCCATCTTTAGTTGGAGTTATAATTGTATCCAAATTACCATTCTTTTATGAGGTGTTCATTTGTAGTTCATGATTGTGTCTGGTTTGATGAATCCACAGCACATGTTGCACCCTTAGAAGTATGCAATTGATGTTGATAAGGATCAGCGGGTATTTTATGTGCAAATAAGGACTTTATGAAAACTGAAAAGGATTTTAATGATAAAATTTGAAACCATGCCTCCTCTAAATGCAGATAATGCTATTATTATCTTGTGATTCGCCATAATTAGAAGGCAAAATTTTCCGAATCTTATTAATTTGCAAAATTATGGGTGTGTTTGATTGTGTTTTCGATTTTTTTGTTTTCAAAATTGTTTTCTAAAATAGTTTGTAAGAACTACTTTTTAGAACAATAAAAGAAAAAAACTTGTTTGGTAATATGATTTTAAAAACATTTTTGAAAATAAAAAAATAAAAAACCTTTACTTTCTAATTTCTTTTAATTACAGTAATGCCATTAATGAAACAAAGCTGAAAATAAAAAACAAAAACAACTTTTTTCTGTTTTGGTTTTTCTGTTTTAAAAACAAAAAAACAGGAAACTGTTTTTAAATTAATTTTAAAAAAACATCTTAACCAAACAAGTTTTTTTGTTTTTTAATTTTATAAAACAGAAAACTGTTTTCAAAAACAGAAATCAAACATCTTACCTCCTTTATTTCTATTCATTAAGATCTTATAAAGTAAAGGAATACTTGCCACCAAAGGCAAGCTTCTCCTCATCTTCCTTTTTTAGCTTCCATAGCAGACAAACCAGTTCAATTCAATTGTTTCATTTCAGCAGGTACAATTTCCTTCGTTTTAAGGTTGAAATGAAACCTTTTTATTTTCCTTTCTTTTGTTTTACTAAAATAGTTATAGCAGAGCATGCAGCATATTCGAAATTGCTACGACTCAGCTTTCCCTGGAGATTCATCTCACAAACATGCAAGAAAAAATTATTTCTATATATCTGTCCGTCCACTTAAAATTCAAAAAGATTATTAATTAATTGATGTTTTTTCAATAAAAAACAATGCTAATTCATACGATAAAATACACGCAACAACCCAACACGATTACATTTTTAGTTAATTTATTTAATTTAAAACAAAAACAAAATTCAAGTGGATTACAATTAATCAAGATTTGACGATGGCATTTTAGTCGTTAAAATTCGTTCTAGTGCTAGTCGCGTCATCTAGTATTTCCGTTCAAACAATACTCTTATAAAAAGAATAAATGAGAAGAGATAAAAGGATAAAACTTAGGTGCTGTTTTTTAAGTGTTGTTTGAGCTCTTGCCTAATAAAAAACTTAGCTACCCACTATCTTAAATGTTGTAAATTCCCCAACTATCGTGTTTCAACCCATGTGTCATGTTTTGATTGGAAAACAGTAAAAACTACACATATAGAACTGCACCTAAGTTCTACCCGAGATAAAAATAGTAAAAGACACTATAAAGGGTAAAATAAGAAAATAAATAATATTGTTTTGAAAGTTAACAATATTAATTACATTTCTTACCATGTCTGCTTTTTTCCTTTTTCCAAATAGTTAAAATGAAATGGAGGGAGTGAATGGTTATATAATCGTGGTTACATAAATGCATTTTATGTATCTCTTATTGCGTGTGTAACAAAATTAGCTAAACTATTTTTTTTTGTTAACTAAGCAAATTGTCCAGGTTTGGACGAGGTTTGGTTTTAGTCATGGTTTTAGTCAGAGAAGCAAATGACACTTCAAATAATTTAGGTAGTGTCAAGAGTTCAAGCGCTTTGAGCGGAAAAATTAGTCTCCCATAATAAATATGAAAAAAAAGAAAAAAAACTTGGATGACACGAGAAAACGTGTTAAGAGAATATATTTACGTGAATCACAAACCTTCATGTTAAATTTACCCGCTTGGTTTCCGGTTTTCGTCAAAGTAGACGGAAAACACAATCCCAACGCATCAATAGAAAAACAAGATTTTACCACGTCGACTTAAACATCAACATTTAGTTCAACGAAAATCCAAACATACGTTAGTTTATTGGATAGTTTTTAAACACGCGAAAACATTGATCGGTTCCAACTTGGAACTTTAAAATGCAACAGAGCAAACATTGTATACTCGTTTCATCGTTAAGCCTGGTGCCTCCAGCCAAACTATGACGCTCGGATTGCATATAGGCATGTACCAAATTCATAAGGAGTTTGATTACTGCAATTAGTAATATATAAAAACATTATTCCAGAAGCTTGATTGGATAGCAGGAAGAATACAAATGCAAAGTCAGGGTGGAATTGAACTTTATGATTGGTGTGAAATGAATTAAACAAAAAGGTACATGAGAAGCACAGAAACTGAAGGTTCACAGAGTTCAGAAGATTTGCCCTGTACAATTTTATGCAGCAAAGACAAAGTAGGACTTACCAGTCACTCATGTTGCATCTCTAAAACAACACAGGGAAAGATTTGACGATATTTCAAAGATGTAGCACTGCCACAGATTTGGTCAAGCATGATGATCCATCCAGCTCATGAGTAACATGATGATTTCTTGAAATATGCTTCCACTTTGCAATATCGGATACATCACATACAGTGAAAAAATCCAACACCTGACCAAATATTTTGAACATCTCTACCCCAAAAATGAGGTTCTTGTCTGCAACAAAAACAGCATTCCAGTCCATTGGGGCATCAGGATGCACTGAGACTTCAGTCCAGGTGAGATACATGAGATCTAACTCCCATAATTTTCTAACAGCCTTGTTTCGGCGGCCAATTTGACCATCCCCTTCGCACCAAGACACCGAGAGCATGAAAAGACGTCCATTAGAGGATACAAGTTTCGGGTAGTACTCATGTACATGAGGTGGGATAGGAACGGCTTGAATTGCAATCCAGAAACCCTTTTCTATGTCATATGCTGCAAGCTTGTCTGTCTCAGAATAAATATAAAACATCCTGCCACAAACAATTCCGGAACAAGCAACCCCGAAATCAAAAGGCAATCTTGGGATCTCAGTCCATTTATTTGATACAGAATCATATACTTCTCCAGAGTCCAGAGGCTCATCCCAAGATCCCAGACCTCCTACAGCTATCAACAAAAATCTTCTGCCGCCCTTTGAGCTTGAATGATCACTTCTCTGTCTCAGGAACTTGCATGCCTTTCTACCGGGCAAAGATGAGGCTTCACCCTCATTAAAAGAAGATCTGCAATGACGTCTCATTGAAAGCTTATGCGGATCCTCGTAGACATCTGAAACCCCGCCAATCCTTGATCTTGGGAAACGTCTATCCTGCCGACTTTGATGACTTTGACAAGCTGGGAAATCCAAATTGACCTCAATTACTCCTAATATAGGAAGTGATCTAGCATATTTCATAGCTGGTGTTTTACGCCAAGATTTTGTCAAGGGACTAAATACAAGCACCCCTTTGTGCGTCTTGAACGAGCTCCTATCCACTTTTCCAAAGTTCGTCAAGCTAGAACATCCTCCAACAATGAAGATATCATCCTGTATACTAGCAACAGAGAACAAGAACCTTCCTCTGAGAAAACTAGCATCCATCCTATGCCATTGATTCATTGACACATCCAATGCGTGGATCTCACCAGAGCAAAAGCCATCTTTAACAGCACCAAACAGAAACAACCATGGATTTTGATATGAACCCTCCCTTCTCATTTGAAGGAATCTAGGGGTGGTTGTCAAGGACCTCCACTTTTTGCAAACAAGGCGAGCATTCATGAGACTCGTCAATGGAAGCCTAACCAAACACATTTCAAGAATATCATCTGGAAGAAAGATATGCATCCTATTGTTTGTTACCAATTCTTCAAGTTCAGAATTCTTTCTGCTGTGTCTCCTCCAAAACCTGTCTTTCACCCCATATGAGAAGCAATCGACGACAGTTTCTTCAGGGCCACAAACTGGTTTATATCCCTTGCCTTCTTCACTGGCACTAGATCTCCTCCTACTGCTCGAATCACCAAATTCATCACCAGTGTCAGCGCCAACCTTGCACCCCCCACCCCGACCATACAGATTCAGGCATCTCAAAGAAACTCCATTCACATCATCATCTTCTTCTGACGCACCGGTGTTATTTTTCTTCCTCAACTTCTGGCTGACACTCCTCACAAGACGCTTCGACACGCTCAAACTCTGCAAATCCTGACAAAGAGATTCCTGTGCCCCCAATCTTTCAGGAAACATTATGCTCGCTGCTCTTTCACAAGAAAACACACAAGACCCATCACATAACGCGCAATTTGCATTTAGAACAGCACACGAGCTCGCCTTCTATGGTTCATCCAAACAAACAAAACACAAGAAATTAGATTCAAGCATTGCCAAAGAACACAAGCATAAACAGTCAAACACCCATTGCAACGCCACACAGTATCAATGTCTTGGTTGACATTCTACATCTAACCCATAGAAACAGTGAAACAAAAACAACTTACCAGAGTCCATCATCATTACAGAGAAACAAATGGGATTTAAAAAAAAAAGGATTTTTCCACGCAAAGACAATGAATGAATCTAGATCCTGAAGGGAAATGGGATATATTCGGTGAAAATCGCCAACTTGATTATCAATCTATGAAATTTGCGAAATAATAATTTGATAAATGAGCAGTGAGTGATACCTAGGCACAACACAAGCTCAAATTTTTCTCCAAACCAGTGAAGAGAAGAAGCAAATCCTTTCATTTGAGGCTACCCGAAAAGGGAATCAATCATTTTATATAATTAAGCAAGCAACTTTGTGGTTTTCAACGAATCGAATGCGTAACGGAAACTATTCACAGAGAATCCAAAGGCGGAAAGGGAAAAAAGAGAAAAGGAAGAAGAAGAAGACTTACATTACAATGCAATCGAGAAAGAAAAGAAACACCAATCCCATCATGTTCTGAAGCTGAAATGCTCATTCATTCCTTGTTATACTACCAACCCCATCCACAAAACACAAAACACAAACTTTACTTTCTCTTTTCATTTTCATACCTCAGATTGGAATAGCAAATAAAAATAAATAAAAAACAAAGAGATCTGAATTCTGAACTGAAGAGGACAATAAATAACAACAACAATTGTGTGGGTTGGGACAACAAATTAGTAAAGGGACTGCACCACTGATTAAAAAGCTACCCATCAACCTTATTTCTCATAGTATTTTTATTTATTTATTCTCCAATGACCATTTTATACTACCGACTATTATGAGACTGATTATTTTAAAGTTTGGATATCACATTAAGTAAGTAAATTTTTCCGTACGAATTATTGTGTATACATACCGCACAAATATCAAATTTTAAAATAAATGTTTAAAAATTCCGACTATCTAACCTTGTTATGCTCTAGACCTAATTTATATTCTCCTATAATGGCTGCTTATTTTTTTAACTTTTTTTTTCTTTTCCTTTTTGCCTTTTCTTTCTCTCTCTCATATACTTTTTTTTTGGTACAACTCTCTCTCATATACTATGTCTAGTAACATGTTATGTAATGATACTTGACAAAAAAAATGTCATGGAATAATAATTATGTAACTCAGCATTAAATTCCTCATGTGATTGATTTATGAAGCCACGTTTTAAGTTCAACTGTTACCACTTACCATTCTATGTAACTCCACTTAAAATTTGTGTTTTGATTTTGATTAGTATGGCTCTATGTCTCAACAATTGATTGAAATGAAAGTATTTTGATGCAAATGCATGGAAAATTACATATTAACTTTGAGGAGAGATTCACTTACTTTAGTATAAAGTAATAATAATTCAGAAAGAATTATTCCGCTTAATAATTTTTTATATGATATGGATTTTATAAATTTAACTGTATAATATTATTGTGATAATTATGTATACCAAGTTTTAGTTAGATCAATAATTTATATGTATGTATTTCAAAATATCACAAATATCCTCCACTTATATTATCTCATTAAAGTTGGGTATGACCATTATAAAATTTTTTTGGTTACATAAAGGAAAACACTATATTTTAAAAATGTGTTTGATGTTTCATTTATATGTGTATCAATATTTTAACGACTTCAAAATAGTCCTGATAAGTTATGAGTTCTAAGTCAGTTAAAAAAAAGTTACGAGTTCTAAGAGTTTTATCACATATAATTAATTTTACTATGAGTATTCACTTAAGTGTTTTATATTATAAATAAAGTCTTCATCAATATTCATAGGAATGACAAATTTTAAATGAGTTGTTCGGTTAATAGGAGTTAGTAAGGGTATTGTATATTTTCACAGATGCAACTATTAGAATAATTTCCCTTCTAATAACTAATTATTTAGGTTGATGGAGTTAGACATTAATCTGATGACTATTGGTTATAAGATGCATTGAGGATTAATAATAGGAAAAAAAACTAATCACTTAGAATGTGTTTGCATTATAATGGAGTGTATTCCACAATTTTTTTTTTCTCATAAAGCATAGATGAGAAAATAGTATATGCACCCAAAAGTGTAAATGGACTTTACTTTCGAATCCTATCATATCATTTCATTTTTTATTTTAAATATTTAAAATGTGAATTTAATTATACATATGGTCTCGTCCTTTTGACTACTGATTTAAGGTGTTGTTTCTTGTGTGCCTAGCTTGTAGGCTTTCTTTTTGTTTTTCTTTATGCATAATCTACCAAAAAAGAATATGATATGTTAGATTAATAAATTCTAATTGGATGATGGTGTAAATAAGTGCATAATTAATTTTTTTTATGAAAGTGCATAAATTTTAAACATACTATTTTTTTTTTGGTTACAAAAGAAATAATAATGTTCTTTTGAAAGGGTTGTAATCATGTTAAAATTTTGAAAGGGTATTAATAATGTTTAAATTTTTGAAAATTGATATTTTCAGAAATATATTACTCCTACTCTCTCTATCTCTTAAGTCCTTTTTTAATTTTTTATCCCAAATCACTTTACAATACTATATTAGGAAACATTCATAATTTCTTTTATGTTTACCCATATATTTAATACTTAATATTTTTATTTTCTAAAATATTATTTGATTTTTAAAATCATTATCATTTAGAGATAGTGAAACATTAACGTGGAAATATTTTAAATAACAACAATTTAGAAAATTTATTAAAAAAACTACAAATCAGCTAATTTTAACATTTTTTCTTAATTTTTTAAAAGCGAGATTTATAATAAGGGAATGAGAGTGAGTATTTCATTTATTACTACTTTGAAAGAGAGAGAAAAACAAAATGATAACCAATTTATAAACACAAAATATAAAATTGGGAAATTGATAATGAGCGTGGAAATTGGATTTGGAGCAGCGAAACCCCAGAAACAAATCAAAATCTAGTCGTGAATGGAAGAAGAGTATCATCATCAGACAATGAGTTCTGTGAAGAGTGAAGAACCGCAAAAACTGCAATCTGAGGCTGCTGAAGGTGAAGAAGAAGAAGAAGAAGAAGATCAACAACTTCAACTTGTAGCTGAAGACAAACTCGCGCTGCAATTCATGGATTCAGTGCATAACTACCTATCCCTCTTCGATGCATTGTCCTCCACACTTGTACAGGTCAAAACGAAATTGAGTATTGATTAACTGTGTTTTAAGTTAAAACCCTTTCAATAGAATAAGGTCTTTGAATTTGATAAGTACCCAGCTTTCAAAATGTATGATTTATTTATTGTTTCCACTACTTAAGTCAAATTGTACCATCCCCATAGCTTAGTTTCTTCAAATTAGTATAATGCAAGCCTTGTTCATTATCAACATTGAAACCTTGCTCCCTGCAATTTGAAGACTAAACAAAAAATCACATCTTTTTGTTTTCTTAGTGTGTGTTTGAGACGTTTGGGAGCCTTAGAATAAATTCTCAGACTAGAATCAGTTTTAGGAGGTTATATAGTTGTTTGGCAATCGACTTAGCATATGATTTTAGTCTCAAAATCAATTTTGCATGGAAGCTAGAGAGGGCAGCTACTGCGACTGACATAATCAATTGTAGAATTTTTTAACTGGATTTCACTACATCATTCTATAGAAATCACTTCCCCATAAACGTATCAAATGTGGATCACTTCACTTTCAGCTCACTTTAACCATAATCAGTCTTACCAAAACCAGTTCTATCTAAAATCAATTCTGACTATGTTGATCCAAACACATACTTAAACATAGTATGTTTTCCCTTTTTTTTGAAATCCATTTGCAATTTGTTAACCATTGCTAAATGCTCGCAGGGATGGCTGGATTTAGCTAGTGCTCGTCATTCCATGGGTGCTTCACGCATTAACAGCTCTTTATTGGACCTGAAATTCCATCCAGCTGCTACAACGTCAAAGATAATCAAATACCAAGGTAAAAGTTGTTTTGTATGGTAGAGTTCCTGATTGGAGTGGTTGATCCTACTTGTATCTTTTGTCAACAGTGTACTGGCATGCTTTTCCTTGCATTTTTCTGATGCCTTTTTGTAACAGATATTTTGTATTAATTTAGATGGAACCTCTGTTTTAATTTATGAAATATCACACTTGACTCAATAGGTACTCAGCCATGCTTCATGTTGCGCAAATGGGTATCCTCTGAACATGAAAATTCTCAACTTGAAGACAAGAATGGGCAGCCACAAGATAGTAGTGGTATGAAGTCTTTTGATATGATTTTTTTTTCCATATGCATTGGGAATTGATTCTCTCATGTTAAAATTTAGTATGACCTTGCGAATAACAACAACCAATCTTTTTTCCTGCTAGGTGAGGTCGGCTAAATAGATCAATAGCATCACTATATCTTATCATGTATTAAGTTCTTAGGTTGACTATTTTTCTTTGGATCTTTCTTAATGATCTACCTATAGTTTTTCTTGGTCTACCTTTTCCTTGAACTATTGGATTATTACCCATAATAAATGATTGGGATAGAGAGAGATGCAAAATTTTATGACAAAGTCATGTGAAAGTTTAACATGAGATGAAGTTTTTCCACCATTCATTGTTGTTGTGAAGGGGGAACCTGTGTACTGAGCTTGCACAATGCAAAAAATTTCTTTAGATATTAACATACTGCAATTTAAACTTGATGTTGGGGTTAATCCTGAAATGAATCGTACACAGAAGAACAAACTTTTACTACATTGTAATCTGATTTTTCCATTATGTGCTTTAAGTAGCATGTTAGCTGTTTCTCATTTTCTTATATTTGGCTTTGCAAACAGCTGAGGTGACCACCGCAAATAACTTATCAGGGCTTGCAGATGATGAGGAAGTAAGCATTCTATAAATTTTATCACTCTCATCAGCATATATTTTAGTTTTCCTTAATGGGATATTCTTATATTAACACAAGCATTACAAATAGAACTGGGTAGAATTTCGGTTATCTTTGCTATGTAGGTATATCCGTATATATGATGAATGAAGTGTAGAATTTGATGTGTTATGCATTTTCTTGGCATAAACTGTCAATTAAGTTACTGTATAAATCTTGTTAATGCTTTTTATAGGTCCAAAAGGTGAGATCCAAGTCCTTGTCAGTTTTTGGAATTTTAATTTCCCCAAAGCTTCGAGCCACCCAGCTGTCATTTGAGAGAGGTGGATCACATAACTCTGAGCTCTTAAATCTCCATACTCTCTTTGTACATGTGGTTTCAGTCAGCTGTTTATATTTTTATACTTGACAGCCATGATATATAACACATGCTGTCAATTAAATTCTCTACAGCACTAGAAACTCTCATAGAAATAGCGAATATGCGATCATCATTGTTACATTCTTTTAACCAACTTCGTCGGGAGGTGGAAGATACCGAGGAATGAAAAGTAGTGATTCGCTCAGGTATTGATACTCCATTTGCTTTCTCTTCTACTCCTATTTTTACAGCACAAACGTAGAATGGTATTAGGTTTTTCTTTCTTTCAATTGCGCTTCAAGAATATGGTGCTATATTTGGTTAACATGTGCTGGATATTATTTAAGCACGCTTGGTGATTTATTTGTATACAGGCTGACAGAATTATATCGCATGCGGATGATCTGATTACAGTATTGGAGACCGAGCATGCAAGGTTTTGACGTTCAATTTGTTGATTTATCAGAACACAGCGAAAATTTCCTCCCAGTTCCTATTACATTGTGCATCTATTTTGGAGTCTATGAGATTCTACATTAGTTTTGAACAGTTTACATGATGCTATCATGTCAAAGATGAAACAAATTTTTCAAAATATTTTTCCATTCTCTACTTTTTCATGTTTCCATTTACTTTATCTTGTGCCGGCTCAATATATTCAAAATCTCGCTACGAATTTGCCAGAACACGTGGAGTACATGGAAAATTTGATGGTATTGGTACCTATGCTTTTGTAGCATGTTTGAATTGGTTTATCTTTCCTCAAAATCAATTCTAGCACTAAGAAACTATTTATAGAAGTTTCTCCCCAAAATTGATTTTGGTTTCAGAATCAATTGTATAATGATTTTCAAACACGTACTTAATCTTGAATGGACCCCCATAGTATTGAATGGACCCCCATCAAGCATAATGCTTGGCAACATCAGCAGGGTTGAATTTGTGCGTAGCTTGACCACTTGAAAATGACAACCATATTGTATGTGATCAATCTTTTCTAATTCGTTATTGCGATACGATAAGTCACTGCTAATTCAGTCCTCGAGTATACAATTCAATCGATAAAAAAAAAAAAAATTTCCACATAAGCTGTTGACCAAACAAGAAAAATCCACATAAGCATTACTAAACAAAATGAAATGCTTTGATAATATAAATGATTTACAAAGAAAGACACCATCGAGACGCAGCTCATAAAGGAAAATAAAAAGACCTTGCATGCCGCTTGCCAATCAACTTAGTAGTACATCCACACCATATCATTTGATTTTATCTCTCTCTCTCTCTCTTTCTGTCACACACACTCAACCTCACATTACCAAAAAAATTAAAAACTGTTTAAACTAATACATACGTCATACAGTGCAATATTGCCGTGCTGCTTTTCTTCTAGCTATACACAAAAAAATAGGCTATCATGAACAATCAAGGAAATAGAAACAACAAAGAAAAACCGGGAAAAGTTGGAGAGCAAGGAGGCTAGAATGCCCTCCAATTATCAGATCCTTTCCTTGGAGATTGATTCTCTGAAGTGACCTTGAATGGACCAGAGGAGCCGAATGGATCAGAGTCATCGAAAGAGAATGGAGCATTATAGCCGAAGTCCTTGGTGCTACTGATTGAGTCAAACCTCGCATGCCCCTGACCTTGACTACTACCACCAAAGCCCAAGTCTTTGCTGCTACTCATGGAATCAAACCTTGTGAGCCTCTCAGGATTGTTGTACCCGAAATCTCTGCTGCTACTCATAGAATCAAACCTTGTGAATTTCTCGTCATTATAGCCAAAATCTTTGCTGCTGCTCATGGAATCAAATCTTGTAAGTCTTTCTGGTTGTTGTGGAGAATATCCGCTTTCGGGCATCCTGAAGGAATCAAACCTTGACATATCAAAGAAGTGATCCCCTGCCTCACTGTACCTTGGAGAATTGCCGAAATTGGAAAGTGGAGTTGCAGGCACTGAATCATCAAAAGTAAATGGGCTTTTTGTTCCTGTTCTAACTGGGTTTATACCAAAATCATCAGATTTAAAGACATCTCTCTGCTGCTCCAACTCAGAGTCCTGCAAATAGAACCAAATATAAAAATCCTAGTAGATTTACATCAATATTTTTTTTTCCCACAAAACCACTATTATGCAGCAGGTTTGTGTCCATTGTCCAGAAAATCAGAGCAAGTCGATCTTTGAAAAATTAGCATACCTTCCTCAGTAGCTAAGAAACCCCTTCCAAAAATAAGAAGGGGAAAAAAGACCTTGATTGCATCTTACATCAATTTAGTAAAAGAATAATCTTAAAATAGTTTTCATAAGAATCGATCTTCCTTAAAATAGGTTGATGACAAGATTCTTTTCTTCTAGAGAGAGAGAGAGAGAGAGAGAGAAGTAATAAATTAAAAGCTAGGTATGGTATGAGTTACCTTGGTACCCCAAATTGAGTCCACATCATCATTATTGTCAAATGCACCCCAAGTTGATTCATCAAAACTTCTGTTACCATAGATTAATGACATCATAATTACTACATGCACTAGAGTCAAAGCCATCCATTGCAGAAACAAAGATAAAAAGTAAAAACAGAAAAAGGATGAGAAGAAACATAAATCAACCACCTTACGAAGATGTTCCACCCCCCGCCCCCCACACCTAACTAACTAACAACCAAAGCATTCTCCAATTAAGGTGGATTCAGCTTCCCCAAAAACCTCATGACCCAAAATCAGGAAAGGAAAAATTAATTACCTGTGTGTTTCTGCATCTGCTTCAGAACCTTTTTCAAAGTGAGCATTTGAAAAATCTTGAGAAGGACTCTCCACTGCAGTCCTCCCAAATGGGCTATCGCGAGGGCTTCTAGCCATGTCATCTTCACTGTGTGCGTATGAAGATTCATCCCCAACTGGATAGTCACCATTAGCAAAATTTCCTTGCTTACCATTTGCATTTACAGGTGAACCTTGAACTGAATTGTCATCAGAGAAATTTTGTTCTCCTTGAATGAATGCAGGTTTGGTTTTTGAAGGTGCATCTTTGGAATCAAAAGTGAGATCATTGGCAAATCCTGGAAGTAAACAAAGCAATTAATAAAACAAGTAACCTTAGGCAAAACATGAAATAAAGCTCACTACAAGGATATGGCATACCTTCATCTTCAAATTTATCCCAATCTTCATCCCAAAGAGCTGCGTCCTCTGGAATTCCAGGTTGCCAACCTTATAATTCATTACACATACACACAACCACCGTAAGTTAGAAAGAAAAAAAAGAGAAGTGCATTCACTTGTAGCACTATGCTGCAGTAAAAGGTTGTCTCATCTATTATTTCAGCCACTCAGACTGGCCCATGCTGCAGTAAAAAGTAGTATAATGATACATTGATACGTGTTGAACAGAACCTCACTCTTTTAATCCAGAATGACAGATCATAAGACGAAACAGGCTTAATAATATAGCTATATTAAATTGGATATAACAAGCAGAGAAGAAAAACAAATATATGTAGTTTCTCTATCAGTTGATAAGCAATGCCTTTGATTTCAATAAATATCCTTTACATAACATAAGTTTCTAAAATGTAAGAGGAGATACTACACATTAGAATCAATAAGAAGAATCAAGTATAGGGAGACAAAATTAAGTCAAAATAAATGACAAATATGCAGGGTGAAATTTTGAGAGTCAACAAAGAACAGAATTAAGTCATTGAGAAAAGAGCCATATTGAAACAACATGAGACTAAAATTACCAGCAGGAAGCTGAACCATTGCAATTGACTTCACATCTATCCCATGCTTCTTGCACCGTTCAGCTAGAGCCTTAAGCAACTCCTCAAGATCTGACTGTATGCGTTCAGCACGGACCTATGGAATTAGCTAAAATCAGTAACAGAGTAATAGACAGGTTTACATATAATTGCCAGTCTTAATTGAAGAAATTAAATTCACCTGAAGAATACCATCCGCACTGCCTCCCTGATCCATTTTGACAATCGCTTGCTGCAACTCCACTTTCCTTTCCTGAACATGTATTGAATAATGATTAAATGATGCACTGAAATATTTCAAGACATTCATCTATTCTCCAAACTACTAAGACAAAAAGTCATTGTCAAAGAAAGAAGGAAATATGGAGAGGAAAAAATGACCAGATCCCAACATCAGAATCAAATCCAGAGTAAAACTCTCTGAAACAGATAACAAGTGAACTGCAATAGGATTTTCCTTCCCAGGGAGGAAACAAAATTAGGGATTATTAAAAAATCAAGAGTTTCATTCTACCAGGCTTCAGTAGATTTGGAGGGGCAAGCGAGGGCCATATGCACTCTAAAAGATACTTCACTCAAACCAATTTCATACTAAAGATTTGGTATCTAAACCAGTAAGAAAGGTACTGCATACTAAAAGATACTTCACTCTTACAAATAGCCTATATAGCTACCTTTTTGGTACCAAAAAAAGATAGCATAGAATTTCAAATTACCTGTATATCACGAAATTTAGCTTCTTCTATAGTCAATTTGGACGCTATTTCGTGTACTTGTTTGTACTTCTCTTCATATTTCTTGCCCAATGTTTCTGCCTGTAATGTACCACCGAATGAGGGCAAAATCTTTTAACATCTTAAACTTTACATTTTCAGAAAAATGAATATACCTCACGCTTATCTGCAGATGCCCTTTCTGTAATCTCATTTAGTCGATTATCACATCTGCTTTTGTATAGAACCTGATATACAACAAACAAAAAGGGAGGGGAGGAAGAGAGTGAGTGCACTGCCTAACAAATTATCTCTCATCAATTATTCAAGCCTATTGCATTCCTTTTTCTTTAGTCAGATTCATAGCATATAATCACCCACCTTATCTGTTTAAAGAAAATTTATAAAGGCCATAGATTCTTACTTGCTTTCACCCCCATTAAATCCTTAACTTTACCTGTTTAAAATCATCAATGTTTTCACTGCCTACATGATTCGAGTTAGTTTCTTGAGGGAAAGAATCCCTTTAAAATTTTCAGTCTTCCTAACCATAAGCAAATTCCCAGGGTGCAAACTGAAGCTTAACTAGAATTAAAAACCCTACCATTCACAGTAGAATGATAAGGTATATTGAACTGAAGAGACATAATCATGACTTAAAAAAATGTGGTGCTGCAACAGAAAATATGTACAATGTAAATCAGAAAAGTTTTGATCTATTTTACATTATTTGTCATAGTAAATCAGTCCTCCCTACCAAATTACTCAGTTCTGGTACATTGAGTGTTTTGACTAACTTATTATATGCTTATAAGTTATAATCGAGCAGACGAGCACTCAGGAGTCAGGAGAGCTATTTACCTTAAAAGTTTTGCGTAAAAAATTAAGCAAAACCAAATATGTGATAATTCTTCCACACAACCAACACAGGTCATAGATCATCAATAAATATATATATTTTTAATCTAACTGGCATGCAATCATTCCATCAATGCGAATGCAAGCATGCTTTGAAGCAAGCCACTGATGGCATGGCCTAGTAAGCCTACAGACAGTTGACCTTCACCACATGCAACAACAATCCAAGATCAAAACAAAAAAGGAATCAAGATACGAATTACTTACTAGTTCCTGCATTTTGTCGCGGTATAACTCAATCTTCTCTTTTGAATCTAAAATCACATTCTGTGTTTCTTCAGCCTGCAACATCAAAGAGAAACATTTTTTTTATATCGGAATGTGCAAGAGAGCCAAGACCACTTACAAATAATTTCACCAGATAGAAGATATCACTTACTGTGGCATGATTACCTTTGGATTTCAAAAGTAACATTGAGCCCCACAGTTCATTTTGAACTTATTTGTTTCGAAAATATATTTGAGACCAAAAAACCACCTTACGATCCACCCATGAAAGAATCTTATAAAGTGGCAGAATAAATATAGAGAGATCAAAAAGTAATTTTGACCCCTGTAATGAATTCTGAAGGGGCTACCAAGCAAGCACTAAGGGACTCTGAAATTGTTACTGTGCCCTTTCTATTGGAGCAGTTTGTAGTTATACATTTGAAAGGGATTGACAAGATATTCTGGCAGGGTGCAGGTTATATTGTTCTTTGGTTCATTTGGCAGGGAGAGATAAGCTCATATTTTCGAAGGTGTCTCTTTGCCCTTACATTTGTTATTAGGTATTGTTATGGCTTTAAGATGAGTTTCATAATTTAGCTTTTTACTTTTTAAACAGAGCATTTTTCATTATAAACGGAAAAAAAAAATTCATCAAGATAAAGAGAAGAAAATACTAAGAGTTAGGAGGATCAGTGATCTTCCTTAACATAAATAAAAAACACAAGTGTCAAAGAAAAATGAAAAAAGAACAATGAATTTGAACCTTTACTTTCCCATATTGACTCACACATGGACAAAAACCACAAAAGCAATACCTTCTTCCCAGCAGTTGCTGCCTCTTTCTGTTCACCACTATCTGTGTCACTGAAAAAGGAATCCTCCAACACAGGTGCTCCTGACTTTTGCTGATTAGGCTGCACAGTGTTATCAGCTTGGGCAGAAGTTCCTTGCACTGGCGGCCTCAAACCAGTTGTTGGTGCCACAGGCCGAGCACCTGGAATTCCTTGTTGCTGTTGAAAACCTTGAATAAAAAGCAAAAGTTTAATGAATAAATATCCAAAAAATTAGAAAAGGAAAAGAAATTTTAAGATAATGTAAATTAATGACCATACCTGGTCGGATACCCCAGGCTGCATTTCCATAATTAATTTTTGGATGCCCAGTCATAGACAGCAATGTCTCATCTAACATAACATTCCTCGGAAGAGACTGTGGAAGAGTATGGCCTTCCCTGTACCGCTCCATCAAATAAAGAGCAAAGCAAAACTCCATCAAAGTAAGCATGCTATCATTATCCTGATCAGATAAGTCCCACACCTTCTTTAAGACATCTGCAGAAAGTCCACAAAGAACTTCTTATCAAACATTTGCTATCAGAAAACTAACAAACTGTCACCCCAAGACCTATCCAAGAAACTTTCCAAAATAGTGAAGTACGTCATCAATCAGAACTTAGACAAGAAAGAGTCAGTCTAAAAAGGGAAAAAATAAGCAAATAAACGTATCTACTAATAGTGCAACTCTTTTCTCCACGAAGCTTTTAATTTCTATTAGCCTTGACAATGGGAACTTCATTAGGCATCAGCAACAACATAATTGCAGCCAACATGATGTTCCGTGTAAAGTTGTGCAACACCACATATTGGTTAACAACAAGCAATCCGTGTAGGATGAACATGAGGATATGTGATATGTTGGTTTTCTTAGTTATAATCAAATGAGTTTCTAAATGATCCTGCTCAAAGTACTACTACTTTTGCTAATTTTCTTTAAAACATTAACAAGTAGGATAAAACATGAGGGTTTTGGAATTAATTGTTTATGTATTCTATGGTGCTCACTCCCCCAAATTTCTAATAATTGTTTCCTCTTTAATCTAGAGAGAGAGAGAGAGAGGGCAAGGGCTTTCAGCACTTTCATATAATGGTTGTAGCTTATGTTAGTGGCTTTTCGGTGTTCCTACCGATTGGTTACTGGTCTTTTTAGCAGGGTTCTTTAAGAAAGGTTCCTTATCTCCTCATCCTCGTTTGTATTTATTCCACTGTTCTAGTATAATTGTACTTTTACCCAATCACCAAAACAATAAAATAAAAAATCCCTAATTTAGGAAGTATTTGTTAATTATGTAATAATCATTTATATATTATAATTATTGTGGTGAGATTAAGAATTTGTATTTCCTGTATAAGGAAATAATAGTAATAGTAGTTAGTTGTTTCATTAACGTTTTGTTTCAATAGCCAATTGACTACATGGATCAAATAACAATATTGCGTTTTGACAACAATAAGCTTTAAGAGAAGTCATTTAGATCAAGATCTTTATTAATGTATTCCTTTATAGTTTTCCTTGGTCTTCATCTCGATCTATTTATTGTGCTATCCTACATCTATTCAACTCTTACTGAGGCTTCTATTGGTCTTCTTCTCAAATTACCAAATCATTTTAGGCAAGATTTAGTTATTCTACTCATACTTTTTTCTATAGTGAAATCATTCCCAATCATATCTTTTTCCATATGTCCACTCATCAATCACAACATTCTCAACTTAATAGCACTTAGCTTATGCTCTTATGGGCAATCCGTCACCCAACATTCAATACCGTAAATTATAACTAGTCTCATGGCTGTTCAATAAAAATTCCATGTATGCATGTATAATAGGCTGTTTCTTGTTAACCAGAAAATACATTGAAGCAGAAAAAAAAAACCACAGCTCAAGAAGCTAAACCTAAAACCTTCAGCTGACTATTGTTCCTTTTAGAAATATAAAAGACTTCATTGACTAGATAAGACATGAACATGCCAAAATGCTCAAGGACTACATCAAACAGTCGTAAGCTGGAAATAAAAGGTTTTACCTATTGGTAATCTCCAACTTAAAAATAGACTGCGTGCCTGCTCCCCAGTGATTCTTCCATCCCTGTCTGTGTCAACTTCCATAAACACCTTTGTATACTTCTGCACATCAGAAGGTTTCATTTTTGGCCATGAAGGCTGTGAGTTGTCCAGATTAGTACTTGCAACTCCAACTGATATCCCAGATGATGTAAGAGGAGAAACAGCTGGTGGTGAAATATGTTGGCTTGTGTTTGATGCAGACCGTGTTTGCTGAAACTGATTGTTTGTTGGCTGCTGACTTGTGTTTGATGCAGACTGTGTTTGCTGAAACTGATTGTTTGTTGGCTGCATTGAGAACGCAGTCAATGCCCTCTGCAATGGATCAAGAGAACTCTGCTTACTTGCAGGCTGGGCACTAGGCGAAGCTGGAACGATGGCTGATGAGGCAGGTGCACTGCTAACAGAATAATTCTGTCCACGAGGTTCGTGTTTCGGAGTGGATGAGGCAGCAGAGAAAAAATCATTGCCCAAAACTGAATTGGAGGAGTACCCATTTCCAGAAACAGGTGATGCTTTGGCGTTAGCACTGCCTGGCTGGGACACTGGGGAGAGTGGTGTTGATGTGTGTAAGGAAACAGGTGGAGGAATTCCTGCAGGCCTAGCAGGAGGCATACCCGTCCTTCCACTACTCCAATCATTTGAGATGCCAGGATTTGGGACATTGTGACCAGCCATGTTAACTCCTCTAGAAACATTTGGACCTGCAACACCCTGTTGCGGACGGGGAGCGCTACCAACAGGCATGGACTGAGGTGGTCTCATGGTCTGACTCTGCTGGGAAGGAAAATATTGCGGGTTCGCAGCAGACCCTGGTAAGCCCTGTCCTCTATAAGCAAAACTTTGATTCGATGTGGGTGCCGTTACACCCATCTGCGGGGCTGCTGGACCCATCTGCGGGGCTCCTGGACCCATCTGCGGAGCTGCTGGATTCAGACGCGGTTGTGGTTGAGGTATAGCAGCAAGGTTGATCTGTGGTGCAGGGATTTTAGCAGCAGCAGGACCATACAAAGCTGCCTTAACAATATCAGGCGTTAAATCTCGCTTACTCTGAGCAACAGTAACTAATCTCAGAGCATTATAAAACTCTGTCCGCCCAAGGAAACCGGTTTTCGCCTGATCAGCATACATCCACACCTGAAGCACACACCAAGCAAGAACAAACACAACATGGAGTTCGTTAACATTTTCCTACCAATCCAACCGCAAGATTAAGAGATAGCTAAACGAAGCAGTGACGAAAACCTAAAACAGAGATTCTAACAAACAAGCACGAAATCATATATAACCATCAATAATGAAAAAAATTGAAAATCCTACAGCACAAAGCAGTAACAGATAGAGAGTAATGAATGATGAATGGATTGATTTGTTAGAGGGATTTTGGAAACCTGAGCGAGAACTGGTTTGGACAAGTTGGATCCCTGAAAGAAAGAGACAGCTTCAGCACCACTGATTCTGCCATCACCATCTAAATCTGCTCTCCTGAAAAACGCTTCGAACTGATCCATGTTCGGTGCTGCCATGAAATTAGATCGCGCGCCACGGAATCAAGTCGAGCCGGTTAGGGATTCGTTTCGTGGAACTCTATCTAGATTCTTTCTGCGTCTGAATGAATTCGCAGATTTTGAGAGAAAGCGAGAAAGTGAATGTGGCTGAATTTTGTTTTCCGGCGAGGTGAGAAGTGATGTGGCGTCTTCTGTCTTCTCCGATCTCAACGACCGCAACACAGGCTGTGCCTCAATGCAGGAATTTCATTTGATTTCATTTTCTACATCTACATCTACATGGAATAATAATCCCCCCGTTCATACGCTCAAACAACACTCATCATAAATAATTAATAATAATAATAATAATTTCTCTTACCATTTTGCATATATTATATACACTTTTTATAAGGATAATCTAACTTTGGAAACAGTGGTTATTTGTAATAATTCGTTAGTATCCATCTGTTCAACGGTTTTTTATTTATCCAGTGCAATGGTTTTTTTAAAACATGCAAGCATAATGTATTTTATGAATATTTTAAAAAACAAATAAATATGATTTTTTTTAAATTAACTTCATATATTAAAAAGAGAGGAAACGAATTGAGAGTTAAATACATTATGCCGAATAACTGTTAAAAGACTCGGAGGAACCTCTTCCATCCAAGCAGAATTAAAGTAGGAGAAAGACTTCCTAGCTAGAAAATATGCCCCACAATTGTCATTTATACATAATAAAATAAAAAACTAAATCAAGCTCATAAGAGTCCTTTGTAACATAATCAAGGTATGAATTACCTCCTCAAGGCTTCTTACACAACTCAAATAACCAAAGACAATCTGTCTCAAAATACATCGAGCGAAAACAAATGTCACTAGCCATACATAACGCCTACTAGAAACCAACGGCCTCAGCAAGCACATACGGCAAAACATCAAATGGGCACGTCATTACTTCCGCCAAAACCTCACCAAAGCGGTCATGGGCAATAAAACCAAACCCCACGACATTTCCTGAAGTAACTGAGCATCAAAATTAACTTTCACTTTCCTAAGAATTTGACGACACCAAGAGGTAGACTCAGTCGCACCATGCCTCGCATCTCGCAACAACTTGCAAGGAGGAGGGCGAACCATGGGAACCCTCAAAAGGACTTGCTCCAAAGATGAGTGAAAATCCTGATAAAAATTGACGTGCCCTTGGGTTAGCCTATTATCACTCCACACATTAACATTTAGGCCATTCCCGATCTTCCAGAATCCTCTCTTCTCAAAAATCCAACTAAAGCGAAGGATACTAGACTAAACATAGTTCTTTTATACCCCATCTTGGCACCAATAAGACTCCCATAAGGGAAATAAATTGCTTTAACACAACTAGGCAAAGAATGGAGGTACGTGAAAATATAAGATTACAATTTTGAAATAAGTATTTTTATCTAAAAATGATATTTCTAATAGAATGGGGATGCACGTGTTATGTTTGGTTACCCATTTCATTTTTCAATAAGTGTGTTTAGATTACTTTTTGTGAAGAAAAAATGTCTGGAAGTGTGTTATTTCCTGTTTTCATACTTTTTGATTGATAATCAAACGGGGTAACTTAGAAGATAAAATTATGTTTAATTTGAAAAACTCAATTTTGAAGTTATACTATCAATATAAAACAAAAACAAATAGTAAGTCAGGTCTCAGGTTTGCAAGTGTGCTAGTGGTACTCTACATAAGTGATTTATGAGTGCTTTAATGATTTCAATAGCGAGTTCACAAAACCTAGTTCATTGTAATTTAAACATTTTGCTGCTAGTTTTAAGCAGGGGTTTACCCTTCTTTAATAATAGAAATTGTAGTTATATAATAGTACCACAACTGGCGTGGGTTGTTCTAACTTAAGCAGAAATCATTTCAAGTTTTACGCTCTCTTAATACAATTATGTTAAATACTTTGTAAGGTAAGTTTTACGGCCCATAACAGGTTTGTCTTAATAACTGATGCTATCACCATTGGCTCGGAATAAGGTAAGGACTTTGAAAAACTGGAGAGGGGTAACCTTTGAGTGCTAATGGGCTTGAACTTGTTAATGTAATTATAGAAGGGAGTCTTCAGTTTCTGAGGCAGAGAAATCAAATGGTTCAGCAGATTTGTTTAATCCAAACATAACTCACAAGGTCAAAAGGTGTTAATGAAAATTGAAGCCTGGTGATCATATTATATACTTCAAATCTAGTGCTAATTGGTAGAAACGATTAGGTTCAAAACCAGTAAAATTGTAATAAATCACAGTAATTCCTGATCAACAGTTAGCTCTGCAAAGCACCTAAGAAAAAGCATTTATACAATCTGCATCATGAGAATGAGGAAAGGTCCTACGTATAATTATAATTATAATTATAATATTAATATATCATCAACAATGTTGAGTCCACCAAGCTGCAATTAGGCAGCACAGTTTGAGAATTCAGTCTTTAACCAGTCAATTCACAGATTTCTCAAAGAAAATATGAACTAAAGCAGCCTGCAGCTTCTATTTTACCCAACAATTGGTCAAATCCTGCATGAACAAACTAGCATTTAGTGCATGTTTGAAAATCTTATTAAAATTGATTTTGAGCAAACAGAAGTTATCCAAATATGTCTCCAAATTGTGTCACTGTCTAATCGAGTTTTATGGCTTTTTATAGATGTGTGCAGATGAGCAGGTTATTCAATTTAAACAGGGAATAGATAGAATATAATAGGAGCACATAAATCAAAGGTATTAGACTTTATAGTAAGATGAGTATTTCATTTGAAAGATTAATACCTATGTCAGGACTCTGGATGTAAAAATCCTTATTCTCACAGGGTTGAAGAACTTGAACAGTTTGTGCAGCACATGTCTTTTTCTCTTTTGGAGACTCAACAGCCTCAGGCTCCGGTTGAGTCTCCAAAAGTTGCTTCCGCTTGGAACGAGCCCTTCTGTTCTGGAACCAATTGTAAACATTCGTCTCCGATATCTGGCCGTGCTGGCCCAATTCAATGGCTATCTCTTTGATCTTCTGCTTGGTCGGAGTGCCGTTGCCTTCATCGAATATCCGCTCGAGCATTTGAAGCTGCAGAGGAGTCGGAGTCCAGCGCTGCCTGGCAGCTATCTTGTGTCCAGAAGCAGAACATGCCATAAGTGGATCACAGTAGAAATTTCCCAGGCTGAGTCCTTGTTGAGTGGTGATGGCCTTGTGCATCTCAACAAGGCGATCGCAGATGGTGGCGTAAACAGAAATCTGTTGCCTGAGAAGTTCCATTTGTTCGTCGGTCATCACTTTCACGTATAAACCACCTCCATTGGATTTGGAGATACCAATATCATGATGCTGCTCTCCCTCCATTATGTCTATTTCTCTCCACAATCACAAATCACAATTCAGAATCAAAACCTTTCTTCAAGTCAAGCCAAAACAAGACACCGTAGTTTGCTGCGCAATTAAGCCTCATCCCCCAAATCCCGCAATTTACAACCTTTACATTATTATTATTATTATTATTATTATTATTATTTGCAACATAATTTGATTACTGGGAAAGCAATATACTCCTTCCGTCTCTTTAGAAACAAATTTGATGTCTCAAATTATAAGACTCCTTCTAGATTTTAGAAAAAAAAAAGTTTTTCCTTTTTATTTCTTGCATTTATTATATTTTCAATTCCAAAACAGGATCAATAACATTGAAGTGCGAGCTTTAAATAAGGGCATATATAAAATATTTATAAAAAAATTACAAAATTAAGATATTAATTAACTTATTTACGTATTTTTTTAATAAGAGTGATTGTTTCTTATAATTTGAGACGGAATATAGATTTGTTCTGTTCTTTCATTAATTGTTTGGAGATAAGGGAAGCAAGTATAGTATTAGTATGGACTTTGAAAAGCAACATTGGCGGCTACCGAATTTCCAACGCGTTTGTCTCAATGGGTGTTGGAGCCGGCTGCAATGTTAATTCCAAAATTATTTTTATTGCAAGTAAATGTTTATATAGGTGTGTGACAAGTTATATTCACATCACTTTAGCTATTGGAAAATATGTAATGTAATGTAATGTTAGATAAGTACATCAATCAACAAAACTGAGATCAAATTACATTTTCTCCTTATTAGGTATATGCTTAAAATAGTCTTCTATCTATATGACCATATTCATTGCACGTGTTTTGTTTAGTTACCCAATACTTTCAATAAAGGTGTTTAGATTACTTTCTATGAAGAAAAAATGTCTGAAGATGTGTTCATTTTTATTTTCATACTTTTTGATTGATAGCTAAACAGGGTAACTTACACGTTTTTAAGGAAAACAAAATTATGTTGCATTTGAAAAACTCAATTTTGAAGTTATCCTATAATATAAAACAAAAACAAATAGTAATTCAGGTCTCAGATTTGCAAATGTGCTAGTGGTACTCTGCATAAGTGATTTATGAGTGTTTTAATGATTTCAATAGCGTTCACAAAACCCGGTTCATTGTAGTTTAAACATATTGTTGCTTATATAATAGTACCACAACCGGCGAGGGTTGTTCTAACTTTAGCAGAAGTCTCAAGTTTTATACTCTCTTAATGCAGTTATGTTAAATACTTTGTAAGGTGAGTTTTGAAGCCCATAATGGCGCTATCGCAGTCATAAGAGGTTTGTCTCAGTAAGTGATGCTATCACCAATCGATCGGAACAAGGTAAGGACTTTGATAGGAAGGAGTAACCTTTGAGTGCTAATGGGCTTGAACTTGTTAATGTAATTATAGAAGGGAGTCTTCAGTTTCTGAGGCAGAGAAATCAAATGGTTCAGCATATTTGTTCAGTCTAAACATAACACACAAGGCCAAAAGGTGTTAATGAAAATTGAAGCCTGGTGATCATATTATATACTTCAAATCTAGTGCTAATTGGTAGAAACGATTAGGTTCAAAACCAGTAAAATTGTAATAAATCACAATAATTCCTGATCAACAGTTAGCTCTGCAAAACACCTAAGAAAAAGCATTTATACAATCTGCATCATGAGAATGATGAAAGGTCCTACGTATAATTATAATATTAATATATCATCAACAATTTGAGTCCACCAAACTGCAATTAGGCAGCACAGTTTGAGAATTCAGTCTTTAACCAGTCAATTCCCAGATTTCTCAAAGAAAATATGAACTAAAGCAGCCTGCAGCTTCTATTTTACCCAACAATTGGTCAAATCCTGCATGAAGAAAACAGCATGCATTTAGTGCATGTTTGAAAATCTTTCTACAATTGATTTTAAAATTAAAATCAATTCTGGGCAGAATATTAAAATTGATTTTGAGCAAACAGAAGTTAATCCAAATATGCTTTTAGATTGAATGTCACTGTCTAATCGAGTTTTATGGCTAAGTATAGATGTGTGCAGATGAGCAGGTTATTGAATTTTAAACAGGGAATAGATGGAATATAATGAAAGATGAAATTGGATTTTATAGTAAGATGAGTATTTCATTTGAAAGATTAATACCTATGTCAGGACTCTGGATGTAAAAATCCTTATTCTCACAAGGTTGAAGAACTTGAACAGTTTCTGCAGCACATGTCCTTTTCTCTTTTGGAGACTCAACAGCCTCAGGTTCCAGTTGAGTCTCCAAAAGTTGCTTCCGCTTGGAACGAGCCCTTCTGTTCTGGAACCAATTGTAAACATTCGTCTCCGATATCTGGCCGTGCTGGCCCAATTCAATGGCTATCTCTTTGATCTTCTGCTTGGTCGGAGTGCCGTTGCCTTCATCGAATATCCGCTCGAGCATTTGAAGCTGCAGAGGAGTCGGAGTCCAGCGCTGCCTGGCAGCTATCTTGTGTCCAGAAGCAGAACATGCCATAAGTGGATCACAGTAGAAATTTCCCAGGCTGAGTCCTTGTTGAGTGGTGATGGCTTTGTGCATCTCAACAAGACGGTCGCAGATGGTGGCGTAGACAGAAATCTGTTGCCTGAGAAGTTCCATTTGTTCGTCGGTCATCACTTTGACGTATAAACCACCTCCATTGGATTTGGAGATACCGATATCATGATGCTGCTCTCCCTCCATTATTCTCCACAATCACAAATCACAATTCAGAATCCTTTCTTCAAGTCAAGTCAAGCCAAAACAAGACACCGCAGTTTGCTGCGCAATTAAGCCTCATCCCGCAATTTGATTGCAGGGGAAAGCAATATTATTTATAATATGGACTTTCAAAAGCAACATCGGCGGCTGCGTTTGTCTCAATTATTTCCAAACAAAAATATATCAATGGGTGTTGGAGCCGCTGCAGTGAGATCAAATTACATTTTCTTCTTATTAGGTATATGCTTAAATTACTCTTTTATCCATTTTATTTTCAAAGTTGATATCTAAATTCTTTGTTCCCGTGATTGATAACCATAACACTTTATTTTCATAGTGGATCAAATCAATTTTAAGTGGTAAACAAGTTAGATTCATGTAAGGATGGTATCACTATATTAAACTGGAAAAGTTTTTTATTGGCAGATATTGTTACTGTATTCTAAACTGATTAACAAATTTACAAAAGAAAAATGATGATATCAAGTTTATGATTTTTTGGTCTTGAAATCATGTAAGGAGGTTTTATGGTTGTGGTTGTGGACGACGTTGGGTGGAGGAAGGGAAATTTCATCAGGTTCTTTTTTTCCTAAGAGGAAAAGGAGAGGATCGAAAATGTGCTTTTGTGGACTTGAGACTCTCCTTGCTACATCATGTAAGGAGGTTTTATGGTTGTGGACTCTTTGAAGTAGTCATTCTAGGTCTCTTTTGTGGTTGTATAACATATACTACTAATTTGAATCCATGTTTATTAAGTGTGATTTGAGCCTCTATTTCTTTTTTCCAATGGAAGGGGAAGAGATGTTGCAATTTATTTGAATGGTACACGATAATGAGGTCAACGCAACGAAGAAGAAGGTAATTATTAGGCGTCACATCTTACGTGTCTAAGCTATGTATACACACATTTAAAATTATCATCATAAGCAAAAACCTTAGAATTCTGCCGGGAGAGATAAAATGACCAAAATTGCAGATGGGTAGAACTTTTAAGGCTCTAATAACTTGTTTTGAAAATTAGGGACCCAATTTACACAATTGCATTAATAAAAGGACCAGAAGTGCAATTAATATTAAAAAACAAACAAATCAAGTTTTACCTACACCTTTTGCTACCCGGCACTGCACTCTCACTCTCATATCCATCGTCAGGTCTTTCGGCCACTTCACCGCCGCCCCACCTATCCGGCGCTGTTCCTCCTCCGCCGTATGCCGCCAGCCCACCACGCAACCAATCCAAGCAGCAGAACCTGCCGCCGCCACTCCCAAATCCCTCTCTGACCTCTCACCACACCGCCAGGCAGCAAGCTCCTAATTCTCGCCCAATACAAAAACGACCGCGTTTTGCTGCACGGTGCGGTTGCCATGGCTTATTGTCGCGGGCGCGATTTCTTGTTCTGTCACTTGTGTGGGACAATGCTCACGGCCCCTTCAACCAAATACGTTGAATGCCCCTTGTGTAAAAACAGGAGTAACATTAAAGGTTCTCTTTTTCATTTTTTATCCAAATAATTCGCGTGCTGTTTACTAATTTTCATAAATGTTTTCTGCAAAATGTATGCTTTGGTGTGTTCATGTTAGTAATATACACATGATCTAACCACTAATTACTTATTTTAATAATGTTTGCTTGTGTCTGTTAATATGTGAAATTTTTATTTCTTCTGATATTTTATGCATGGTAACTGATTGAATGAATGTCCTTGTCTTCAGATGTTAAAGACAAGGAAATAAGTTATAAAATTGATGCTGAGGTATGTTTTACATTTGCAACTGATCATGTTTCTATGGATTTACTTAAATAGATTATTGCTATCACCTAATATCTGATTAATTATATGACTATGTTCTGCCATTTAACTTAATTATAGTTGTTGTGTGAGTGCAGGTAGATAGATGAGTTATGTTCAATACCTGGTGTGTTTAAAGAAAAAAGTATATGTCCACCTTCACTTTGAATTTGACAAATATGAATCACAAATCCATAATAAACTCACATTTCCTTCTTCTTTTGGGTATCTGCATAGGTTTAGATACCTTGATGTACTTTATGTATAGGTGGGAATTGGTGAGAAGAACACTGTTTTGGGAGTGTGTAAATCTGGACCTGATTAGAATTTGATTCAATAAGTAATTTTTTTTTATGTCTTTCTAAGCGATAGAAACTGGATCATACAGAAGGTAAAAGATGAATGGAACAGAGAATATACTCCTCTTATTGAAGAACACTGTAACTGGTTACAAACTCTAGCATTTAAGAGGCTAGGTCTCTCCCACCTAGCTGACTCTATTTCCAGAATGAGGCTAACTACTAGCTACCTTTTCTATTTATAAGAAATGGTAACTTCCAGCTGTTATAACTCTCTAACAAACTAACAGAAGGCCTTCTAATTGTAACAGAATTACAATCCACCCCCCTAGAATAACAGCCCAACCTCCTAACTACTCAATCCAACAACAGACCCAATCTTAGACCATTAACTGGCCAAATATCTAATTCTATCGGTAAGCATTAACATATTGACATTATTTAGAATAAGACAAAGGTTCCTTATCAAAAATGTTTCGTATCCACCCCAACTGGGTGTCTACATCCAAGTTAATGAGAGAAAGAAAAAAAGAGAAAGAAGTGATAGATGTGATAAGAAGCGAGAGAGATTAAGAGAAAAATTTACCATTGGGTGTTTAGAAATCAGGATTGGTTCCTTATGTACCCTTGTGGTTGGCAGGAAATCATAAGAGAGCTTGGAATAGAGGTAATTGAAGAACAGAAGGTGCAACTGTCTAAGGTAATGCATCCTGTAAAATATATTTAGTGGCATGATCTTTAAGCGGGCTTTTACATGTCTTAATGTAATCATTTCTTTTCAGGTGAACAAGACATGTGAAAAATGTGGCCATGGTGAAGCTACCTTTTATACCAGACAGGTATCATTAGACTTTATGTTGAAGGTTTGCCAATTTTATTTGAAGCTCAATGAGTACTTCAAACATATGTAATTGAATATTTTTAATTTCAGATGAGATCAGCAGATGAAGGGCAAACTACTTTCTACACATGCACCCGTTGTGGTCATCAATTTCAGGAGAATTAAGTTAATGGATTTCCTGCACTCTTTACTTTTTTTTGTTTCTCTTGACTGAAATGTATTCTCTATTTTTTACCAAACCTTGAAGGGATAGAGCATTGTGTGTGCAAGTGCAAGTTATGGAATTTAAGTTTGGACTGTTTGTACAATGAAAGATGTCTTGAAGATTCAAAATTACTGATCTACTGAAATCATGATAGAAAATTAATGTAATTTTTTTTTTGGAGGGGGGTTGGGGTACATTTACAGTACATCTGCTAGCTAGCTGCCTCTTAGTTGCATTGCATACTGCACATACTAACTTTTAGTGCTTCCCCCCTCAAATTTCAATTAATTTTCTCACATTACTCTGGTATGATAATCTGGTGTTTCCAGAAGTGTGCTAATTTTTTTGTAAGTTTGTGACTTGAGGTTAATTCCTATAAATTCATATGAATTTTTTGGTAGTTTTATTATCTCTCTGTTATATTGTTCTATTTTGAGTTTAGGCCATACTAGTTCTGGTCCTTATTATTAAAACCAAATGTTCACCTCGCGGTATTTAAGAAATATAGTTAGGGCCTGTTTGGTGGTCGGCAGAAGAGGTTGGGATAGGAAAAACTAATCATATCATATCTTAATCTGGTGTTTGGTGAGCCTGCAGGATATAATAAGACTATCCTTTCACTTATCCTATTCAACATATTAAGTGTAACAATTATCCTAGGGGAGAGGCTGGGTAAGGGTTAGCATACAGTAGGATATGATAACAATTTTCCCCCAATCTCACCCTCACCTCAACTCCCAAGTCCTCTCCATGCGCTCTTATAGTTATGTCAACGCCCACATCCTTCTCCCCTCTCTCTCCCTCTTATCAATGACTGCATCTTCCTCAACCCTTCCTCGTTTATATATTCTAACTATGGTGTGAAGGTGTCATCAACTTCTTCAATTACAGCCGTTTTTTGAGATTGAGGAGCACAAACACCTGCCAAAGTTGATTGTGAGCTGCAGCTTGCATTTCGAACTGGTAAGTTACGGTCTTGTGAAGAACTACCGCAAATAATGGAATGCTAAAAAATTATTTATTTTCATTCACAGTTTTGCTAGGAATGTCACTTAGATATCCTTTAAAATCAAAGAGTTTGGAAGAGGAAATCAGAAAACTAATTCTATTAAGATCTTGATTTTAGGCGAGTGCTGAGGTCTCGAGACTTAGATTTCCATTTAGCTGGTATTCAAATCCTGCAGGTCGTCTACTTTTTTTTTTTTTTAGATTAGATAATGTTATTTTGATGATTGTATTGGGGTTTGTTCTATGTAATAATAAAGGTGAAATGGTTTTCTTTGCTATTTGCTAGACTTGACAGTATATTCTGCAGAATAGGGATTGTTTTGTTTTAATGGCAACGTTGGTGTAAAATTGGAGGTTCTATGGCAGGTGATTAACATCTATTTAGAGGAGGCGTGCTATTTTAACATATTTTGTCTTCGATTAACATGTATCTTTTTTGGTTTTGTCTTGATGCAATCTTGTTTGTTCTGTAACACAGGTTATGCACTTGCATCTTTTCCTCTTTCTGACACATATTTTGTCTTCGATTAATGTTATTTCCTCTTCATATGTGATACGTGAAGTTTTTGCTAGGCTTAAGTTTTTGTCGTTCAGTGTTAATCCTACCTAGTATCACTATCTCCTTTTAATGCAAATTGACGTTTTCTTGCTCTGGACCACTAAGAGTTAGTTTGGATAGTGTTAGAAAATATGAAAACAAGAAAGTTAAATCTCGTTTGACATTAATCACTTGCTATTTGAGTATAAGTGCATCGAAGTGTGATTTTTCAGTTTTCATACTTTAGCACGGGTATTCAAAGTATTCTAAGTGTCTTGTTCTCTCATTATATTACTCTATTTATCTTTTTAAAAGTAATCTTGAGCTATGCATGTTGAACTTTTTACACGGTGATGCTATATTTACGAATGCATCCTCATGTGTTCTTTCATAGTGTGTGTTGTGGATCCCTCTAGTCTCTTTGCGGTGGTTCTAGGTCTTGCACACATTTGTGAGCTGATTGTCCACAGCGGAGCACAACAGGAGAGGTATCTGCATACGGCATTCTGACGCTTAAGTCAGTTTAAGAGGAAAGAGAATTCAAAGTTCAAGAAGAACATAATTAGCAAAATGAATAATGCTTACGTAACCTTAGTGAAACTTTTGTATTTATTGAGTATGCTATGAAGTATAGTTGAATGCTTACGTAACCTTAGTGAAACTTTTGTATTTATTGAGTATGCTATGAAGTATAGTTGAAGCACTTAACCTTAGTGAAACTCTTGTGAATGGCTTGACTTCCGAGACAATTGGTCATGTTTGGGTAGCCTTTGAGTTATTAATGGTGTGGGTCATGTCTTTGCTAGACTAACTTGTTAGATGAGATAAAATCTCGTTTTGGTTGTCTTGACCGACGAACGCAACGTTTATCTGGCTGTGAGTCCTCTAGAACGTTCAGGTTAATAGCGGGTCTCATGGTCATTTGGGCTGCCAGAACAGGAGTTATTGCTAAAATATGCTCAGTTCCTGCATATTTATTCACCAAAAGTTTCTTCTAAATTTTTCCATATTTTAAATTTTTCATGTAAATTTAAAATTTATAGGAAAAATCGCAATAAACGTTAAATTTTCTTATTGCATGCAATTTAATGTCAAATGTAAGGGAGCATTTGTGAATGAAATGGTTTTAATAAAAAAAATTAATGAAATGTTTAGTCCAAAATGAATGCAAGTAATGCGAGATAAATAGTCAATTTAAATAAGTAGAGAGCTATTATTACTTTTTTAATATATATTTGTTCATATCCATATGTATTAAATGTTTGTTTTCCTCACCATTTTCTGTTAACATCCAAATGCTAGTTGTATTAGTTAACATCATTGGTGTGATAATTGATTGATGGGTGGGTTTAGCCTACCCAACTAAACAAACCAAGCCAATGAATGATTAACACCAAGCATTAAGCAATACATGTTAAGCTAACCTATAATCAAGACATGACAAGGAACATAGCAACTAGGCTAATCTCTTCATGTGGGGGGCAGTGGGGCCTTAATTACTGGTGGTTTATAATTTTTGAGTTGTTAAAAAGACAAACAATTGTCTCTCTTATGAGTTGCGAATGGGGCTTTTCCTATAAAGAAAAAATGGCACCCAAAGACTGGGTGCTTCAATTAAATTTATTTTTTTCTAATAAAATGTTAGAACGTAAAAGCATTTTAGACTATTGGATGAAACGTCAACCACATGTTAGGAAAACTAGCAGAGACTCGCTTCTAGATATGCATAGTTGGCTACATCTACAAACAATTTCACATTATACCAGTATGGTTGCAGGAGCGCCATGAAATTTCTCTCACGAGGATTACCTACCAATTTAATTCTTTTTAACTAAAAGTAAAATCACACATTTGTATATATTTTAAGTTAACATCGATAGTTAGAATACCATCAACTAATTTTGAAGTTAAATTTTAATCTAGCTACTCATTCATTCTCAATTCTTCATATTTTAATAAAATAAATCAAATATGATATTGATAGCACGTTAATTCAACTCAACACTAAAGTATTAGATTACTTCACATCTTTTGGGCTAGAGACTATTGAGCCAGAATTATTATGTTGTTTTGTTGAGAGCTATATTAAATCTAGTTATTATAGCATTTTATTAAAATGATGCCACATGTTGGACATTCCTTAAGTTTAGAAGAATTATGTATGTCTATAAATTGTACTTGATGAATTAATTAATGAGAAAATTAACGTCTTTTATCTTCTTCTTTATTTTTGATTAGTTTTTTAGCATAGAAATTAGGGTTCTTAATTTGGTAGAGAATTGCTTTTTATCAGATATATTCTATCTATTATATTCTTTAATATATATATATATATATATATATATATATATATTAAATTGTAGCAAATAAACTTAAAAATCATATAATACAAGATACATTTTTGGTTAATATACAAAGATACAATGTGATTTGATAATATATTTTCTAGCAAGTTTTCAATGTTTGATGTCACACCAAAAAACATTAGAAGCTTAGATATTTCAAATTTTACTGATATTTCACACAAAAAACTATAAAACACAATCAACTAAGCTTTTAATAATGTCACCGTCAATAAAATATAAAATTAGGTCTTGGGTCCTTCGACTTTTGTTCTACGTCTATCATGGTGCTTAAGAAAATCATTGCAAAAGATATTGGGCACTGAAAAGAAGTGCACCTTTGCACTCTTAGCCAATTAAGTAACTAGTATCTGGAACATTTTGTTTTGATTATTTAATTTCATTAAACTTCATATTTATTATTTAACAATAAATATCAAGCTCTATAGTCCATTGAACGGGTGTTGGTCGCAGTAGTAAAAATTACAAGAACAATTTAATACACCAAAAACACTACCGTCCTAAAAAAATTCAAAGAAAATATGCATTAGAATATTGTTGAGAAAACGACAAAATTAGACGTCTTCCCTATAATGATTTTTCTGGAAAAAGACATCAGTACGTTTGTTATAAGAATGAAGAGAGTTTGTGATTGTGGTAGTACAATAGGGAGAAGAGAAAGATGACCATGACAGAAGAAGAGAACAAGAAAATGCAGGTGGTGGAGGACACAATAGAAGTGATACCCCTCCTCACCCCATTCAAGATGGGAAAATTCAATCTATCCCACAGGTAAATTCTCAATTGGAGAAGATTAATGGTCAATTAGCATGCTAGCTTCTTTATTTTTTAAGTTTTGTACATATAATTGTGACGGAGGGAGCACGAATCTCTTTGTGCAACGGTAAGATTGATGTTACGTGGCTTTACGATCACATATTTAAATCATGGAATCAATCTCTTGGGTTAAATTACTTGTATAAGTTCTGCAAAGTGAATCCGGTCTCTTGATGAAGCTCTGCACAATGTATGCCCTTTTATATATACTTGTTACTGACTTGGTTCTGTATGTTTGTTTGATGCATATTAATAAATGGTGAGTATAGGATTGTTCTGGCACCATTAACAAGAACAAGGTCTTACAACTTTGTGGCTCAGCCACATGCTGCTCTCTATTATTCTCAACGAACAACAAAAGGTGGCTTCTTGATTGGGGAAGCCTCAGGTGTGTCAGACACAGCACAAGGCTACCCAAACACACCTGGCATTTGGACAAGAGAACAGGTGGAAGCATGGAAACCAATTGTCAAAGCTGTTCATGAGAAAGAGGGCATTTTCTTTTGTCAACTCTGGCATGCTGGAAGAGTATCCAACTATGGTAACTGGTTTTTAGCATTATACACTAGAAAAGTGTCACAAACATGTGTTATTTTCTCGTTTTCATACTTTCGAATGGTATAATTCTGGGCTAGTGGTCCAACAGATTTCATCAAATATTTTGTTATTGATGAACAGGTTTCCAACCAGGTGGGCAGCCCCCAATCTCAAGCACAAATAAGGCAGTTCAAAAGGAAGGTAGCAGCACTAAATACCCACCTCCTCGCCCTCTCACAACCGATGAAATCCCAAAAGTTGTCCATGACTTCAGAATGGCAGCCAAAAATGCCATAGAAGCAGGTAACCTTTAGTTTGACACGAAACATTGACTAGGAGATATCAGTATGTTTGAATCAACCTATTTTTCTTCATAACTAATTTTAGCTTTAAATGCTAAAAAAGATGCTCGCATACTCTTCTCTCTTGAATAGATTTTGACATTAAAATCAATTGTAGAAGATTTTTCATACATAACCATGAGTTTGGATCATTTGTTACCTCTGCAACCTATGCAGCAACAAAAAAATTAGTGTTTGACCAATTGAACTTTTTACTAATCTAAGTTGAACTATTTTATGTAAAAATCAAGGACCAATAATTTGATGTTGCTATGCATGCATGTTTAGAAAAAAATGATTTTAAAGTGAAAGTTTATCAAAATCATCTAATATGAGTAATGTGAGTAGCTCTTATGTGTCGGAATTGAATTTTGAAGAAAGAAAATGAGAAATTGATTCAAACATATGCTATAAGATATGTTATGAATTTATGTTGATATGTAAAATAACACATACATTCCATTGGTTCCGTTTTAGTTTGTTAGATGGAGTTTAACAGAAGCAAAATTGACAGGTTTTGATGGAGTGGAGATACATGGAGCCAATGGATACTTGCTGGAACAGTTCTTAAAGGACAAGGTGAACGACAGAGATGATGAGTACGGAGGTACGTTACAAAACCGTTGTCGCTTCCCGCTAGAGGTGGTGAGTGCGGTGGTTGACGAGATCGGAGTTGAGAAAGTTGGTATGAGGCTTTCTCCTTACGCTGACTATTGTGATTGTGGAGACTCTGACCCTCAAGCATTGGGCATTTACATGGCTCAGGCACTGAGCCAACTCGGCATTCTCTACTGTCATGTTATTGAACCTAGGATGCGCACCATGTTTGACAAGTTTGAGTCCAACAATGTGTCCTTGATGCCGATGCGGACGGCCTTCAACGGAACTTTCATTGTTGCTGGCGGGTACAATCGGAGTGAAGGAAACAAAGTGATAGCCAGTGGTGCCGCAGATTTGGTGGCTTATGGACGCTTGTTTCTGGCAAATCCAGATTTGCCCAGAAGATTTCAATTGGATGCTGAGTTGAACAAGGCTGATAGAACCACTTTTTACACCAGTGATCCAGTTATCGGATACACAGATTACCCATTTCTTCAAAATACAAACTAGTCCAGATTCTAAACCTGCTATTCGGATTAATTCAGCAATGTTCTCAGAACGAAAATTAAAAACAAACAAAAGCCATATAGGCTTTGTTAATGCATTTTATCCAAGTTATCATTAACTGTACGTATTGAGGATTGAGGATTCAAATTTCAATCGTTCTTTCCACTCGTCAAATCTGTGACTCATTATTAGAGTTCAATTTTAGTCTTCAAACCTTTTAAAACAGTCAACATAACCTAATTGTCAACATAAACTAATGGCCTCATTTTCAATGCAAATTACTATAGAAAAAATTACATCATAGGCATACCTCACCAAAGAAATTGATTATAACTTTTTTTATAACGAAACAATGGCATTGTAAGACTGCAAGAAAAAGAAAACACTTTCAAAAAAACTTAGGCACTTGGGAGGCAATTGTTTCAAAGTATAGAAACGTGTGATTGAAATTTCTTAACAAGTAATATCATAGCAACATTCATTATTTCATGTTATACTTAAAAATGTGCGTTTACATAACATTAACGATTATGTTTCAGAAATAATCAAAACATTTTTGGGACAAACAAAAATTAAAGCTTACAATTGAGTAGTTTTCTGTAAACCAATAATTGGGCTGGGACTTGTTTTCGAGAAACAAGGAATAGAAGCTCTACTTCTTTTGGAAATGTATATAGATATTCAAATACTACAAGGTAATTCCTAACTGTAAAGGTTTTTTACTAAAAATTCCTACGTGACAATTAACTAGTACGCAGAAAATAGCAAGAAAATATAAGGTCATTGATACAGAGAAGTTACATAAATAAATCAAAGGTTGAAAAACAGGATGCTTATGTAATCGATACTTCGTAAGAAACTACCAAGGGGGGACTTTTTACCCATTGAATAAACAATTCTAGACCTGAATTTTTCACCTATTTAAAAAACAAAGGAAACATAGATATAGCAAGATGGGAATGATAAGCCAATTATATTGATACAAAGGTAACCAGATTTTTCATCAATAAAGACTAAAAGCTCTACAAAAGATAAACAGCTCTTAACTAAATAGTAGGACTTAAAAGTACAAATAAAGGGGAACTCCCTTCATTCATCTATTCACGTTTTCGAATGACAACAAATTTACCGAGGGAGCAGCAAAATATAACTGGAAGCAAGAAATGCGTTTATCAGGATATTTGACCACTTCATCTGCATGAGATGGTCAAATCAGCAGAACAACCTACATAAATGTTATTCTCAGCCCAGTGTCTACTCGTCATCATCATCCTCGTCACTGTCATCATCTTCGTCATCCTGGTCATTCACCTCAGACACTGATTTCTCAGATTCCTCTTCTTCTACAGCAGCAGGACCTTCAGCCTGACAACAAATGAAAAACTCACCATGAGAACCATTCTCTATGATTGCACAAGTGAGCTAGAACATCACAATAGACTAACTAACAAACCTGTTTCTTGTTATAGGCTCTCATGTTCTTCTCATAATCTGCCTTTCTTTTCTCTGCTTTCGCCGCATAGGGCGCTTTCTCCTAAAACCACAAATCAACATTTCATCAACAACAAACACCAATATCCAAAACGCATATTATAGCAAAAGTCAATGAGTAAAGCACATACAGCATCAGACATGGTCTTCCATTTAGCTCCAGCAGCTTTACCCACCTGAGAAACACATGCAAAGTAAGTTAACGTAACATAGATAGAGACTCATCACTAATTTCATGTATGTACAACAAATAAAACAAGAACCACAACAAAGCACTTACAGCAGACACAGCTTTGTTATCAGGATTCTCCTTGTTGAACTGTTTCCTAAAATCCTCCCTATAAAACCCCATACAAACTTCAGAAAAAACAACCAAAATAGTGTAGTATGTGCAAATTCCTAGCCTCATGAAGCTGAGATGAGAAATTATTTCAGTTCTCAAACATAATTTATGATAATTCGATAAATTACTTACTGGTTACATAAATCCAAATTTCGCAAGAACAATATTCGATGGAAATCAAGTGGATCGTAGGGGAAAAATATAATTACATGAAAACGAAGAAAGCACTTGGAGGTCTCTTGGGCTTGTTAGGGTCCTTGGCTGCCTTTCCCTTTGCGGCCCTGGCCGGCTTGGTGGCGCCTCCAGCCTTCTTATTCACAGCAAGCCTGCAAATCAAAACCAAACGCAATCGAATCAAAAACCAGCAAACACAAATTATTCGATCCAGGTAGAAGTTCCTGATTTTCAGATCTGAGATCTGAAAAGCGCTGAAACTTAATTTTTTATTTTCCAATAATTTTTCAATGATATCAACAATTCCAAATCGAGATAGTTAAGAGCGGATCAAAATGAAATTGAACTTACTTAGGATCAGCCCTCTTAGATTCGGTCCTTGACTTTCCACCTTTCATGACGGAGCGAAACTGCAGATACACGATCGATCAGGTCAGTTTTTGATTTTTGAAGCGTAATAAGATAAGAAACAAAGAAAAATCGGCGAAAATGGATGAAAATCGATGAAAAAGATGAAAATTGCGTACCGAATGGGGGGTTTGGGGTTAGGGTTTGGGAGAGAGCGGAAGAGAGAGAAAGGGTATGAATATGGGTAAGGCAGAAATGCGAGAGAGCGAGGAGATATAGTAGTATTAACTAAGGAAGGGTAAAGGGGAAATTGAAATTCAATTGCGAATGAAATGAATGAAAATGAAAAATGAAGAATCCAACGGGGAATGAAAGGTAGGGGTTTAGGCGGGAATTTAAATTTATTTGCCAAGTCATTGATCCGTGCGTACTCTTTGTGTTGGCTGCGTTGTTCCTAAGCTTATTGCATTTTGTGTTTTCTCTGTGCTTTCTTCTACGTCGCCGATCACACTTTCCGATTCTGTTTTTTTATTGTAATTTGGGTCCAGCCCAGCTCGTTCAAGCCCATTTCCTACTCTCTTACCAAAGCCCACCACCATGTCTAGGGAAATCTTTGTGGTTGGCCAAACCCAAAACAATACCAATAAACACTTCAACTTTTTCAAAATTTAGACAATTATTTCTTAATTCCATGATTCTCACACACTTTGATACTATCTACAGCTATTATATTTTCTGTGACATTTGATTCTGGTTTTAATTATTTAGAACATACATTGGGTTTAGAAATATATCTCATCTCACTGTGGTGGTATCACACGTTGTAATTCATAAAAATTCTTGCGTATGAAACAATTTTTCTCTTTCCCAGAATTATGACTCAATCCAGACCAATTACAACACCTCTACTGATCATGAATTCAAATAAACTAGCATTTCCAATAAGTTTTTTTCTTACACAGTTCAAATACAAGTCTACAACTTAACTACGAATCATGTCATACAGACTAATATAACTGAGTTGCATAACATTATCAAATAAGTACAATGCAATAATCAACATAAATAGTTGATTTAAAATAATTTCGGGTTGAACCACTGGTACAAACATACCTAATGTACCCAAATTGTAGAGCCTTAAATACCTAAATTTTGAAGCAATGATATTTTCACCGGACTTTGGTTCAAATCCTTGTTTTATTTTTATTTTTCAGAGAAGGTACATTATCACATAATAAATAACGGAAGTATCGCAAAGAAATAAATAACATTTTTTTATAAGCAAGAATCAATCAATAATTGATCAGCGTGGTTGCTGTACAGATCTCGCATTCTCAAGAATCTCAACTTTTAAAGTCATAGGTTCAAATCTTTCTTTTTGATTTCATTAACCTTTTCGGGTTCGAGTTGGCTAAATGACCACATAATTAATTTGGGTTATTTAACCCTATGTCTACATTACTTATTATTACAAAGTAAAAACAAACCATTGACAATCAATCAAATTGAACAAACCGATCATTATTTACGAAAATGATATAGATTTGGATCCTAAAATCATATATATGAAGGCTCTAATATCATATGTATTAAATAATTGAAATTTATATATGATTATAAAACATGTAGTACATAAAATAGATTGCTTACTTGTATTGGATCTAAGATTTGAGAGATCTCATTTGGAAGCTTTGATATCTAGATTCTACAATTGTGAAACGGCTAGGGTTTCCTCCGTATGTCACACCCTCCTTTACAATTCTCGACAGGGCAAAGTTGCAAATCCGTAAGTTGAAGTGGCTATAGAGGAGACTTGATCAAAATATCCATAACCTAGTTCCTTTCCCATCATGAGCATATAAGTTACGGTCTACACTAAAAGCAATATTAAGATATCTAAACCTAAATAAATGGATCACTTAAATCATCAATTGGGCTTACTATCACACCCCATTTGAATAATAAATTAGCCTTTTTTTTTCTAAACGAAAAGCTAAAGTTGTTTTTTTAGGGAAAATAAAAAGCTAAAGTTGACTAAGGCCCACAAGAGTCAATAAATAATTCTAACAAATCCACTATGAATATGGACTCTATTATTTTTCCTCATGTGTGTAAGGAGATTGACTTCATTTTTTATGATAATTTAGTGAGACTTATTACTTAATTAACATGCCACAATTTTATATTACCGAGAGCCTCGTGTTCGAGTGAAAAGTGACTCTTAAATCATTTACCGAGGTAAAAGGGTTTAAGATTCACCCCCTCTCTGGAAAAAAACTTATTGCATTTTTATGCGTTAAAGAAGGTGAGCACAGATCAGCATTGATATAAAAAATAATGGTGGAATGGTAGAAAATTTATTTTTCATGAAATTACCAACGGTTTAGACTATCGATAACATTGTTTTAGAAAACACGGTAAAAATGAGATTTTACAATGATTTTTGAGCTCTTTTTATTGTGGTGTTTCATGAAACTATTTATTATGATGTGGCTAAATTTATTTTTGACGAAATGCTGTGGCTACCCGTTATGTTTTTCTCCCTTATCACATTTAACATGGTATCATATGAAATACACATCGCTTCCAAAACTCCTCTAAAATCTTGTTCAAGATTTTCTTCTTCTTCTTTCTTGATTGCCTCTATATGCAACCATGGAGGTTGTTACCATTGACAATATTTTGACTTGTTTTTCTTGCATCCATCAGATAACCTGGACTTTCTACAAATTTCATCGACTCAAAATTGTCAAATTTAAATAGAACAAATGAATAATAATGAGTGTAAGTGTTTTAGACTTACATTGACGTAAATGGATCCTTCTCATAGCCATGTGGCTTCGTCATATTATAACACGTGTCATTTTTTTTTATGTTAAATTAAAATTAAAATACTATCAGTCACATTATCAAAATACTTCTAAAATAATTCTTTCCTATTGTTAATCAATATTTTTATACATGTATTTATTACATTATTGAATAGTTATTTAAGTTTTTATTTTTCTTAATTAAATTAGATAATATTAACATTTTCCAGCCAATAAATATTAGACAAAGTAATACACTTACAAGTAATCATTAAAAAGTTTTTAGTGACATTGACTATATATAATGTTATTACTTTAAAAATTTATAATTATATATTTTGTGTCTACTAGGAGTTTCTATGTCCAATTGTTAAAGACTAATCTCTTTTTGAGACAAAAAGACCACAAAAATAAATATAATTTCTTACAACAAACGATTTTTTATACACAATTAGTGTCTAAATTATTATCATTATGCTTAGAGTTAAAAGCTATAAAAACAACCGATTCTAAATTGGATCTTACATCCTCAAAATAGTTGCTAAATCACCCTCTTTGCACAGGAGGGAACCTAATATTTATACTTTAAACAATTTATTTACTATTTTCCACAAGACTACTACTTCAATACTTTAAAAGAATAAAAACTAATACAAATCAAATTACACCGATCAATAGCCAAAAATATAACCATGATTTTGTGCAGGTGTTATCTTCTCTGTCCATGAATCAGGATGGTTTTTTGCTTTTTATTTCTTATTTTACGAAGTATAAAAAAAATTACAAAAAATATAAATGTAAAATGTAAAATAATGTTAATTAAGCATAATAATAATATTCTTAAAAGAATAGAAGCATGGTTTATAGTATTAAAAAAAATTAAATCCTAACGCATGCAAAGAAGCATGGTTTCCTTGTGTTTAAAGCAAGGAAGGAGTTGGAAAGAAAAACAATGTGAACGGAAGCGCGATGAGACACAAGCACACAGCAGTCACGTGAGTCGCACGCATCGACCACAACAAAAACAAATAGATATTTTAATTTTATTTCAATTTTTGATAAAATAGAGAGAAGTTTGGACCTGTTTGTTTGGGGAGCGAGAAAAGAGGAGGAAACAATGGGCGAGGTATCTGAAGCAGCGATGACGAAGAGGAAGAAGAAGGGACGCCCTTCTCTTTTGGATCTTCAAAAGCGATCTCTCAAGAAACAAAAGCAACAGCAACAACAACAACGTCGTCCAAACCTCAATTCCACCAATTCCACCGTTGTTCCGCCGCCGGATTACGACGACGACGACGAGCGCAAAGAGAAGAAGCGCAAGCTCCTCGTCGGTCTCAATTCCCATCTCCACCACCACCACAACCCAACATTATTGCCCAATTCCACCGATCCCGATGCCAATCACAAGAGGCGCAAGGTTGACCCTCTCCACCGCGGATCAGATGAAACGCCGGTGAGTTTCGCCGTTCATCGCTTCAATTGTTAATGCCCCTAATCATTCTCAATTTTCCCCTCTCTCTATTACGGTTTGTGGGGTCTTTCTGGAATGTCTGTCTTTTTTAGGGTGGAAATTTTGGAATGTTTGTTACAAGACAATTTTCTTTCTTTCTGGGATTTCGCGCGTAATATAATTACTGCAATTTTGATTTTTTTTATTTGATTGCGAATTCGTTGAAATTGGAACCAGTGGCTGTGTGGTTGAGTTTGACCGTTTAGGTTTTTGTGTTATTTAAATTATTTTGGGGAAAATCTGTGTGGGGCATCTTGTTCCTTTTCCACCCCTAATTTATGTTTTCCCTATTGGCTTTACATAAGATCAAGCCTTCATCTTTCCAAAAAAATGCACGGATATGCCCAAAAGCTTCAATTTGTCTTATCTCTGAGTATTGGGTTTTTTTAAAAAGAATCTCTATCTGTTCCTGTTAGCAGCTGCTCGTGATTGCTGCTTGATTTAACTTTTAATAAAAAATTTGGGGTTTGATTATTGATTCTTTTTGGAGTAAAAAGGAGAAATTTTGTTACAAAATCTCTTATTTTTGGGGGCATTTTGATGATGGGGTGATTTTGCAGGATGGAAAGGTTCCGAAAGCGACTGAAGGCAAACATGGTATGAAGTGAAGCTATTATCATTTCTGAAACCCTGGTGCAATGCAATAAGGGCGTAGTGGTGGGGGAATATTAATGGCGATTTTTATATTATGTGTTGACAGGTTCGCAGGGGGAGACCGGTCCCACTACACCTTTGCCAGACAAAAAGCTCTTGCTGTTTATCCTTGACAGGCTTCAAAAGTGTGTCTCTTCTTTGTTTCTTTCTTTCTCTCTTTTTCTTTTTTCCCCCGTTTGTTTGGTTTTTTCTTAGCTGGGATTTTAATCCGTTCTGTTTTTACTGTTCAATCCATCTTGCAGAAAGGACACGCATGGGGTGTTTTCTGAACCTGTGGATCCAGAGGAGGTACATCTTTTTACTTCTGCTACTTACTATTTGTGTGATATTTGAGTAATTGAATTTGAATCCCGTTACTTGAATTGAGATAAACAAACTTTATGCTGCAGCTTCCTGATTATCATGATGTCATTAAACACCCGATGGATTTCGGCACCGTAAGGAACAAATTGGATGGGGGACTATATACCAGCTTAGAACAATTTGAGGTTGGTGCTACGAATTTTCGAACGACTTTGTATAATTATACGCGATTTGCTTCTGGATGAAAGTGCCGTGCCTTTACTGCATTTAATTTTGGTTTGGTTCACTTTACAATCTTCTTTTCTACTCATTTATTCAATTGCCATATTCCATCAGCCAAGTGAACATACTCATCTCCCTCCCTCATTGGCCTATTATCCCTCAAGAAACATTGTCATTTATTTTACACATTTGATAGGCCACCTGGAATGTAATTACGGCATAATGCTTCTGAATTGCGGTACTGTATGCCAGAAGTTATTTAGAAGGTTAGCAGAATAGGTATTAATTGGTTTTTTTGAACTAGTGCTCATGTAAGATTACGAGAATTCTTTAGTTATTACGAACCGATAATTTATTATCATCATTTTACATGCTCTAGATGCATTAATCAAGGTATGCCATCCATTTGTTTAATGAATAGTTCTTCTCGTGTCCTTTGGTCTGAAATCATTAGAACCCAAGCGGTGACTGTTACTTGCCATGCTGCCCATTTTGGATTTACTGATATGACAAAATTTTAGTAGAGTTAATGTTCCTGTTCATTGTAGCAGATTTGTACTAATTGATCTGACACACATTTGTGGCAGTTTAGGCTATTCAGTGTAGGTTTGGACTTTATGTGCCACCGTATAATCAATGAGTAATATATTTCTTGTTACTCTGATAATAATTTGAAATGTATGCTGCTTCATTCTTGCAGAAGGATGTGTTCTTGATATGCTCTAATGCGATGCAATACAATTCAGCGGATACTATTTACTATCGACAGGTTGGTTGAAATCTTTGGTTTGATGTTTGTTATCTCTCTGTGGAATTAAAAACTAACTCTTCCTTAGGCCCGAGCTATGCAAGAGATTGCGAGGAAGGACTTTGAGAATTTGAGACAAGACAGTGATGATGATGATGATGATGGTGATGATAGTGATCCACAACCCAAAGTTGTGCACAGAGGAAGGCCACCAGGCAAGCTCCCAAGAAAGTCACGGGGCATGTCTCCTCCAGAGCGTGTTGGTCCTGAATCTTCATCTGATGCAACTCTTGCTTCTGGTGGGGATATTGCTAGTGGCTCTAATGGTTATAATCTAAGAAAAGGAGTAGGCAAATTTCAGCCTACAGATTCATCAGCCAGGGCTTCCAACATCAATTTTAGCAGTGGAGGTTATACTAGTTGGACGTCTGAATGGGAGAATGAATTTCCAGGTCAGTATCTATATTTACAGCTCCTTTGTTCCATTCCTTCTGGATTCAACCATGAGCAAGCTATGCCTTTAGTTTTATTGGAATGATTCCTTTAATTAAGTGTGCATTTTGCTTGCAGCTTCTGTTGTAAAAGCCGTATTAAGGTATGGAAAGAAGCAATTTGTGGTTGATGAAACCAGGCGTGACACGTATAAAAACTCAGTGGCTTTAGGGAACGAACCACCAGTGCTAGCCACATTTGGAGATGATTTCAAGCAACTTCTTGCAGTACGTATTCTGTTCTTTTTCTTTTTCATGTTTTCTTCAACTAGGTAACGCAAACCTGAAAGGAAGTTCAGCAATTGTCTCAGTATCTCTTGCTTAGTAAATTCTGAAGGCTTTTTTTGTTGGTTAAGAAATTTATGTTCACTCCATTTTCTTATATCAGGTAGGTTTACATGTGAAGCATAGCTACGCAAGAAGCCTAGCCCATTTTGCAGCAGATCTTGGTCCTGTTGTTTGGGAGATTGCTGCAAGGAAAATCCGCAGTGTTCTGCCAGCAGGACATGAATTTGGTCCAGGATGGGTAAGTGAAGATGATACGTCACAGAGACAACACTTCCCGGTTTATGGTGAGGAGAGAAATTCAGACACTCCTGTACCAGAGGATTATAGCAGTAGATTTCTTTCTTGTTCATCTGGCTCATCCCCTCTTGCAAATACATCATGCTTGCAAAGTGGAGACATGACAACAAATAGAGAATTGAGTTACCAAAATGAATGGAATACAGTCAACAGTGTTGGTGGTGAGGGCGAATCCATGATTTCTGGGAGGATTCAACAGGAATCTATGGGGCACTCTAATGATTTTGGTTCTAATGGTCGGTTAGGTTCTAACTTTTCTCCTCAAATGAAGATGGTTAGACTTTCTGACTTAACCGGGTCGACAAGTGGTGGAAATGTTCCTCAAATGTTTGACATGGATCCGGTAAGCAGCCTTACCAGCCGCGTCGCACCAGTAAATATTAATCCACCTCTCAGGGGCCAGTTCTTAAACAACTTCAGTCAATTAGATTCCAGCAGTTTGTTAGCCCGGGAATCTGGATTTGAGTCGCAAAGATTGCCACAAGGGATTGCTGGAAAGTCATCTTGGCAGGGATTCGAAGTTCCGACTAAGCAGAATTCTTTTTCACTTGCTAATGATTTCAATGGCAAGATTGGTGCAACAAACCCATCCAGTTCCAATGTGGAGGCTGGTTCTCTGCTGCAGCCAAATCTAGCATTGCAGCTATGAAGATATATTATTTTTTAGATTGGAATTTTCTCGTTATTTTTTAACATGATAATATCATGTGATGAGGGAGAAAGGTAACATAGAAAAACAAAGAATTGATGGATTCTTATCAAATAATGGTGAGTTATATCATAGTTATTTCAGTATTTTCTCTCTCAGAGCATGGCGTTATCATGTTAATAAATAATTAGGTGAGAAGATTCAATTCTTATTTGAAAGCTCAAAGTAGAGTTTACTTTTTAAAATTTGTTTTTGACTTCAAAGTGGAGATTGTACCAAAAAGGTAGTGGAGATTGGCTATACCAAAAAATCTACGGTTAAATTGGTATTGGCCTTATACTTTGAAAGCCCTTACTATTACTCCTTATAGACGTAGATACGGTTAAAACTGTGCGGCAAATGTCCAGAGTAGCATTGTTTTGCAACTGTTTTATTTATTTAGAACTAATTACCATGCTATATAAAGTCATGTTCGAATTCCTATTGACAACGGTGTAAATTGATATTAACACTCGCCTCAAAAAAATAGTGAGCTGAACTTTTCTTATAAATGAAGATGACAATCCGTTCATGTTGTACTCTATTCGCATCCAAACTCACCACGGACTAAGATGTGTTTTGATTTAAGTTGGATTAATTGAAAAGAACATTCAAGTTTACAGGTTTTTTTTTTCCACATTTGCTCCCTAGGAAGTATTATTTTTCTATTGAACTCACTATCGCACGAAGAAGCAAATCTACGATTAGTTAAAATAAATTAAATAATTCGCAAACGATTATATTGATTGTTAGAATATAATTTAAAGTTAAATTTCACAAATAATTAAATATTTATTATATATCATGCGATAATATTTGTCATTTTACCACTATATAAGTTTAAGTTAATCATGTTAATAAGCATAAGCATAATGGTTCATATAAACTATTTGAATGGAATGTATTGACTATGGTATAGAACCAATATGAATGGGATCATATAAACTGTTTTTGAAATCTCTGTCAAATCTCTTAATTAACTGTTTTCTTTTAGGGTTTAGTGACATAACCTAGCGATTCCTCTTCAGCTTTTCAATTTTTAAAGGTAAATTTGTTAACCACTTCTGTGATTGATTTAAAATGTGATTGATTGACACTGTAATTTTCTTACATTATTAATTGTATATTATTGTCTTTGGTAAGCTCTCCATTACATATTTTAAAACTTGTGCGTGATTTATAAATTTTATTTTATTATTAATTCATGCCTTGATTAATGTGATATTATTAACTTAATATGTATTTGCGATCGAGCTTTAATTGTCTTTAATTCTATCAATCTATATAATCAATAATGTGTTGAGTCAATTATAAGAGGATTCTAGTGTTTTGCGACAATACATAAACCGCTTCTTCAATTAGTCAATTAGTATATGCACTTCACACGCACGTTTGATGAAAAAAGAGTAATTTTTCATGGTGAGCACACTAACTAATGAATATTTTTTTAATTCACAAGAGATATGAGTCAAACTTCAATTACTTGTTTAAGGGACAATATGCTAAATCACTACACCAACTTCTTTAGTTATGATTATTTTGTATTTATATGATAATATAGTTTTGATGATTTATTCTCAAATTTTACATTAATTGGTATCAATTAATATTTTTCAACAGTAAGATGTATCAAGGCATAATGACAAGCCAAACAACACTACATAGCATCAAGCTAAGTTAAAACCTTTAATGGAGTGAAATAAACCAATACAAATCTCAGCATGCTTCCTCAACAGTTAACATTACATCTAAATAAAAATAAAAACCCACGTACGTAGTCAACACCAAATGCTCCATGAAAGCCTCTAGCTAGTTGTTGTCTAGAATAGTAGAATCGAAAATTCGATAAATAACTTTGAACATGTTGCTTCTTCACTTTACATTAACAACTACTCGAAGTCAACAAACCAAAATTGAAGCGGGATGAAAAAGGGGGTGAAGCTCTCATATAGGTGAGAAAGACCCACACTATAGAGGGAGGAAAATCCACCTATCATATCACGCGAAGAAAATACAAGAAATGTCGCATGTGAATGAATATATTGTTTAATATTTAAATGAAGATATATGACTTTTTATATGAACGGATGTGATTCTTAAAAAAGAGTATATATATATAGTGCTTGTGAGAGCATTATAATGATAATGAAAGATTTAAACATTATCTTTATCCCTGCTTATAAAATATGTCTCTACATTTACCATCAATAAAGAATAGCCTGGAAGAAATAAGAAAGAGATAAAAGAGTTTCTCAATTGTTGAAGAACAATATACATAACATTAAAGAGAATCAACCTCACATTATGGATAGAGGTTAATAATCTACAACCATTATTATTTTGTGAAAACTATGAATTTCCAAGATCATCTTCTTCATGCTTTTAATGATTAAGTTTACTGGAAATTCTCTCATGGAGAAGAGTCATAAAAGGAAACGTGCCAAAAAAAAGAACGGCTGCTGGATTAGTATAGATTTATTTTTTAAGGCATAACTTGCGTACTTTAAAAGGGGTAATACATTTTGTTACGAATCACACTTAGACGAAAAGCAAGAAGACATGTTTTTATAATACGTTTTTACTGAATTTCAAATGATTTAAAGTTATAGTTTTCTGAGATTTTCTCCAAGCCACATATTTAACGGTTCGTAAGTTTCATTGCGTACTAAATAGCATAACTCTTTTAAAAGTCTACCCCAAAATTATAAGTCCAGTGAAAAAAATCGTGAACTCAAATAGATAAATCAGGTTAGGAATTCACTGTATAAAATTCAAATTACACTTGCATGAGTAAATAATTTTGTTGTAGGGATCACATGTTTCCTCCAACAGAGACTATTTTGCTTAAAAAGAATGAGACCATTATAACATAACTCTCTAATTCATTTTAATTATATTAAATTCATACGAACTTTTAAATTTCCGTTAAACTCAACGTGTATTCAAATTGAATTTAGTATATCAAAATTCCGCTTCTTCAATTCACATTAAACTCAACATGATAAATTTTAATTTATTTATATTTGTGACTCTATCCTCAAACCAAACATGAAGATATGGTTCCGAGTTGAGGGGAGGGCGCAAAATAATACTAGGAATTAGGGATTGGTGCAATAATATGGATTGGCAACAAAGTGTTGCATTGGTCCAAGATGGAACAATGAAGAGAACAAAAATTCTTTCTATTTGCACCAAAATAATGGATGGAGCTTCTCATTATGTAATTTTAAACTGTTATAATACGAATCAATGAATAAATAAATAAATAACAAAACTATTAGGTTGTATTTCTATAAGGTTGAGGCGTTGTTGTAGGATCCGAACCATGTTTGTGTCAACGATTTCAACCTTTCATCTCTAACCTCACAGAACTTGTTAGCCCAATCTTGTGGTTCTATAGCCTGGAATCCCAACCCAGGTGTCCTATCTCTTGAATTCAGGTTCTCATTCTGCTTCCAATCCACAACATACGCAGAAACCCTCCTTCTGAACTTGTTCTTAAATTCATCCCAAGCCTGGTACTTGTAGTGATTCACCAACCCCTCCTCCATCCTAAACTCCTTCCACTTCATCCCTTCCTTCACCTCAAAATGATGCACCACGTTCCTCAATCCCCGATCCACCGCCTCCACCCGCACAATCGACTTGTGCCTCCGCTGTACTCTCCTCCGACACGTGTACCCTCCCGTCACGCCTTCCGCCGGGTGCCGCCGCTGCCCCGACGGCCCGAATTCCAAGCACCTCACCGACACTTGTCCAACCCTAACGCTAATCCCATTCTCACCCTCACCACTTTGCAATTCCTTTTCCACCACCATCGATTTCAACGACGGAGTTGGAAATTCATCTCCGTTTCTCCAAGTCGGAGAATACACGAATTCGTCAACATCCACGTACATAATCCAATTGCATAGTTTCTGTGATTCAGAGTACACAACACTGTGAGAGAATCCAGCTTCCTGTGTCTTGGGCCAAATCCAAAGCAGCGTAGTGATGTTGAAACCCTCTGATCGGAGCTTCTTCACCACTCCGTCCAAGTCATCGTCGCTGCCGTTATCGTAGAGTATGAAATTCTCCACACCCACTTTGGAATGGTACATCACCCACTCCGGTAAGAACTTCGCCACATTGTAAACCATCGTGCACGCACACAAGAAATGTTTGGGCTGGGCTTGGGCTTGGGCCCTTCGAAAGGCTACATCGCTGGGCCTGGGCCTGTAATAGGCCACGGAGGGAAGCACGATGTTTTCGCCAATAATCTCGAGGGAAATTGAGATTCCGATTCTGTTGACGTTTTCGGAAGCAGAATCCAAACCGGGGTGCAGGCATCGGAAAACCTCTTGAGCGGAGCTCGTGACGGCGCTGCGGATGCTGCCTCTGCCGTCTCCGAGATCGAAAACGCAGCGGAGCTCCTCCGAGGACCGGTCGTAGCCCTGGCGATTGTTTATACCTTTGGCGAACACAACGACGTCGTCCTCCGTCGAGAAAGACTCGTACACTAGAAAATTCCACCTCATGAGCTCCGGCGCCGGAGAATCATCAACCAGCAGTTCAGTCTCCGAAACCAACACTGGCTGCGGCAACATGCGGCTGCCTCGAACCGATTCCGGCAACTCGCACTTGAACGTGGTCCGGTTGGTGAAGGATAAGATCCCGGAGTACTTTGCCGGCGACCTGGTATTGTTGGCGAAAAGACAGTAGCGGTGATCGTCGAGGGGAGAGGATAAGGGCGTGTTTGGCGAGACGATGACAAGAATCTCCCAATCAGGAAGCAGAACGGAGACGGTGGAGGGGGAGAGCTTGACGGAGGAGACGACGCGGCGTGTTTGGTGGGTGACGATGCTGCGGACGACGGCGTTTTTGTTGTTGGTGTTTGACTTGGTGTTGTGGAGGTAGGGATCGGAGATAGCGTCACGCGAGAGGTGGAGGGAAAATGCAGCGAATAGAAGAATGATGAGTAAAGAGAGGAGGAAGGTGGTGGTGCGGCGTGGCATGCTGTGGTGGTTGAATTGAAGATACTCAGCAGCAGCCAAAAACATTAGGCGGGGACGGTTAGAGGTAAGAATGTTTGAATAAATTTTGATTAAATATTTTGATAACATTGGAATTGGAATAATGGACATAAATGCTATAAGGTAAGGGATTTGAGAATAAATTGGTCCTCTTATTAATACTAGTACTATGTATGAGAAGAGAATGAAATAAAATTATTCTATAAAGTGAGTGTGGTGTGGTTGGATATTAATTTGGGTTCTAAATAGAGAGGGATGAGTCATGACATGAAGTGAAGTCAAATGAATGAGTAGTGGAGTGCATTAACTAACTTTCAATTTTGGGTAGAGAACCTTCTTTACGTGCTTGCACTATCTTCTTCTTCTTCCAAAACAACATCAATTTGGTTTGGATCGGGTGGAATTTATAGAGCGTAAGATTTTAAATCAATGATTTAGATGTAACACTGAGAAAGATTGAGAGCAAATTTGATTGAGAGGATCTATATTTTATGATAAATTCAAGAAATATTAAAAAATTCAAATATTTAAAAGATTATATCTGATTAATTTCAATTAATTTAAATATAATACTATTTGGTTTATTTGGTTGATTGATTTAGTTTTTATTTCCTTTAGTTTTTCCTTTTTCTAGGCATTTTTAAATTCCTATTATCTTATAGGCATTTTCGATTTCTTGTTATCTTTTGTTATTACTTTACTCTCTAGATTTGTTACTTTCTATTTTCTATAAATTTTTATTTCCTTTCCATCGAATAATAATGAGAATAATGAGAAAATTGAGCATTGCTCTACTAAATTGACTAGTCTCTAACACTTTCTCTAATCGCTATCATTGTTTGTTGATAGCCTCTATATCCGGGTCTATCATTCTACTATTTAACTTTAGGTCTATAGTTAGTTAGCACGAGACTTCTTTTCTTTGTTTTTGTTTTCTTCTTCTTGTTGTTTAATAACTAATTGTTATTAAATATAATATTACTAATTGCTTATCTTTACAGGTGTATTTTGTATTTATGTTTTCGTTCCTTCAAAGCAATTTTAGGTAGCATACGGATTGGGAAAAGAAATGTACGTGTTATGATAAAGCAAATTAACACGGAGTGTATTTTAGAATAAACAATAAATTTGATTCTTAATTTTTTATGTGCATCGGGTGTCCCTAACAGCTAGAATATCTGGCAATTTTGAGTATGTTAAAGGAATATTAAAAATATTTACCAATTCTGATGATGATGTGTTATTATTGGTATGTTTTTATGATAATGTGATACTACATACTTTTGAGTTTATATGAATTTATATCTTCTGTTTAATATAAGTACTTAGTTATTTAATGAGATTTTTTCTTTGATTTCCTTAATTAGTAAAATTGCAGGCAGTTGTGTATTAATGATACTACTAATTATTAATGATAATACTAACACGATGTATGTTATTACGAACAAAAAATAGAGTTTTTTTAGGGAAAATACAATCTTCAATCAATTAATCAAAACAGATAATACATTATACATCTGTTAAAACTGCTGAAGAAATTGATAAGGAAAATTATCCCACCAACATTGGTTAGGATGGATAGATGACATGGATGCTAAAATATGAGCAACATTATTCCGTCTCCATTTCACATATGATGATCTTAAAGAAGCAAACTGCTAAAATATGAGCAACATTTATATCTTCTGTTTAATATAAGCACTTGGGTATTTAATGATTTATTAAAAATGTTTCAATGAAATTACCTCTGAGTTCAATAGGTATTATGATTAAAAAAATCGTTCTTAAATATAGTCTTTCTATTTTAACTTATAATAAATTTTACGTAGTTAAAATATTGTTAATATCCCAAACAAAGTGTTTCAGTTAACACTTGTTAAAGACAATAAAAAATTATTGATATAAATATTATACATAAAGTCGAGCAAACACATGTAACAAACAAGAATGTTTTTTTTATAATTCGTAACAAACGGTCCCATGGGTACATATCTAATGTTTAAGGAATATAATTGCGCGACTTGTTCGTATTATAGACTAAGAGAAAAGAGGGAAATAAAAATTTCCAGTATCGGTGATTAATTAAGTTGTCGCAAACATATGATTCATACAAAGATAAAGATATAGATAAAATTGAACGCTTGTGTGTCACTCTTCCAAGAAAAATAAAATAACAAATGATCCATTTTACCAATTGTGATGAGGTTTGTTGTTGGTATGTTTTGATTATAATGTGATGTGACACATGCTTTTGCGTTTATTTTAATCTATATCTTCTATGTAATATAAGTTCTTATTTATTTAATGAGATTTTTTCTTTGATTTCTATAATTAGTTAACAAATAAATGGCTTTTTCTAAATAATGTAAAAAATAAAACAATTTACCAGAAAAATATAGTTTAAAAATAATTTACTAACATGGGTTGATTGTGACGGAAACATTAGAGAGGACATCTTCGTCGCAAATTCTATCACAGTATATAAAAACAACAATTTTGTCCAATAATGGATGATGGAATTTGCGACGGAATACATCCATCCCCCAGTAATATTCTGTCCCCGGAACTAACCTCCATTGAAAGGATTTTATGACGGATTAGTATTCTGTCACTAATACGATGATAATAATTTTGTGATGGATTATTATTCCGTCAATAATACAATGATAAGGATTTTGTGACGGATTTAATTTTCGTCGCAAAATTGTTGATGATGGTTTTGTGACGGATTAATATTCGTCACTAATGCGATGATAAGGATTTGTGACGTGTTAATATTCCGTCACTAATACGATGATAAGGATTTTGTGACGAATTTAGTTTTTGTCGCAGAAATGTTGACATGATTTTGTGACGGATTTTTGCTCCGTCGCAAACTTGCTGACAAATAATTGTGACGGATATTTCGTCGTTGCAAATCTAACAAAGACTTTGTGACAGATATTTTCCATCGCATAATCGCTGACAAAGATTCTCAGAAGCTATGTTTTCCGTCTCAAACAATGCGCTGGCAAGGTTTCTGTGACTCACTTGTTTTCCGTCGCAAAACATTGGTAAGTTGTTATTGAACTCTTTCTTAGTAAATAGTTTTCTTTTTTGTGTTATTTTATAAAAACTCCCCAAATAATAAACGTAATATATAAGTATAAAAAGTATTATTAACTGAGTAGAAGAATGAAAATTTCAATTTCTTATCTTTTCAGCTTTGACTTTGCTAAGCCGTAATTTTTATTGACGAATGCTAATCCGCAATATAGTAACAATATAAGTCAATAACTCATAAAGGGGAATTTTTCTTGTCCTTGGAATCCTGGAATAATTATCCATTAATAAAAGCTCACATTCCGGGTTTTTATATCATTTTCAACCGAATCATACATATCCTTTGATTGCTTTTAAAGTTAACTCACCACAACTGTTACCTCTATCAACCCTTAAACAATGCCTACAACCCTTATCTCACTTTGTTTCTCTGCTTCTGTGTTAAAAACTTTATAAGCATAAAGAGTTTCTGCCTTTAGCTAACTTTAAAACTTGATATATGTCACATGATTTCATATTTTAATCTTAATTATTTATAGTAGATATAATGGTAAAGACTTAATTTTCTTTCAGCATATATGAACTTTTCTCTCCTGATGATACATATATCGCAGATGGTTAAATACAGGCATTCAATATGCTCATAAAGCAAAACATAGTAAAATGTTCATGATTTCTGAACTCCAGGTGGGTGATCATAAAACAAACCACAGCATATGATGCATTTTTTCCCCTTGTTCAAATGAATTAGAATCAATCTTCACACACTTAAGTGAGATACATAGCAAAGCAAAGCCTATATATAAAACACAACCTTTCACTACCTAATGCCACTAGATCAAGGTTTTAAATTGCAGTCCGCAACCGCAATAGTGGCCACAACATAAAAGGTTTTGAAGTCCCCCAACAGCATCCTGACCGCGATTGCGGCCATTTCAACGTGCATTTGTCCACAGTTCCGTAACATTGCAACCACCACTACAACCACAACCGTAATTTAAAACTTTGTACTAGATGATTGAGGTATCTCCGGCATCTGGCAATCAAGGAAATGAAACTCCTTCAATGTTCTAATTCATCCACAAGAAAATGTTCAACAAGAAATGGCGAAGACATACCTTTTCCGGGAACAATCACCACTGGTGCTGCTTTACAATGGTGAAGACAGTACTCGCCAACACTTCCTTGTAGCACACTGAAAAAAAAAACACAATAACAAGCCAACCAATGCATCAGAATAATGGATAATTGCATGATTCAGAGAAAGAAAAAGAGGAAGAGAATGAAGGGGCAAACCTTTGAATCAAGCTTCTGCCTCTGGTCCCCATAACCACAGCTGCAGGTTTGATCCTCTCTGCTTCATTGCAAATAACTTTCCCTGCATCGCCTTCCACAATCCTTGCTACCGTTTTTACCTGTTTTATATCATAATCGTCTAGGATTAAGGCTGCGTTTAATCTTATCATATAGCATAAACACTTATGCAAGTGTTTGCGTAAACTTATAAGCTACTAGTAAAGTGTTATGAGCTTATGAGCTGCGCAAATGAACTTATTAATAAATGCTTATAAATACATATAAGCTATTTTGTACTTATTTCAAATAGACTTATGAATAAACGTTTATTACCACAAGCGCTTCATTAAGCTGTTTATCCAAACAATGACAATTTCCACATTGTAAACTTCATGTTTGACAGAAATAAGTAATAATAGGTAATCGACAATAGAGCCTATAGCAATAGAATTGCATTAAAAAGGAAACTAATAAAACACCAAAATCACAGAAATGCTGGATGGGATTATTATTCCATGCTAAGGACTCAAATATAAAGAGACAGACAATCTTGAAAGCCATGACGAAAGGTATCAGCTGTTCAAGAGAAACATCTAAAAAAGATGCATGTTTCAACTTATAGTATCAAATGTTGGGGAAGGGGGAGTTTATTAGAAAGTGAATGCTTTGACATAATTTTCTTGCACCGGATCATACTTTTAGGGCAAGCATGTTTTGGCCTAAAACACACTTTGGAGTCAAGTTAATATCAGCAGCTATATATTATTGAAGGGAAAAGTATCCATTCACCAGAATTTGGGTTCTAAAATCACATGTTATTACCCAAAATTCAAGCCTTGAAGAAAACTCACACAACTTGAATATCCAAATGATTGTTCTTTGTGAGTGCAGGCTACATGCATGATATATGATAACTTCATCAAAATAAGTATCATATACAAGTCTCAACCATATATAGGAGATGGCCTAAACATAGTTTCATTTGCAGTTAATAAGTTCAATTGCATGTCCATCTTTGTCTTATTTTGTACACCTTTAATGATACTGTTATCTTTTTTATTTTGTGAAGTTGAATATTCTAAGAGAGAACATAAAATGGAAAGGGAAAGATATGTAATCATGCTAACCATTGCAACTTCAAAAGCCTCAACTGCTAATTTTTCCATCAGCAGCTGGGTAGTGTCATACACAATTTGGTTCTTCACATCTGCAAGTCATTCAACAAGAAAATAAATTCCCATAATAATAAAAAACCATAAACTTTAGCAAATGATATCAGACTATTAGCATGTTTGAATCAACTTCTCATTCTTTATATGATCAATTCAAGCTACTCACAGAAACTTCTCCCTAAAATTGATTCGGATTGTAAAATCAATTTTAGGTTTTCCAAACATTATAAACAAAGGGAAGTTGAGGAATTAATTACCAGAAACAGCATGAACAAGGTGGATGGTATCAGCAAGCCTGCAAAGGTGGATGAGAACCCAATCAAAAGCATGTTTACTGTTGGGACCATGATCTATGGCTAACACTATGTCCCGTCCTCTTCTTCTTTCCCCTGATTCTCTCTCAAGCTCTGGCTCTGGCACCACTGGGATAAGAGAAGGAAGCCTCACTTCTCTGTAGTTGTATTCTTCCACATCTTCCATCACTGTCTCCATTATTTCCTTCACCAAATAGATCAATAATCAACTCTTTTCTGTGCTTTTTCTTTCTCTACCCTGTTCTTAAATTTCAGATTGCAATGGTTGTTAAACAATAAAAATGTCGTGTACAAATAGAAAACCCTCACCCCTGTTCAACGTTCCTTGGTCTTCGAATTCAACGTTTGTTGATTTCTATTATTTTATTCTTTAACTACTTTTTGCTTAAAGGAGCATTCTGTGCACCTTAACTTTGTCCCCGAAGATTCTCTTCTAAGATATGAATAATGAAAAATAAGCAGTATAATGTTTGTATACACTGCACATCATTCACATGGTGTTATTATCCTCACTTTTATTTGTCTTCTAGAATGCTTCTTATTCAGTTTCTCCTATCCTATAGTCGACTCATCATTTAAATTTACCAATAGCCACGGTATGAGGTAACCAAGATATAACATGTGGGATTGAAAAACATTTATAGAAAGATTCGTTAATTGGGTCCACCCAACAGCTAAAAAAATAGTTAATTAAGATTATTAGACGTTTCAAAAAATTTTTTTGATGATTAGGCACACACATTGTTGTATGAGTATCTGGACGATTTAAGGGCTCTTGGTCGATTTTATGGTTTTCATGTAGACGTTAGACTTTTAGACTGATTTTAGGGTTTTTGACTTATTATAGGGTTTTAAGCCGACTTTAGGGTTTTTTGCTCTAATTTATATGGCTTTTGGCCGATTTTAGCATTTCCGGCCGATTTCATGATTTTTCAGCTGACTATATAGTAAAGGGTATTTGGACGATTTAAGGTCTCTAGGTCGATTTTATGGTTTTTCTGTAGATGTTAGACTTTCAGATTAATTTTGGGGTTTTCGACTTATAATAGGGTTTTAGGCCGACTTTAGGGCTTTTGGCCGATTTTAGCATTTTAGGTCGATTTCAGGATTTTTTCGCTGACTATAGTATAGGGTATTTGAACGATTTAAGGGCTTTGGGTCGATTTTATGGTTTTTCTGTAGACGTTAGGCTTTTTGACTGATTTTAGGGTTTTCGGCTTATTATAGGGTTTTAGGCCGACTTTAGGGTTTTCTGGTCAACTTTAGGGCTTTTGGCCGATTTTAACATTTTCGGCCGATTTCAAGGTTTTTCCGCTGACTAAAGTATAGAGTATTTGGATGATTTAAGGGCTCTGGGTCACTTTTATGGTTTTACTATAGACGTTAGACTTTTAAACTTGTTTTAGGGTTTTCGGCTTATTATAGGGTTTTAGGCCGACTTTAGGGTTTTCTGGTCAACTTTAGGGCTTTTGTCCAATTTTAGCATTTTCAGCCGATTTCAGGGTTTTTCCGCTGACTATAGTATAGGCTATTTGGACAATTTAAGGGTTTTGGGTCGATTTTATGGTTATTCTATAGACGTTAGGCTTTTAGACCGATTTTGGAGTTTTCGCTTATTATAGGGTTTTAGACCGATTTTAAGATTTTAGTTTATTATTTTTGTGCATTGCTGAATCGCTCCTTAGGACCTCTTAGTCTCACATGATGTAAGTAAGTGGCGCTGGACAACCCTCTTGATGTTTAATATAAGCATCTTCCAAAAAAAGAGAGGATATTGCTACTTATACTATCAAAGCTGTTGATGATCCACGAACCTTGAACAAAATTCTCTACATTAGGCCCCCAGCTAATACCTTATCGTTTAATGACCTGGTATCTCTCTGGGAGAAGAAGATTGGTAAAACTCTTGAAAGAATCTATGTCCCGGAGGAGCAACTACTGAAGCAAATTCAAGGTTAGTAAGTGATCATTGTTCAAGATATGATTTGTGAATTTAACATTTGCAACTTGTTTTCTTTTCTTTCAGAGTCCTCACCACCCTTCAGCGTGTTCCTGTCGATTGGTCACTCTGTCTATGTAAAGGGGATCATACTAACATTGAAATTGAGCCAATATTTGGAGTTGAAGCTTCACGCTCTATCCTGATGTTAAATACACAACTGTGGATGAGTACCTTAATCAGCTTGCCTAAGATGCAAACCCATTTGATTTGTTTTCTCACTAAAACTTCATTGTATAAATAAAGAAAATCATGCAGTAGCACAGACTTGCTGGACTATGCTCCTTAGGAACTATATAGGAAGAAACCTATGCTATGCTAAGTTATGATAATTTCATTATCCCCTTTGTCAACAATTTCGATTATACTTTCATTCTTACTTATCTGAAAATTCAGAGTGAAAATATTAATCTTAACAAAAAGGACGCCGATAGTATGTTAGAAGCCTTGCCGTCTACGCTACCCCTGTAAGCAAATACTACAACTATAAGCAATGCTTCTGAACAGCTTCAAAGAACATCAATCTCCAATAAGCAATGGTCTCAAAGTTTGTGGCACTTTGAGAGACAAATTACACAAAAAATGACCCTATCTAATCTCTCACTCTTCTGTTGCAGTCAGCAAATCAGAGCTTCAGATTTTGAGTTCGTGCTTAGAATCCTATTTGCTAAGATTAAAGTCTAAGCCATACTATCTCTGTCCATCGACTTCAATTAGTTGACTGTATTGACTGCACCAAATCCAGCTCCTACACAATCTTTAGTATAAAGTAGAGAGGCACACAGTAAAAGAAAACGATAGATGAACTTTGGCTTAATATTCTGGTATAAGGAGCGGGGCGGCGAAAGATTACAGCATCACAAGTGCAAATACAAACAGAGATTTACATGAAAATCCAAACCTCAATACAGGCAGAGATTTACAAGGCAATCCAAAACTCAATACGTGTATCAACAATGAATTTCACTGTCAGTATTAGCATGCCTTCAGGCATATAATAAAACGATGGAACACTAAAATTTTCTGTAACTGCATACCAGTGTGTCCATAAAACTCTGAATACAAATTTCTTCAGAAAAAGAGGGTAAAAATTAACTACCCTGAATGTTCCCAAAACCAACCTTTGTCTTCATCCAGTAGATCTAGTGTCCTTAAATCACAACACAGCCAATGTTTACTCTGCTCTAGAGGCCCTACGACTTGCAGAAGGTTTGTTACTGCCATACTTCTGTAAAATGTTAAAAAGAATCATATATTACATTTCAGGGAGAGAGGATACAAAACTCACTTACACAAAAAACAGGAATACAAGGCAAAAAAATTATGGAAAAGAAACAGCAGTTAAGCATGAGAAACTGAACCTGCTTTCCAATGTTGAACGGGATATACTTGTACTTGATCATGTGTGCAATCTGGCGCCTCATGGTAAGGACAAAGAGAACAGCCCAGTAACAAAGTAATATAGGCCAAAAGACAGGAACATCAAATACGGAAAAGAAGGTCATCACAAACCCTACGCAGCAAGCTTTGGTGAAAGAATACCTGCAGCCCGTCATCATATCACAATGAATAACAAAATTCACAGACAAAATACAAAGTAACATGAATGAAGAGCACCAAACAATCATGAACGGAACCATGCATAATCAAAATGGGGCAGTCACCACCAAAGAACAAAATTTCCCTAATTTAATGGTATTTGTATGTTGTATTTACCCCCTAAAAAAATCTTATACTATACTACCTACAGACTGAGTTTGGAAGAGCTTACTTAAGCTTATGTTATACAATAATCGCTTACGCAAGTATTTGGGTAAGTTTATGAAAAGTTTAAGACATACCTATAAGTTGTTTTGAGTTAATTTTCATAAGCTGTCAAATTAGGTTGTAAATAAGTAGTTATGAGTGTGTTTGGGTAAACAACTTAATTAAGCGCTTATGGCTCATCGCATAAGCGCTTATTCATAAGCTAATTTAAGAAACTTATTGAAATAAATTGAAAATGGGTTATAGATAAGCATAAGCTCTTATTCATAAGCTAATCTAAATAACTTATGGAAAATAGCTCAAAAAAGTTTATAGTTAGGTCATAAGTTATTTACATAAGCTCTCTCAAATATTTGCACAAGTGCTTATACTACATCATAAGCTCAAATAAGCTCTTCCAAATGGAACCTATACCTACTTATAAGCTACTTTGAGCTTATTTCAATATGCTTTTCAAGCTAAACCCTAAACCTTAATTAAACCGTTTACCCAAACACACCCTTAATCAATTTTATTTTTGATTAGTGTGTTAAATTGTCACCCCTTTTACCCATTTTTTTCTCTGGTTCAACCTCTTTCGGTTCGGGAAAGTTGAACCACTAAACTAAACAATGGAAGAATGTTGATAACAAAGTTACAAAATTTACACGACAAATACAAAGGAACATGAATACATAGCAGTAGCACCAACCAACCTCTTTCAGTTGAAGCACTAAATTGAAGAAAGTAAGAATGTTGAAATTACGAACCAGAACTTAAATTCAGGGAGGCGGCGAATGAAGGGTTTGAATTCATCAGAACCCTTAGTAGGGAGCACAGCGGAATCGGAAGGCTCGAGCTGAGGATCAACGAGAGGGGAGAGAAAGCCGATCAAGAGATTGAGGAGGTAGATTCCGAGGCCGTAAGAGACAATGTAAAAGCCCTGCAGATAGAAAACACGCAGAATGTAGATTGATGCGAGGAGAGAAGTCCCAATCCATCTGTAAGCAGCGTGGGGAGTGGACTTATCAAGATAGTACTGGAAGAGCCTCGAAAATTGCTGCCAGTATTGCGTGACGGGTGAGGCGCTTCCTCCCTCCATTTCAAATCTCCGATGAGATCTGCAATTTCATGATTGATGAGTGAGAAGAAACCCTAACGAAGAAGGAAAGAGGAAAATGAAGAAAATGGAGTAAAACCCTAATTCAATTTGCTGAGTGAGTGAGTCACAGCCACCGAGTTAGGTTGCTGTCCGTTGCTTCAAGACTGAAACCTCAACCGCGTGAAGGATGGTGCTGTTGGCCGGAATCGCTGCTTACTAATACTGCCGCCCGCGTTCACCCGGTTTATTACCTACCTTTCTTCTGATTCTTCTTATCTCGAGATATTTTTGGTATATATATAATTTTATCCGGTTAAACCACAACTATCCTCCATTGAGAAAATCTTGTTCAAGAACATAAGACTCAGCTTAACCTAGAATGATTTTATGTCGATTGATGTACACGTTGGTGGTCCTTGAACTTTTAATTATACAAATCAAGTCATTATACTTTTAAGATTATACTACCGAGCCACCTATCATGATAGCCCGACTTAAATGATGACCTCACCTTCAGAGGTTCAGTCACGGTGATCATAGAGCTTCCAAATGCTTGCAACCCCAAATCAAGAGTAACCCCAGATTAATTAGCTTATAACGACATTATTCAATGACTCAATAATCATATATTAAATGATTAAACCTCGAAAAAACCTAAAGGACGATCCCAATATTATTAAAGACCAAACGCTGATTCTTAAGGCTAAGTTATGTGTTTGTCAATGAGTGTGACCCCCAATATTGGAGAAAACAAAATTATACAACGTTGATTTCATTTTTACCTTTTCATCCAATAAATAATGAAATTTTACCTATTTTACGTGCCAAGTAACCAGGATGATGTGAATTATAATTATTTAGAAGTTTTACATATAAGATAATTAAATTATTTTTAATGTTTAAAGAATCTTTAATCAAGGGTTTTAAGAAAAAAATAATCATATGTTTTGTTACAAGTTACTACATATATGTTTCTGACATATGTATTCCAAACTTAAACAAGGGAGAAGAGGTGAATTACATAACTAAATAATACTTAATTAAATAGTGCTTGTTACTTAACACATATTTATTTAACATAGAAGTTAGAAGTTGACAAAAAACCTTTTGGGGGCATAACTAAATTTTTAACAAAATGCACATTGATTCATATACATCTAGGACCAGTTTAAATAGGTTGGTTGTATTTCAATGAAGAAGACTACAACTTATGATAAAATTTTCAGTACCAAAAAGAGAGTTGTCATAGATCTAATTGATGGACAAGTCCTAAATTATGCTACAACTTATGATAAAACTCCATCAGTTGCCAAAGTTTTCCACCAACATGGGATCCACTAGAATGATATCTTCACTCCAGTCGTGAAGCCACAAACAATAATTTTTTTTTTTACAATTCCATCTCTTAAGGCTGGAGTCTCAATCACATGGATGTTAATAATGTCTTCTCGATACAATTCCTGAGGACATTTACATGCGTCAATTGTAAGACTTTGTTCACCTACAATTTCGCAATCATGTTTGCGAGCTAAACAAGGCGTTATATGGTCTTAAACAAACTCCCCGTGCTTGATACCAAACTGTCAACAATTTTTCATTAATCCATGAAGTAAAATGCGTGTGCTACATACCTTGATCAATGATTACGAATAATAGTTCCATTTTTAACTTGACATCCACTCTGCTCCAAAGCAAACTCAAAAAACCCTCCTCCATTAATGGTAGAATTCACACCCGGTGGAGCAAACTGCAGAATTATATCTCTCAGTGTGAGCAAACCTGTAACTTGTCTATTATCATTGACCAGAAAGCTGAAACTGCTATTAGACTTTGCTATATCCTCCATTACTTGCTTCAGTGTATCATTTTCCTTGTTGGTAACTGGTGAATCCATTCTAGAGATGAAGCTGTTTTTCATGCTGAGACTTCCTGCTGCGAGAAGGGCCCGGTGTTCATGTTCAGTAGTTGGTTCTGTGTCTAATTTGTCAGTCTCCATGTGAATGAACTCTTGGACTGTTAAAATCCTGTTGTTATTGCACAAAAACAAACATGTTTGTCACATTAGTTACTTTGATATTGTTAATTCAACATTGTTGCCTACATTAGCCCCTTATTCGTGTATCTATACTCATTAGCTTATTTTCCAATGACTTATAGCATCCTTGGATCAACGAATCAATTATGAAATCTAAAAGCTACTCACAGGAGCTTTTATCCGGAGTTGATTTTGGTTTCAGAATCAATTGTAGAAGAATTTCTAAACATTGACTAAGGCAATCAGAGAGTGGACATGATTTGAACTTACTTTCTATTTCTAAAGAGGTCATCATTCTTCACAAGATTATAAATATCACTGTTCCTCAAATTACCAAGGAGCTTCTTAGTTTGTCCATCTACTACTGCAACTGCACAAGTCTGGTTCTGCCAGAGCAACTTAAGTGCATCTGCAACAGTTTGGCCCCCTGATACACAAATAGGACGATCTTGGCCTTCAAATCTGCGGATGGATAAGGGGGTCAAAGAGCAACATACATATAACATTGCATATTGTTAGAAACTTAATATAAAAAGATCAGCATTTTTTCACGCAACAGTTTAAGATTTTGAAATAGACACATTGACATGATATTAGAGTCTCTATGACTAAGTAGTCTAGGGTTTGATCTTTACCCTTATTATTCTAATAAAAGAGGGGCTATATGAACCTGTGCACTGTCCACATGAGAGCATGCTAAAAATATAATATAAAATATAAAATTATTTTATGTATCTTCATCAAACTTTTGGTATAGTTGGTTACTACACACTCACTTAAACAAGTAGCAAAGGGATGTATGACCTAAAATGTGAGAGTTGAATACCTGAAATCTGACAAGTTCTTGTCCGCAATAGTATCAAACCACTCTAGTTCGCTTGATTGAAGAAGGAGTTTGACTACAGCATTCTAGCATAAAGGAAAATGTTACTTACCCAGAATATACTAACTTTTAAGAAGATGCCTGTGCTCAAATTCATATCTCAGATTGTCAAAAATAAAACAAAACCATAATTCAGGATTGCCTCCCTTAGAGAATACATGTATTGATAGAGATAATACCTGTGTAACAAAACCAATGATTCCAGGATCACGTTGTTGTGTGACCGGCAAAACATGCAACCGATGCTTAGAAAGAAGTAGCATGGCATGCAAAATCGTGTCATCCAAGAGTACTGGGAAAAATGGTTGCCAGAGGAATGACTTAGCCAACTCACGAACCTAGTAAGATTGGAGCAGAGCTGAATAAAAACTATGTTCAGTTGGATGGTGTTTCTAGCATACTTATCATGATATTCATTAGCATAATGATCTAATCATCCTAAATCATTGCAAAAATCTTTAGAAGACACTGATTTTTGGCATGATTTGCAAGGAAAGTGCATGTTTGAAAATATTTCTAAAGATAAAATCAATTCTAGGGAGAAGCGTCTCTTAGTAGTTAGTAGTTACTGAGTGTCATAACTCATAATTGATTATGAGAAAGAATAAGCTTGCCAAACATGCTATAAGTAAATAAGATGTCAAGCTTGCAAATGCAGAATCACAAAGAGAAGGAATAGCCAAACCATAAAGAAAGGTAAGAGAGAAAAAAGGAAAACCTTGGTCTGCCCAATCTGAGGAACCTGGTCCAGGATGGAGAAAAAACCATCGTTCTCTATGTCCTTGAGAAAGTTTTCCGAGGCATCTTCACTGATCTTTTCAAATTCCTAGAAAATATAACATGGTTAATGAGAATGTTGTGCCATCTGGGTGGGGAAGATAAAAGGTGCAACTTGGTGAGGTGAATGAAACTTTCTAAGATTAGAAGTAATATATACCTTAAGACACCAAAGAACCAAGCTTGCAAAATCTACAAAACCAATATATTGATCTGAAAATCTTAAGCTGGCTGATTCAGTGTCTAAGACATCCACAATGGCAGCACAGAAGGTGTCCTTTTCATACAACATATGAGTTGCATCCCTTATACTGTCTCCAGCTTTCAATTCCAATACTTTCAGATAGAAGAGACATTGAATCATAAAAGAATCATGAGTATCTTAATGAGGGTTTTGAATTATTGATCATAAGCAAAACTACAAAGGTGCAATCAGCTACAAAAATACCAGGTGAATCTTTTATGCCGTCTATTGAACTAATGGGTATATGATCAAGAAATTGTTGGAGGGCAGACCCAGAATCAATCTGCACCTGGTGATGATTGATGTCTTGGCTCGAATTGATGCTGTTCTTTTCATTGTCTGTGACATTCAACACGTGTGGTATTTGCCTAGATTGCATTGTCTTCTTCTTTTGTTGTTCTCATTTCACTTAACTTCACACATTTGATTTAGTTTTATTCTTCATTTTTCACATTTCAACTCTCACTCACCACCTGTGACCCTCACCACCAACTTAGGCCCTTGACTCAGACTCAGTCTACAAATTCTACGTGTCGGTTGCATCCAAAGAGACTAAAAAAATAGAAAACAATTTACATAAACTTAATTAAAATTGGCAAATAATTTATCAAATTTTAATTTTATATTGACAATGGGACGAGAGATTAATCTCCGGCTATCAGATGTAATCATGCTCCGAATTACAAAAATGCAACCCCAAGCATATATACAACATTAGAAGCTCACAGTCAACTCTTCAATTTATTCACTTCACTTAATTTCACACATTTGATTTAGTTTTATTCTTCATTCTTCACATTTCAACTCTCACTCACCTTCTTCACATTTCAACTCTCACTCACCACCTGTGACCCTGACCGCTAACTTAGGCCCTTGACTCAGACTCAGTTTACAAATTCTACGTGTCTCAATCTCTTTTTAGTCGGTTGCATCCAAAGAAACTAAAAAAATAGAAAACAATTTAAATAAACTTAATTAAAATTGGTAAATAATTTATCAAATTTTAATTTTATATTGACAATGGGACGAGAGATTAATCTGCAGCTATCAGATGTGAGATCAAGACAAAAAAAATTGGTGAAAAAGTTTGGAAATTTACTCGCAAATAATCAGGCTCCGAATTACAAAAATGCAACCCCAAGCATATATACAGCATTAGAAGCTCACAGTCAACTCTTCAATTTATTCACTTCACTTTTGAGCATCTTGATTTTCAAGTTTTTATTCATTCTAATTTTACATGTAGTGGGGGGAGATTCTATTTTACATTATAGCAAATCGGGTGCCGCTTTCTTTGTTGAACAAAGCATTGCAACTGCTACCCTTCTGTCCTCAAAGATTGGAGTGTTGTTCCCCATAATGCTTCTTCCAACGCCTTTGAGTAACTCAGCTCGTTCAATAAGCACTTAAAACCATTTATATGACTGTGCCATCTTCTATTGTTGCCTTCTCCATGACGATGGTGATTCCTGATCGAATGTAAAACCCATCTTCTGATCTATCTGCTTCTTGAACGCCCTGAAGAGAACGTGTTTGACCATAAATATGATGCTTATCATAGGTACAACACTATGGTACTGAACCAGAAAACTACTAGTTGATTGAAAAAGTATGGTTAGAAAGAGTAGTAGTCATGATGCTTACATCTTTGTTAGTGATGATGACATCTTTCCCAATCTTTGCATTCTTGTCTATAATGCAGTTCCTTCAATATAGATGATACATAATGTTAACAATTCCATGACTATGCGTTAGCAATAATAAATAGAATTGGTATGTGACAATGCTAATTCTTTATCATTGACTGATGACATGTTTCGAATTTCTTCCACAATTGATTTTAAAGCCAGAATCAATTCTGTTGAGAAGATAAGCTTCTATGAGTAGCTTCTGGGTTTCAGAAATGACTTTTAAGAAAATAAAAGTTGATCCAAACATGTCATGAGAGTATGAAGTTACCTGATTTTGGTATTTCGTCCGATTCCAATAGGGACCTTCCCTTCTGCCAGCAGAGAAGCAATTTCAGATTCAGTTTGGTAATAGTCTGCTCCCATCATTACAGTGTCCTGTAAAAGGTGATAATAGTTAGGATGGTCTTAAATGGAGTGTTTTAATACACTGAGTCTAAAATTTATGGTAGTTTACCTGAATCTCTACACCATAATCTAGACGTGAACGTTCACCCACAATGGAGTGTTGGACGGTACATTCTCGCAGGAAACATCCATGGGAGATAATGGCATCCACAATCTACCAAAGCAATTCAAAACAGAATAAGCAAGGCATCTCATGAAGTTACTAGGATGCTGTACGATAGATAATCATACCCGGCATTTGTCAATCTTTGTTGGAGGAAGGAATCCTGGAGATGTGAAAATGGGTGTCTTGGGATCATAGAATTCAAACTTTGGACTCTACAAGAGAGTATCATAAAGCAGATGTTAGTTTCAATAAATTGAATAAGGACACTGCCAATTTGCAACAGTCTCCTATGGTTCACTAAGGCTTGGTGTAAATCTTCTGAACCCACCTCTTCTGTAAGAGCAAGGTTAGCATCGTAAAAGGATTTTATTGTGCCAATGTCTTCCCAATAATCTCTGAAAAAATATGCCTGCAAAAACAACAGATATTTAACTTTTTCATTGTTACATCCATCATATGATTAATTAGTGCCTCATATTTATTGAAATTCGTCTTACTTGGACATCGTATTCCTTTACAGCTGAAGGAATAATTTCAGATCCAAAGTCATTGGATGTAGGATATCTCCATTTCAGAAGCTTAAGTAAAACATCTGTCTTGAACACATAAACCCCCATAGATGCAATATATGGTGATTTCAATGCATCATGGGGTGACAATCCAAGAAGAGAGGTATCCACTTGCTGCAGAGAATAACACAGGGACACATCATAAATATACATATATATATATATATGAACATATTATTAAGGATGGTGAAGGTCTGTAGAAAAATTACATAACTATGACAAGAAGAAAAAGCTGAAACATTGGCCTTTAATCAGTATGGAAAATTGCAACTTAAACCTATATAATTGGTACATTTTAAATCTATATCGGGATGTTTTTTAAATATGTTAATCATATCAAATTTACAAGTCATTCTGTATTCAAAGATGAAAATCAATGGATATGCTATAGTGCTAAAATGCCCATTCTCAGAAGGATGAGAAATGACTGTTGAAACTGAGGATGGTAATTTAAATTTTGGTTTCTGCCTCAGTAGAATCACCAGATGAGAATAAAATAGAAAGAAGTTGCAAGGGTTTGATAAGCTTGTGAAATACCATTGCTTTCAGATCAGCACCCTTTGGTTTTTCTGAAAATTGGATGATGCCTCCTCTGTCATCAACCTTGACCAACCCATAATCTGATGCACGACTGAAAAGCACACAATTAATTTTGTAAATATTTTGCTTGCATGAAGCCAGTTATCTCTATTCACTCAATCTAGAATAAAATTGAGTATAAAAAGTCATTTTCTCAGCAGATTAATGATATCAAAGAACCAAAAAAACACATCTAACAAAAAATTGAACACACCTGTCACCCACAGCAGCACAAGAAACTGTAATATCAGCATTTCTATCAACATGACTCTGTTAAATTGTTATAGATAAATCAGAGAACTTTAGAAAATGAAATGCAGAACTTATCCAATTATTACAAAACTACACTGTATACCTGCACAAGGTCCATGTAATCCATTCGGTATAGATGATCACCAGCCAAGATCAATACATTCTCGACATTTCTGTTCTTGGCATCCTACAACAACAAACCTATTACTTGTGGACAAGCTCGAAATAAGAGAGGCGGGTAGAATATACAAAAAAATTACTTGCTAACCTCAAATACCCATGTAAATTGCCTCACAGCATCTGCAGTTCCTTGGAACCACTTCTTTCCGGCCTCTCCTGGTGTTTGAGTAGCAGCCAGAACCTGTTTGGTATTTGGGTTGGTATGATTAGTCATCATGAACAGAAACAAACTTGAAATTGGGGAACATTGAAACAAGAATCTCTGTAGTGGCTTATATTTCTCAATCAACCCAGAACAGAGTTTCTTTAAAAATATATATTTGAGTAATTGAATATTTTTATCATTTTAGGCAAAGTGAGTTGCTTGATTGATTCTTTTGTCAACTGTTATTGACAAATGTCAAGTTTGTCTCTCATTAACATGAACATCTAATTCGTATATAAAAAAAAAAACTATTCCCATCCATTTATTTGATGGTGATGCATACCTCTACAAATCCATCCCCAAAGTTGACGCCATTTCCGAAATAGGTGCGGGAGATGTGGCGGTTGAGGGATGCAGAGTTGAACTGGGTTAGCACAAATATCTTGTTGATGGCACTGTTGATGCAGTTACTCATTGGGATGTCTATCAGCCTGTAGCATCCACCAACAGGGACCTGAAAAAGCAGCACACACCACATCATCACAACATGAAACTCCAGAATGCTAGGATTCAAAGTTCCAAACAACAACTATTACTATATTTGGATCAGATTCTTTTTCCTCATAATCAATTTTGAGCATCCAGAAGCTACTCTCCAGAAGCTACTCCGTACGGAAGCTTCTACCAATAATTGATTTAAAATTTAGAATCAATTTTAGAATGGTTTCCAAACATGGACTAGGACTCACTCACCGCTGGTGTAGCAGATCTTTTGGTAAGAGGAAAGAGTTGCGTCCCAGGTCCTCCTCCCAGTATGATGGAAATAACGTTTTTGGGATCAGCTTTTCGTCTCAGGAATGAAGGCACTTGCAAAGTCTGAAAATTCAAAACACACTCACATTATACCAAATACTAATGCAGCCCCATAAAGAAAGTAAAAGTGCCCAACTTTATAATAACCTCTTCCTCCCATAAAAGCTACTTCTGATAGCTTATCTAAGAATCACTTTTCACACTGACAAGGGTTTCCAAACACACAGTTAGAAGATGAGTCCAAGAGTAAAATTCAGCTTACCAGGGACTCCTTGGCATCATTTGAAGTAAGAACAGCAGATACAGCACCAGGCTTAACCCTCTTCTGAGTTGTCAAACGTTTACCCAACTGATTCATTGCCCAGGCACTGTTGTTGAAGCCACCTTTAACCCTTTCCCCTAAAAAGCAATTATCATGACCAAAAAGGTAACTTTTTTCCAGATGGGTGTTGGCTTTCAAGGTCACACAAGCAGACGCCATTGCAGTGACCTCAACTCAGCTTCTAAGAAGAACCCAGATAGTGATAAGTGGATCAAAAGTCCCTGCAAGTTTTAACTGTGAGCAAAATCAAACCAAGTGAAGTATGCATTGCACAAAGATGACAAAAAAATATAGTACTAATCAACAAAAAGAAAAACCTCAATTTAAGGAAATGCTGAAGAGGATCAAAGACTACGTTAATTCCACCGAAAGGTCAAGTAGTTACTTTGTGAGTGGGGAATCCAGAGAAGCGATCAGAGTGATTACTGTTATTGAAGGCAAATTGTATCGAGTGGTGGTGAAGTTAGGGGTTGCCTTTATTCGCGTGAGAGAGAGAGAGAGAGAGAGAGCAAAACCCCTCACGAGAAAGATTGTAAAAAAACTTACTATGGTTTTTGGTAAATACTGGCAATTTCCAAAAACTATAGACAAGCATTATATAGTAGTAATGTTGGTTTGCCACCATACTCCATCACCTTCAATCAACCATTGTCCAAGTTTTTAGGTGTGATTATATCCCAACAACAACCTAGACTAATACTCTGAGACTAAAAGATCACACATTAAGAAGATAAATCTCTTCTACAACTGATTATTTTCTATACACATTGCTTATAAATCGAACTCTAAGTAAACATTTAACAAGTTTAGTTATTTACTAATTAATTGTGTTGGACGCTTCCAGAAGTGTGTTACATTACACATGGGATACCCATTAACATACAAAAAATACGTCACTATCTGGCACTGGCACTGGTCGTACATGGTATCATAGAAAAAAGAAATAGTGTCTAGATTCTTACAGAAAATTTGATGTGAATCCCTACGGTTGATGTTTGCTTGAATGCATTATATTATATTAAAGAAAAATTATTCATTCCTGTTTCCTATAAACCTTCTCGCTGCTTTAATCTGACATTTGATGGCAGGCTTTGGATGTTTGCAAGCCACTTGACATGCATGTTGCGAAATTTGTAAATAATGATTATAGTTAAGCTTGATATTTTTTTTACATAGCAAAATGGTTAAGCTTGATTGAGTTGCATATATGATGAATTTCACCATATTATCATTAATTTGATTTTCTTTAATTTCTTCAATTATTAAACACACTAAAATCAATGATGAGGTGGTAAAACTTTACATTATCGGTTTTTTTACAATTTTTTTTGTTTAAAAGAGGAAGATATTTTTTTAAAAAATTGAGAGGATTTGTTTCCGTTTAACTATGTTTAACATCTATCTATATATTATATAAAATAAGGTGTAATCTCACCTACCTAAATATGTCATGTCCATTAAGACTCTACTTTAAATAATTGTTTTTAGAACTATTTCTTAATTTAATTTATTCAGCTATATTTTTGAATTAAATAATAAAAAAATTGGTTATTGAAATTGGGCCCTAGAAGTTATGAAAAAAGCCATTTTCCCCCTGGAAGTACCTCCTGAAACCAACGGCTGTGGCGCGTGATGACATGGCATATACAGAGTGAGGGCCCACCAGTTGCAAGTCCCACCCAATCAGCCATACCTTTCCCATTCCATGAATTTAGCAACTCAAATAAATGAAGTAATTAAGACTAATGATGTTACTCACTCCTAGTCCTAGTCCTAGCTTCAATATGAATATACATGTTCATGTTACTGACTCACCCTCCACCGTTCATTTATCAGACACGTCTTTTCTCTCTCACTTCATTGTTTTATTCAAATTCAAATATATAATTTTACTTATATCATTAAAAAAACATCAAATTATTACTTCATCAACAAGCTGTTTTCCCAATAATTATAAAATAAAATAAAAAATCGGATATGCTGTGTGCAGGCAGGAGAAGAAAACAATTTAGCAAGTGACGAAAATCATATGGCATGCTGGAAATACGTACGTACAGTATTAATTGCTTCGACTCACTTTTTTATTTTTATTTTTAATTTTTGAAAGATGCGTCACCCTTCTGTTCGAATAATTTGTAAAAATTAGAAGTAAAAGGAACCAAACAGAAGCAATTATTGTAGAACGTCATTTTCATAATGGGAAACTTATGAAAATATTTATTGATCAATAATCACCAACATGCACGTGATATTAAGAGAAAAAGCATGGCTTTCACATTCTCTATGCCCAGAGTCAGAAACGTGGCAAGTAGATTAGATAGGAGGACATGTATTTTTGTTTCAGTTTCTTTTCTTTAAAATTGTAGTATGTAATTTTTAAAATACATATTACAATTTATAACTATACATGCAAAAATGTTTGCCTCCACATAAAATAAAAGTAAATAAACGGGAATTAATCCCAATCATCACATGATAGAAAAATTCATATTCACGTAAATTTAAATTTCCTTCGTAAATTTGATCACGTAAATTCATATTCAAGGGACAATGATTGTCGGTATACACAATAAAAGCGGAAGTTAAGGACTCTTACAATCAAGGTGGATATTGTTCAGGTTAATTGCAATGTAAGTCTCATATTGCTTGTTGAGGAATAAAATGGTTAATGTATATTAGAGAAGTCCCACATCGCCTAATGTAGTGAACAAGAGGGAGACCAAGGCTATATATAGGTCTCAAGTTTTTTATTTTTAGATGCACAAGACAGTAACACTTGAAGCTAATATATGACTTAGTTTAAATATTTGCTTTGGGAGAATGTAGGTGTATTGGGGCACTGGGGTGGGGTTGAGAGACGTTTATGTGTTGTAAAAGTTTTCACACAGTGATTGTTCTCTAATTGTCGGTTTAAACATCAGCCGTAGTTTTTTTTTATGCTTATTTATTTCTTCAGCTGTGCTATTTCTTAACGATATGAGTTTTGAGTTTTATCATTAATTCAACTCAAATCAATTACTCTTTTCATTATTAACTAGTTAAGTAAACTTTTTAAGTCCCAAATTGTCTAATGTGGTGAAGCAAGAGGGAGGCTAAGGCTATAGTTGTGACACATAGACACAGTGGTCAACACCATCACCCCAGCAGAGACGAAAACCAACCATAGTCTTGGGGGTCTATTCTGTATGTTACGCTGACGAGTAACGAATACTAATTAAAATTCACTCAAAGTTGAGAGACGAAAAACATATTGAACATTTTTTTTAATGGGCGTGTAAGATTTTATTGGTGAGACAGGAAATAGAGATACCATTTGGGAACGCTAGAAGATCGTGCTCCATATCATGTGTGGTTGGAGATTCTGATATCAATGAAAGCTAATATACATGATTACACAAGTGTTAGAGCAGTGCCTCCCTCAGTGAAACTTTCCAACTCATACTTGCTCTCTCATTTCCATGATTATGGCATGTTTAATGCAAAATGCTTAACCAAAAACGTGCTTTAACCTTAAAGCATAACCCACCCGCACGTGTGGACTGCTGTGATGCAAAAACCATGAATGAAGATGAAACACACGTGTACTAGATTAAAATAGATCATAATAAGTTAAGTCAAACCGAAGAGCATGAGGAAAAAAATTTCATGATTCATTCTGAGTTATTTACTCCACATTGAACGAAAATTAATAATGGATTGTCTGTTAAGATATGATGCTAATTGCCTTGTCTTGATAACAGGAACATAAGCATCTGTTTCTCCATTTCCTTAGCTTTCATAATTTGAGAACATGTGCAGTGCAGGCATTTAATCACCAACCTAATGCCAGATTTAAGCATGACAACTAGGGCAAGGTTTCAAGTTTACTTTGAATCACTTCCAGAGTTCTCTTTTCTTCTTTTATTTTTTTGCAAATTTTTTTCAGTGTTCTAATTATGACTTTAGTCCTTTTTTACCTTTTTTTCCCCTTCTTAGGTAGATGTAGAAGGATGATCAGATTGTAATAGTTTTGAAATGAATATTTATAATTTATTTTTATCTTTTCTTTCCTTTCGCTTATTTTAAAGATGAACATTTTAACTAACAAAAGAGAAGTTGGAAGATGAGAATTAGAGGGTATTCTGGAATAAGAAAGATGATGAAACAACTATAATTTGATCCTTAAATAACGTATATTCTGTATAAAAAAACAAAATTTATTCACACTCATGTACAATATGGGGTCAAAATTGAATTCACAAAAACCATAGAGATTTTTCTATGATTAGTGGTTGAAGATGTTGAGTAGTGAAACTCTGTTTCTAATAAGTTTTCTTGAGAGTTGCTCAACTTCTATTTCTAGATCCTGAATGCACATCTCCAAATTTTCAACATGGCTTTGAAAATGCTCAAAAGATGAAGACTTCAAAGCAGCATCCACTTTCTCAAATTCATTTGTGTCTGATTCTTGAGAGTCACAAGCTACTCTTTTAGGCTGCAACATCTTTGAAATTGTTGACCATCTTCTATTCTTTGATTGATCACAGATCAACATCAACATAGATTCTAATGAGCTAACTGTGACTTGTTCTGCTTCTTTCAAGATGCTAAACATGGAAAAAGTGCCATCTTCTACACACTCATGCTTCATTGCTTTCAAATTTGCCAAGGACTTTCTAATTGCCTTGTTCAGCTTCTTCCTTGAAGCCAAGTACTTAGCACCCTCAACTTTAAATCCAGTTTTATCACTTCGCCTTCTTCGGATAACTGACTGAAGCTCATGCATGCTTTCCTTTGATGCAAGTAGGAAATCTTGTGCTTCGCTACAGATATCCAAGAGCTTCAAAGACCCTTCTAGCGTGTCGTCAACGCATTTATCACTGCACTCTCTTGCTAATGCTTGTTGCTTGATTGGTAATTGAAGCAACTTATCAATGCAGTCATGTAAATCCAACAAACCATTAAGTTTGTGGCTTATTGAAGATGAAGAGGTGGCTTGAGAGTCCTTCAATCTTTGCAGATTCTCTTCATATTGTGATAAAACTGGGTGAGGTGAAGAGGGCAAGCTGTTGCTGCGAATATGCATTGAGCTCTTTGTGTTTGTTTCAGGGAATGCCATTTTCTCTTATCAGAAAACTGAGAGTTAGAAGGAGTTATGAGTTTTTGTGGTTGGAATTTGGCATCTGCTTCTTATATAGCCACAGAATTATGGGAGACAAGATGTATTTTTTTAATTTTCCTTTTTTCCTCTCAAGGTTTCACATAATATTATATTGATTTGGATCTGAACTTCCTCTACATATTGAGCATAGAATCGTATCACAAGGGAGACAAGAAGAATATTTTTCCTCAGATGCCTGGTTCTTGCAATGCTTCCCTTGCTGCTATTGCTAATATATAATTTCAGACTCATGTGGAGCAATGTATCACAATGGAAATTAGTGTCTAGAGGACCTGTTTCAATTAATGAATAGCGTTCATTTTATGAACTTGTCTGCCTAGAATGTGGCACAAAAAATACAAGAGATCTGCAGTTTCCGATATCAATACATTGATTTAATATTTGTTAATGCGTCAGCTTTTGCTACCATTTTGCATTTTGTTGTGGTCACTGACTCATAAGAGCATGAAATTTCTCGACCCAAATTGGTTAGGAGACAAGAAGCTGGCAATTTGGTTCTGTTTCAACATTGTTTGAGAGTAGCATGTTGCACTATCACAATAGGCAATTTAATATTTGGCACCTTCCTTCTATTGAGATTAGTTGAATGTATCTTGTGGTTTTGGGAACAAAAGGAATCAAATACGATTGATTAAAACAGGATATGCATGAGGGTGAGTACATGAAACTTCAGTAATGCTAACATAATGTCCTTTACACAGGAACAATCTTTCTGAACATTTATATTTTTCTTTAGCTCATCTCATATCTTCCTCCAATGGAAACTTTAATGTGAGTCATTAGCTGCACGAGGTGGCAAAAATTGTCATAATGAGAATTATTTTGGTTAAATGAATTGTTTCTGTGTATATATGCAGCTGAAAGCATTATTCTTTTTTAGAGGAAAAAACTCAAATCAAGTTACTTATATCAATTTCATCTAGTTGACCAATCCTATGATGAACATGTATACTTTTTTTTCAAATTAACAACAAATTCTTAATGAATGTCATTTATTTTTAGAAATGAAATTCACTTGTCACTATTATGCGGCTTAATAGTAGACTCTCTAAATCAGAAGGTATATGCCCAACATGAGGAAACATGGTCTTTAGAATCTCTTCAAAGGATTGCTAGAGTTGCACCATGATTAAATCACTTGTTAAAGTAACATCCCAGTTCTCAGGTACACTTTACCTAGGTTTCTTGTTTGAGTTGTTTTGATTTCATTGATTATTATTGCAGACTCAGGGATTTTGTGGCTTTATGATGTTTTGTTTTGTGAAACTTTTGTTTGATAGTAAGGGGAATGGGACTAGGAGACAAATTCTTTGGAATGGCTCATGTTTTCTGCTTAGTAGTCATAAACTGACATTTGTTCAACTCATATACAGGAAGTAAATTTGATAATTGTTTAATCATCCACCAAAACAGCACTTGAAATCTTTACAGCTGGGCCATGCATTCTAGTTTGCTTTGAATCCCATGTCAGAAAAAAAAAATGATATGCAAGGTTTCTAATTATCAAAATCCAAAATGAAAAACTGAAAGATGAGATGTAGACGAACATAATAAAAGGAACAGATCAACCTAAGGAATCTCACTTTATTTGACAGAGATGTTAAAGTAATAACACAATTTCTTATGCACAATAGCAACACCCTGCCTCATCACTAAAATTGTAAGTGTGGCACGTGCGGATAAATGATCATAAATATTAATGTGTGCGAATTTCCGTTGAACTCAATGTGGATCCACGTTGAACTGAACGTGGCAAAATCTTGCTTCTCCGGTCCACGCTGAACTTAGTATGACAAATTCTAGCTTCTCTGTTGATACCTTGAGATACGTTAAATCAAGTTTGCGTTTGCACCAAATGTCAAAACAAACAAACACTTGGTCATAGTTTACAATAGAAGATCTAATTAAAACCTTTTCTTATGCACCTTTTTTTTTATCCAACATTTGTAGTAGTCATTCCACAGTGCAGCCACAAAACAGGATAAAAAAAATACTCATTGACAGAGAAAATTGGAGGACTGAGAAAGTGAAGGTTAGAAAGATGGCATATGATTAACAAGTACCTACACTTTTCTTAAATAAATTAATTTACAAAGTATGACACTACCATGACTTGGGTTAAAGATGAATTTTGGTTGAAATTCTTCAGAATCACAAGACATTCTAATAGGCTGCACATGCTTGGAGATTACAGACCATCTTCTTTGCTTTAACTGTCCTTTTGAGCCAGTGATAAACAACAACAAAGATTCTAACGTGCTCACGGTGCAGCTTGTGATTCTCTTAAGATGCTAAGCATGGAAAATGTCTCATTATCATTGTCTTTGTTTGAGGAAGAAACTGTGAACTCATTTTTCATACATCCATGTATTATATATTATACCTTGCTGTATTAAGAGAAATAAATAATCATCTTGTATAATATTGGTAGAGGATTCTACCAAAATTAGTCGTGCACAATTAGCCATATAAGTTAAAGAACACTAAACCTCAATTAACATCATTTCTTTTTTATAATTTGATTAATTATAATAGATAAATAAATAATTATAAACTTTGCCAATAGGCTGGTCCAATGCATGGTTGGGCAGTTAATTTTAGGTTTCAGTTAGATTGTTTAAAACAAGATCTCACTTGAATTTTCATAACTCATGTAATTTACATCAGGTTAATGGGTTTGACTTTTGGATTTGACACATTTTGGCACTCTTAGTTATGAATAAAAATTACTTAATGAGAGAGTTTTATTCTTTTGAATGTGTTCATCTTGCCTCACTCGCTGTAATTAATAAAAAATACTCAATGGGAAGAAACTAGTAAATAGTGCACCTGAGAATCTGGAAAAGTTAATGTTTGTCATCACTAGTAAATATTTACATTTATGATTTCCATGTACAAGTGTATCCATCTATCTATGTCACTACAAAAATCCAATCCCCATATGCATGTTCAACTAGTGGTTGAGGATATTAAGAAGGGAAACTCTGATTTTAATCAAACGCCTAAACAGAAACTCAAGCCCTTCTTCAATGTCTTGAATGCACAACTCCATTTTCTCCAAGTGGTTTTGCAGATTATCCACCTCTTCAACTTTGCCATTCTTGCTAAATATGAAGCTCTGCAATGCTACATCCACTTGTGCAAATTCACTTTCATCTTCCACTAGTGAGCAAGCCACTCTCTTTGGCTGAACCATCTTAGAGATCAAAACCCAGCTTCTAGACTTTGATTGTGTTGTTGTTCCTGAGATAAACTGCATCAGTGTCTGAAATGTTGATAGTGTAGCCACTTCCACATCTTGTAACAAGCTAATCAAAGCCACTGTTTGATGTTCTTTGTTTGTTGATGAGAAAAAATTGCAATTTTTGGCAGTGCCCTTCAAATTTGACAAGGTTTTGGATATGGCCCTTCTGACTACCTTTCTTGATGTTAAAAATTTCTTAGCCTCTGCCATGAGTTCCACTTCACCACCCCTTCTCCTTCTTATGATGGATTGAAGCTCACGTGTGCATTCTTTTGTGTGCAATAAAGCATCTTTGGCTGAAGCACACACATCTAAGAGCCTTAAGGATCCATCCAAGAAGTTCCATTTTTCTTGATGCTCATTGAGAAGGGTGTCTTGGGTGAGTGGAAGGTGAATCAATTTCTCAACACACTCAATCAAATCTTGCAAGCCTCTAACGTTGTGGCTAAGAAATGATGAGGAGGAGGAAGTGGAGGTTTCATTGGAAGCTCTTAAGCTTTCCAAGTGTTGATTGCATTCTAGAATGAGAGGGTGTTGTCTAGAGGGCAAGCTGTTTGATCTACCTTGGAAATTGGATTTTGAGGCTGCCATTTTTTCTATCTCAAGAGAAAGAGAAAGAGAAGCCTAGATTTTGAATATTGAGTTTATTTGAGTCTATGCATCTTCTCTATATATATCATGTTCATGTGTGGTTGGAGACATGAGGAATCTCAAATTGATCAGAAATCAATGAAGCTAACAAATCGAGATTTGGATCTAAACACGATTACATTGGTGTTAGAGCAGTGTCTCCCTCAGTGAAAAATTCCAACTCATGCTTGCTCTCTCACTTCCATGATTGTGGCATTTTCAATGCAAAATGCATCACCAAAAACGTGCTTTAACCTTAGAACATAACCAATCTGCACGCGTGGACTACTGCGATGCGAAAACAATGGCTGAAGTAATGCTAGGCAATAGGCATGCCTCTCTTGGAGGAACAACAACCGCGTCACGCGTTCCCACACAATAATTAACATATATATTTAGATTACTATAAAGCTAAGTCCTTGATATCTGTAATGCGCGTGTCATTGTTTCAAGAGTATGAAGATGCTATACACGTGTACTTGATTAAAATAGATAAACTAAGTTAAGTCAAACCCAGAAAATTGTCTGTTAAGATAAGATGCTAATTGCCTTGTCCTCATAACAGGAACATAAGCATCTGTTTCTTCATTTTCTTAGCTTTTAAAATTTGAGAACATGTGCAGTGCAGACATTTAAATTTTGATTTAATCACTAACATAATGGCAGATTTAAGCATGACAACTAGAACAAGGTTTCAAGTTGACTTTAATCACATGTGAAGGAAGTAAGGAGATAAAGTAAAAGAATTAAGTCTGTTAAATGCTCCATTAATATAATTACTCCATTTTCTGTGAAAATGTGGGTTGAATGCTTGATTTGCAGATTTTTCTTTTCTTTTCTTATTTGTGAAATACTTCAGTATTTTAATTATCAGACTTTAGTCCTCTTTGACCCTTCATTTTGTTTTCCATCTTAGGTAGATGTAGAAGGCTTATCAGATTGTAATAGTTCAGAAATGAAAATATTTTGTTTTACCATATTCTTTCCTTTCCCTTCTTTTAGAGATGAACATTTTAAATACCAAAAGAGAAACTAGAAGATGATAATTCGAGGGTATTCAGGAATGGGGAATAAGAAAGATGATGAAACACCTGTAATTTGATCCTTAAATAACGTATATTCTGTAGAAAAATCAAAATTTAATCACATTCATGTACAGTATGGGGTCAAAATTGTATTCACAATAATCATAGAGATTTTCTATGATTAGTGGTTGAAGATGTTGAGAAGGGAAACTCTGTTCCTAATTAGTTTCCTTGATAGGCTCTCAACTCCTACTTCTAGATCCAGAATGCACATCTCCAAATTTTCAATATGGCTTTTAAAAAGCTCATAAGATGAAGACTTCAAAGCTGCATCCACATTCTCAAATTCATTTGTGTCTGATTCTTGAGAGTCACAAGCTACTCTTTTAGGCTGCAACATCTTTGAAATTGATGACCATCTTCTATGCTTTGATTGATCACAGATAAACATCAACATAGATTCTAATGAGCTAACTGTGACTTGTTCTGCTTCTTTCAAGATGCTAAGCATGGGTGATGGAAAAGCTACACACTCATGTTTCATTGCTTTCAAATTTGCCAAGGACTTTCTAATTGCCTTGTTCAGCTTCTTCCTTGAAGCCAAGTACTTAGCACCCTCAATTTTGAATCCAGTTTTGTCACCTCGCCTTCTTCGGATAACTGATTGAAGCTCATGCATGCTTTCCTTTGATGCAAGTAGGAAATCTTTAAGTTCACTACATATATCCAAGAGCTTCAAAGAACCTTCTAGTGTGTCGTTGACGCATTTGTCACTGCATTCTCTTGCTAATGCTTGTTGATTCTCTGGCAATTGAAGCAACTTATCAATGCAGTCATGCAAATCCAGTAAACCATTAAGTTTGTGGCTTACTGAAGATGATGAAGATGAAGAGGTGTCTTTCAATCTTTTTAGATGCTCTTCATACCCTGATAAAAGTGGGTGAGGTGAAGAGGGCAAGCTGTTGCTGCGAATATGCAGAGATGTCTTTGTGTTTGTTTCAGGGAATGCCATTTTCTCTTATCAGAAAACTGAGAGTTCTGAAGGAATTATGAGTTTTTGTGGTTAGAAATTTGCATCTGCTCCATATATAGCCAAAGAATTATGGGAGACAAGATGTAATTTTTTTATTATTATATTGATTTGGATCTCAATGTCCTCTTCATATTGAGCATGCAATTGAATCACAAGGGAGACAAGAAGAATATTTTTCCTTAGATGCCTGGTTCTTCCAATGCTTCCCTTGCTGCTATTGCTAATATAAAATTTCAGATGCATGTGGAGGAGCAATGCATCACAATGGAAATTAGTGTCTAGAGGACCTGTTTCAATTCATAATTAATACTAGTATCATTCAGCTTATGATCTTGTCTGCCTAGAATGTGGCATGAGCAAATAAATAAAACAAGAGAATCTTCAACTTCTGATATCAATACATTGATTAATTACTTGCTACCATTTTGCATTTTGTTGCTGTCACAGACTCATTAGTACAGGCTTTAGCGACAAGAAGCTGGCAATTTGGCTGTGTTTCACAATTGTTTGAGGGTAGTATGTATGTTACACTATCACAATAGGTTGAACATGTACAAACTAATCTTTGGCACCTTCCTTCTACTGAGGTTAGTTGAATATATATTGTGGTTTTGGGAACAAAAGGAATCAAATACGATTGATTATAAGAGGACATGCATGCATGAGCATGAGGGTCACATGAAACTTCAGCAATGCTAACATAATGTCCCATACACAGGAACAATCTAATCTAACTCAACATATATATTTTTCTTTGACTCGTGTAAACTCCATTCCATGTTTTTCTTCATTGCAACGAATTGGATATCAATGGAAACTTAAAATGTGACTCATCAGCTACATGATCAGGTGGCAAAAATTATCATAATGAGAATCATTTTGGTTATAAATTAACTGTTTCTGTGTAAACTAGTGTGTGTGACTCAGCCCTATTACCGTAGGCATGGTGTTTCTGCGTTCAAGTTGAAGGCAGAAGAAGATGGAGGGAGAGGGAGAGACTCAAGAACAAGAAGGTGAGCGGCATACGAAGGGTGCTGGTCATGATAGAAGGAAAGAAGACCAGGGGAGTTTTCTCTCATATCACCACAAGCATCGAGGTCATGCTTTATATCTGAGAAGGTAATTAGTCCAGGTATCACACATTCAATTGCTACAAAAGCATAACATTGAAAAGCTTTTATTTTGAATGATTTGGTAGCAAAAAGAGAGGCAAGATCAAAGGCCAATAGAAATTATTGCCTAATATAAAGGAGGGAAACGTGAATGTAGAAAATTCACGTGTTCGAGTGCATAAATATCAAGGGTAAATAGAAGCCAACAATTATTATTGATTGCCATTATTTCACATTGGGTTTAATAAGGGGGAAAAGAAAAGTTAGAAACTGAGGCATCATTTGTAAAGAACCAGCTGGACGATTTGGAGGAGATAATCAATGTGTTGGACCGAGTCGAAGAAGAGAACACTTTAGGGACATTTACATTGGACAAGAGATATGCTGATAACTACAAGTTGTGCAATTTATCATGCATTGCTTCCTCAAATACTCTGCCTTTGTTTATCAGAGTGTTCTAAGGATGGGATCCTCTTCGAAATCCATCCCATGGATTGGAGTTAGTATCACAGTGGAAGAAATTGCTGCTTCAAGGAGAAGATTGTCTTGATATATGGGATGTATCATCACCTTATGCTTAGTTTGTTTCAGAGGTTGTATTTCCAGCTGTTAGAATATCGGGTACCAATACTAGGCAAATTAGAATCTTGATCAGTTCTTCAGCTACTCCCATTCATCTGATGGCTGATATGATGAAGAAATTCTTCTTTTCCAAGTGGCTTCAGGTTTTGTGTCATTGGCTGTGCTCAAATCCTAACTTTGAACAAGTTAGAAAATGGTATTTGGGCTGAAAAGAACTTATTTCGAAAAGAACTTTTGGCAAATTAAAGTAGTCCATACCAGCTTAATCGCGGTCTTGATATGATGAATCAGGCTGTTGAAGGTATGGAGGTGGACCAACCTGGTTTAAAGGAGAATATATGATATCTTAGGGTACTTGAGCAAAGATAATTTGAGGCTCAGCAGAAAGCAGCCTATGCTCAACAAGAAGCTGCTGCAACCTTGGGCGGTGCTGTTGATGCAGATGGTGCACTTGAATTGAGCTTGAAAGAAGTCACTGAGGCCCATGCTCAGTAATATGGTATACTCTTCAAGCTCAAACCTGGTAGCATGCAAAATGCTCATCAGATATATGGGTTTGGTAATGTCAGCATAATAATAAAAAGGTATATGCCCAAAATGAGGAAACATGGTCTTTAGAATCTCTTCAAGGATTTCTAGAGTTTCATCATACATCCCTTGGCAAAAGATGCTGAATCCTGTATTGGCAGTTTAAAGTAACATCTCTTTTCTCAGGTACACTTTATATCAGGTCAATTAATGGGATTGCCTTATGGATTTAATTAACACATTTTGACACCCTTAATTATGAAAAAGATTACTTAATGGGAGAGTTTTATTCTTTTGAATGTGTTCTTATTGCCTCATTCTTATTGATTAATAAAAAAATACTAAATGGGAAGAAGCTAGTAAATATTGCAACTGAGAATTTCGAAAAGTTTATGTTTATCATCTCTAGGTATTTACATTTATGATTTCAATGTACAAGTCTATCTATCTATGTCATCTACAAAAATTTAATCCTCATATGCATGTTCAACTAGTGGTTTAGGATATTTAGAAGGGAAACTCTGATTTTAATCAGACGCTTAAACAGAAACTCAAGCCCTTCTTCAATGTCTTGAATGCACGACTCCAATTTCTCCAACTGGTTTTGCAGATTATCCACCTCTTCAACTTTGCCATTCTTGCTAAATATGAAGCTCTGCAATGCTACATCCACTTGTGCAAATTCACTTTCATCTTCCACTAGTGAGCAAGCCACTCTCTTTGGCTGAATCATCTTAGAAATCAAAACCCAGCTTCTAGACTTTGATTGTGTTGTTGTTCCTGAGATAAACTGCATCAGTGTCTGAAATGTTGATAAAGTAGCCACTTCCACATCTTGTAACAAGCTAATCAAAGCCATTGTTTGATGCTCTTTGTTTGTTGATGAGAAAAATTTGCAATTTTTAGCAGTGCCCTTCAAAATTGACAATGTTTTGGATATGGCCCTTCTCACTACCTTTCTTGATGTCAAGAATTTCTTAGCCTCTGCCATGAGCTCCGCTTCACCACCCCTTCTCCTTCTTATGACGGATTGAAGATCACGTGTGCATTCTTTTGTGTGCAATAAAGCATCTTTGGCTGAAGTGCATGCATCTAAGAGCCTTAAGGATCCATCCAAAAGGTTATGCACCCAATTTTCTTGATGCTCATGGAGAAGGGTGTCTTGGGTGAGTGGAAGGTGAATCAATTTCTCAACACACTCAATCAAATCTTGCAAGCCTCTAATGTTGTGGCTAAGAAATGATGAGGAGGAGGAAGTGGAGGTTTCATTGGAAGCTCTTAAGCTTTCCAAGTGTTGATTGCATTCTAGAATGAGAGGGTGTTGTCTAGAGGGCAAGCTGTTTGATCTACCTTGGAAATTGGATTTTGAGGCTGCCATTTTTCCTATCTCAAGAGAAAGAGAAAGAGAAGCCTAGATTTTGAATATTGAGTTGATTTGAGTCTATGCATCTTCTCTATATATATCATGTGTGGTTGGAGACATGAGGAATCTCAAATTGATCAGAAATCAATGAAGCTAACAAATCGAGATTTGGATCTAAACATGATAACATTAGTGTCTACCTCAGTGAAACTTTCCAACTCATACTTGCTCTCTCACTTCCATGATTGTGGCACTCTCAATGCAAAATGCTTCACCAAAAACGTGCTTTAAACTTGAAACATAACCCATCTGCACGTGTGGACTGCTGTGATGCAAAAACAATGACTGAAGTAATGCTAGGCATGCCTCTCTTGGAGGAACAAGAACTGCATTACTCTTCCTAAATATTAATAATGTACATAAATATTTGTATTAATATAAAGCTAAATCCTTGATATCTGTTCATACACGGGGTGTTGAGCTGTTTTCTGTGATGGGTGTATCATTTTTGCAATAGTATGAAGATGCAATACACGTGTTCTTGATTAAAATAGATAAAACTAAGTTAAGTCAAACCCAACGAAAATTGTCTGTTAAGATAAGATGCTAATTGCCTTGTCCTCATAACAGGAACATAAGCATCTGTTTCTTCATTTCCTTAGCTTTTAAAATTTGAGAACATGTGCAGTGCAGACATTTAAATTTTGATTTAATCACCAACATAATGGCAGATTTAAGCATGACTACTAGAACAAGGTTTCAAGTTTACTTTAACCACATGTGAAGGAAGTAAGGAGATAAAGTAAAAGAATTAAGTCTGTTAAATGCTCCATTAATATAATTACTCCATTTTCTGTGAAAATGTGGGTTGAATGCTTGATTTGCAGATTTTTCTTTTCTTTTCTTTTCTTTTTGTCAAATATTCAGTATTCTAATTATCAGATTTTAGTTCTCTTTGACCCTTCATTTTGTTTTCCTTCTTAGGTAGATGTAGAAGGCTGATCAGATTGTAATAGTTTCTAAATGATTTTTTTGAGTGTTACCTTTTCTTTCCTTTCACTTATTTTAAAGGTGAGCATTTGAAATAATAGAAGAGAAAGTGGAAGATGAGGTTTGGAGGGTATTCAGGAATGGGGAAAGAGAAAGAAGATGTAACAACTATAATTTGATCCTTAAATAATGTATATTCTGTAGAAAAAAACAAAATTTAATCACATTCATGTACAATATGGGTCAAAATTGAATTCACAAGAATCATAGAGATTTTCTATGATTAGTGGTTGAAGATGTTGAGAAGGGAAACCCTGTTTCTAATTAGTTTTCTTGATAGGTTCTCAACTCCTACTTCTAGATCCTGAATGCACATCTCCAAATTTTCCATATGGCTTTGAAAATTCTCAAAAGATGAAGACTTCAAAGCTGCATCCACTTTTCCAAATTCATTTGTGTCTGATTCTTGAGAGTCACAAGCTACTCGTTTAGGCTGCAACATCTTTGAGATTGTTGACCATCTTCTATGCTTTGATTGATCACAGATAAACATCAACATAGATTCTAATGAGCTCAATGTGACTTCTTCTGCTTCTTTCAAGATGCTAAGCATGGACGATGGAAAAGCTACACACTCATGTTTCATTGCTTTCAAATTTGCCAAGGACTTTCTAATTGCCTTGTTCAGCTTCTTCCTTGAAGCAAAGTACTTAGCACCCTCAACTTTGAATCCAGTTTTATCACCTCTCCTTCTTCTGAGAACTGATTGAAGCTCATGCATGCTTTCCTTTGATGCAAGTAGGAAATCTTTAAGTTCACTACAGATATCCAAGAGCTTCAAAGAACCTTCTAGTGTGTCATCGACGCATTTGTCACTGCATTCTCTTGCTAATGCTTGTTGTTTGATTGGCAATTGAAGCAACTCATCAATGCAGTCATGTAAATCCAATAAACCATTAAGTTTGTGGCTTATTGAAGATGAAGAGGTGGCTTGAAAGTCCTTCAATCTTTGCAGATTCTCTTCATATTGTGATAAAACTGGGTGAGGTGAAGAGGGCAAGCTGTTGCTGCGAATATGCAGAGAGCTCTTTGTGTTTGTTTCAGAGAATGCCATTTTCTCTTATCAGAAAACTCAGAATTCTGAACTAGTTATGAGTTTTTTGTGGTTGGAGTTTGGCATCTGCTCCTTATATAGGCAAAGAATTATGGGAGACAAGATGCATTTTTTTAATATTATATTGATTTGGATCTCAATTTCCTCTTAATGTTGAGCATGCAATTGAGTCACAAGGGAGACAAGAAGAATAATTTTGCTCAGACTCATGTGCAGCAATGCATCACAATGGAAATTAGTGTCGAAAGGAGCTTTTTCAATTCATGAACAGCATTGAGTTTATGAACTTGTCTACCTAGAATGTGGCACAAAAAATACTTGCGTGAATAAATAAAATAAGAGAATCTTCAAATTCTGATATCGATACATTGATCAAATATTTGTTAATCCATCAACTTCTGCTACCATTTTGCATTTTGTTGTGGTCACTGACTCATTAGAACGTGAAATCACTAGACCCAAATTGGTTAGGAGACAAGAAGCTGGAAATTTGGTTCTGTTTCAACATTGTTTGAGGGTATTATGTTACACTATCAAAATTGGTTGAACATGTACAATTTAATATTTGGCACCTTCCTTCCATTGATTATAAGAGGACATGCATGCATGAGGGGTAAGTAAAAACTTGGTAAATGCTAACATAATGTTCCTTACACAGGAACAGTCTAACTCAACATTCATATTTTTCTCTAGCTCTTCTTTGCAACAAATGCATGGAAAAAATTCTTAGATTAGTCTGTATAATAGCAACTACTCTGTAGTCTTTGTATAACAAAGGAAAGAAAATAAAGCACCATATTAATATAAGATGCTGACTTGACTTGCCCTCATAACTCGTTGTTCATTGTATTTAGCAAATAACCTATGACAATTGTTCAACACATGTGCAGAACTAAATTTGATAATTGTTCAATCATCCACCAAAACAGCACTTGAAATCTTTACAGCTAGGCTATGGATTCTAGTTGGCTATGATATGCAAGGTTCCTAAATATTAAAATCCAAAAAGAAAAACGAAATGAAAACTGAAAGATGAGATTTGGACAGTGTACAGTAAAAGGGAAAGATCAACATAAGGAATCTCACCTTGCTTGACAGAAATGTTGAAGTAATAACACATTTTCTTATGCACCAAAGGAACACCCTACCTCAGCACTCGAATTATAAGCGTGGCACGTGTGGACAAATAATCGTAAGCGTTACTGTACGTTTGGATTTCCGTCGAACTCAATGTGGATCCATGTTGAACTGAAACGTGGCAAAATCTTGCATTTCCAAACCACGTTGAATTTAACGAGGCAAATTCTAGCTTCTTTGTTGATACTTTGAGATAAGTGAAATCACGTTAGCGTTTTCCATTAGTTATAGTTTACAATAGAACATCTAATTAAAACTTTTTCTTATTTGCCTTTTTTTTGTTATTCAAGGTTAGAAAGATGGCATATGATCAAAAACTATATACACTTATCTTCAATCACATTGATGTACGAAGTATGAGACTATCATGACTTGGGTTAAAATTGTATTTTGGTTTACTAGTGGATTAAAATGTTGAGTAGGGAAACTCTTGTTCTAATAAGTTGTCTTGAGAGGCCTTTAACTCCAACTTCTATATCTTCAATGCACAACTCTAAATTTTGCATGTGGTTTTGAAAATTCTCAATAGGTGAAGCCTTTGAAATGATGAGAAACTGCAGCTCTGTGTCGAACTTTTCGAATTCATTTGTTTCTGATTCTTCACAAGATATTATTTTAGGCTGCAGAAGCTTGGAGATTACTAACCATCTTCTTTGCTTTAACTGTCCTTTTAAGCCAGTGATAAACAACAAAAAAGACTCTAACAAGCTCACGGTGAGAGCTTGTGATTCTTAATAGATGATAAGCATGGAAAAAGTTTCCTCCTTGTCTTTGTTAGAGGAAGAAACTGTGAACTCATTTTTCATTGCTTTCAGGTTTCCCAAGGCCTTTCCAATTTCCTTCTTCACCTTCTTCCTATATGACAAGTATTTCCCACCCTCAATTCTGATTCAAGTTTCTGCACCTCTCTTCCTGCGGATAACTGACTGAAGTTGGTGCGTGATATCCTTTAACTGCATCATGTAATCCTTAACTGTACTACAAATATCCAAGAGCTTCATAGATCCATCTAATAGCTCATCAATCTCTTTTTCTCTACATTCTTGTGCCAATGCTTGTTGGGTGGTTTTCAATTGGAGCAGCTTATCAGTGCTGTCTTGCAAATCCTGCAAGCAATTGAGTTTTTGACTAATTGAAGATGACGACAAAGAAGCAGTGGCTTCAGAATCCTTCAATCTGTCCAAATGCCACTCAACTTGTGATAGAATAGGGTGTGGTGTAGAGGGTAAGCTGTTGTTGCGGTTATGCAAAGAGCTTTTATCTTCTACCACTTCCATCTTCTCCTCTGAAAGTAAAATCAACTAGTAGATGAGAATACAATTTGCTCTTACAAATTTTGAGTCCTAGTAGTTGAAATCTGATCAATATATAGAAAATGAATAGAGGAGACATGAAGAATATTTTTGATATCAAATGTCACTAAGTGAGCATGCAACAATATCATCTTAATTCTGGTCTAACTATGTTTCCCACAAACCAGGCTTCACAACTCATCCCTCAATTTTTAACTTGGGAATCACATGCATAGGTCATCTTCTATCACATTACTGTCTCCTCCATATTTTCAGGTCCAAGATATGAAAACTCCAATCGTGAACTCCAAGAGGGTAGGTCATTGGAGTCAGCATTGGAACCGGATCTTCTGTCTGCTGGGGAAGAAACAGTGCTATTTATAAATACCACTAAACAGAATATGTTTAATTGCATATGTTTAATCTTCAAACATGAAAGATTGTTCAGATCTGAATGGCGATGTTTATGCAGTGTTCCCAGATCAAATCCATTAATTTATTGATGTTTATGTAGTTGCATACTTGCATGTATTAATATATTATTAATATATTATAACTTGCTGCATTAAGAGAGAAATAAGTAGTCATCTTGTGTCAGTTCTTGTATAATTTCTTATCCTGTTTATATTAGTCTATGAATCATATCCATGTGAATCCCACTTTCCTGTTTTTTTAAGAAAAAAAAGTTGATCTAAGAATAAAAAATTGCAATATCTGCAAACTAGTTGTAGGTATGAGACATCACAGAAGATGAAGAGGACACTGGAATTACAGGACAGTGTCTATTAAGGGAAATTTTTTAAGCGAGGTTATGCAATACCATGAGGTGAGGTAAGGATGAAAAGTCACCCCTTCTGAAAAGTAAACAAGCTATGCAAATATACCTACTAAGTCTGTGTATGTGTGTTTGGAACTACAAACAAACTTTCATCCCAATCCACAAAACGGTTCCGTTCAATTTGTATATTGAAGTGTGTGCTAACGTTTGTTTACACTAGTCCCAACAGATATTCAACCATAGCCTACAGATTAATTATGAATTAACAGAGTATACATAAGAGCAGAAAATTCGAGTAGTAATCCAAATTTGTTTTATTAAATGCAAAAGCGAAATGGCAATTTGAAGCAGCCTTTTTCACCCTACCGTTACAAGAATATCCAACCTATGAAATGGTGAATCTTCAAAATCAGCATTGTCTTAATAACGAATCCATGCCCATGCCATGAATTCTGAAAGAAAATAACATGCACTATATGAACAAGATAAGGAGTGGTATATTCATTCATCATATCATCAACAGAGTGAGTACATTATCTACAATTATATCCAAGATGAAATGACAACATCTATACCATCACAAAAATTTGGTGCCTCTAGATTCTTCAACTAGTGATTAAGGATGTTGAGAAGGGCAACTCTGATCTTAATCAAACGCCTAAAAAGTGACTCAAGTCCTTCTTCAAGGTCTTGTATACAGAACCCCAAAATCTCTAGCTTCTTTTGTAAATCATTAATGTCATTTGACTTGGTTGCCATGTTGAATACAAATAACTGCAATGCTGCATCCACTTTTGCAAACTCATTCTCATCTCCTCCTACCCTTTTGTTATTATGCATCAGCTTTGAGACCAAGCCCCAGCTGCTTCTCTTTGATTGTGCTGAACCAGAAAAAAAGTTCAGCAATGACTCAAATATGGAAAAAGTGACCACTTCAGCATCTTTCAATAAGCCAACCAAAGCCATGTTTTGATGATAGTCTTTGTTGGTGGTGAAGTTGCTTTTGTTTGCATCACCCTTCAATTTCTCCAAGGCTTTGAATATGGCCTTTCTCACCACCTTCCTTGAGGTCAAGAACTTCTTAACTTCTACTGTGAGAGCCTCTTCACCTCCTCTTCTCCTTCTTATAACAGATTGTATCTCGCGCGTGCACTCTTTCGTATGGAGGAGAGCATCTTTGGTTGCTGTACATGCATCAAGGAGTCTTAGAGTTCCATCTAAGAAATCATCCACCCATTTCTCTTGGCTTGCTTGGACTAGTGCTTCTTGTGTTAAGGGGAGCTGAACCAGTTTTTCAATGCAGTCATGCAAATCCTGAAGGAAACTTAGTTTTTTCCTTAGAAATGCAGAAGAGATGGCATCATAAGTGACTAATTTGGCTAAGTGTTCATTGCATTGTAGGATGATAGGGTGTGGCTTAGATGGCAAACTATTAGAACGAGCATGGTTATTGAATTTGAGGTTCAATGAAGAGGCTGCCATTTTTCCTCAACAAGAGAAAAATGCAATGAATATGCAATGGAACGGCCAATTTGATATCCTTCATTGGCTATGGCTCAATATATATGGTAATAGACAAGGACTCTTATCCTAGCAAATATAATCAATTGTTAACCAATCTAGGCTGATCTAAATGAAGAGTATGTGAGATATGTTAGTGTAATGTCCCACCAGCCTAATCTTTACAACTCATACTCCCTTTTCTATTCGTTCTTTCTTTTCTCACTTGGATTTTGGCCCATTTATTTGGATTTTGGACCACACTTATTTTTGGTACATTGTAGTTGTACCTCTATTGTAGTTGCACAATCGACATAGGCATTAATTTGGTAGTTACTGATACAATTATATTTTTGTCTTTTATGCTGAATTATTTCTTACATGAAAGTTTATGCACGCGCGAATGCACGCGCGAATGAGGGTCCTCTCATATGGAAACTTCATATGATATTGCCGTGTGAAATTTTGTCTTCTTGTTTCTCTTCAAATGTATTAAATATGTGAAACTCTTTGAATATTTATACAAAAAGTTAGACACAACATATGACATGATATGATTGTAATCCATACGTGAAGAGACTTGTTAATCATATAGAGTTCCTACTAATGAATATGCAATCATTTTATGACTTTGGTTTTGTCACTTTCTTCTAACACTTTTGTGATGATTGACTTGACCATTTCATTACTTTTTAACCTCATTAGTATGCCTTATGTAAAAGGAACTAATATATAAGCAGATTCTATGAAAGAAAAGCAAGTTTCTTATCTTCAGTTTGCTGTAAAACTGTAATGACTCCTCTTCTCTTCCTTAGCTGCACTGTCAGATTAACTCAAATAACAATCTTTTTTTCTTTTTTCACCACTTATCTTAAAAAAAAAAATCAACAGCTCCGTCTACATAAATCAGGGGTTCATCAAAATGAAAGTGATAAGTTTTATGAATGAGGGTAGGCCCCGTACCCTGATTGACTTTAATTGTTCAAGTTTATGGGTGCTGAACTATATAATTTAAGTTAATTTGAAGTTGTGACGGTGTTAGTGTATTATGGACATTGCTTTGCTGTATGTATAATATAGAAAGATATCACAAGGAAAGTGCATCTTAATTTGCTTGTTGTTCTCTCAATAGGAAGACAACCCTCACGTCATTCATTGCATTCAAGTTTCAACTTGTGAAAACTGTGCCCATGACAGATAATTGTAGTGCAATCATTCAACCACCAACCAAATGAAACATGATCTAAAACACTATAATTTCAATCTCTAATTACGACTGGATAAAGCATGCTAGAACATTATATGCCTAGAAACACCAAGATTTCCATTGAATATCTCAGTTAGTGTGTGTTTAGATACTCTTTGTGCTAATGGGTGTTAGCACTCAATGCGCACAAAGTTTACGAAACTCTTCTTAAAGATTGGGAGATGAATGCGCTTTCACATAAACTAATCAATTGCCTTTGAAAATGGTAAATTCTGGGTTATTGTTAGAAATATAATTGTTAGTTATATAATTTAAGACTTCTAGAACCTGAATGTATAATTTTAAAAACTTTCCATATGACCTTTGAAAACTCTAAACAGATATGGTACTGCAAGGCTTGTGTCAGAGAATAGATTTGAATGTTCTATTAGAATCTGCCATTTTCATGGACCTGCCTCTGTGTATTCCCTATAGCTGAAACAGGTTTCTGATATGAAAATTAATATGGGTGCACATAAAGGGGACAGAGTTACTACTGGAACTGACGCAAAATTAGGATCTTTTGTCCAAAGTATGTGCACCCATTCTTACTCATAAATGTAGGTTTTTGTGTTTCCAATCCTTTCAGTCTAACATATTGGATCCATTTAACTGAAATTTGCTATGTGAAAATTTTCTTTCATCAAGGTGAAGCTTGTTTCCAGACACAATGAAAAGTAGTTTATGAGAAGATTACAGTAGCCACTTATCTGATAACATCTTTCATTTTTGTGGTAGAAGTAAGGATGCTATTACTCTGCAACTACATGCCTTCCTCTTCTCCAGCAATATCATTCACTTCCATTAAGTAATTTGCTACTAAATTCCTATGGCGCATGTTGACTCACTCACTTGTACAAATCAAAATAAGATTGTTGCCAATTCAATTCAAAACAGCATTCTACCTAACCCTCTGCATTGCTGGAGCTTTATAGCACCAGGTTTGTCATGCCAATTTATAACTGTAGAAGATCTCGGCCATTGTAAGTAGTTCATTTTCATAATAACACATTAAAGGTTGAAACAATCCAGCAACTGTAATAATAACTCCTATTAAACCATTCATTAACATTGCGATTCTTATTTGACTTGAAGATCAGAAACTTCGTTATATGTGTACAAAAATTGGCGCTACCACCTTCGTGTAATTAATTAATTTTGATTTAGGTGTAATTTATCTGCTCAAACGAGAAAGGTTAGCAACATACTCTCTTTTAAGAAGGCTAGGCAAGAAGCACTCTGACACTCCAACTCCAACACACTCTTATACCAGTTTACAACTGAATTACATAATCGTCACCAGACATATTTGTAGAAGGCTAGAAGCTATATAATAGAAAAAAGTAGTAACTGCAATTTTTTTTTTTTGAAAAAGTATACGAAACTCGTAAAGTGAATGTTTTACACTGGTTAGTTGGAGGCAAATGTTTTATTTTCATCATTTCCACAAGATTCTTTAAAATAGCAAAATGAAAATAACGAAACATTTTTATCATTGTTGACAAAAATATATAAATCAAAATTTAGGAAAAAGAAATCCAAAACAGATCCTTAGAATCAAAAATGCGCAAAACGATATGATATAGGAGCCATGTGTCAAAAATATTACCAAAGGATACAAAAAGAAATAAACCATGGATTTAGCATCTTTCAAACTAATGCAACCTAGCATGATGTGCGTCTCAAACTGATATAGAAAATTAGTTCAACGGTCTCGCCAATACTACACAAATTATGACCAGAATTACATCTAGGTGTTTGTAGCTCTAGTGTAAATCTGCTGACTTGCATGAGCAGAAATCATCCTGATTGAACCTCTAGCCATCAACTCTCTTATAGCCTTCCTTGCAAGTGATCCATTAATCTGCAAGGTGCATTCAAAATGATGAGAACCTTATTCTCCATAGTGCTCTAGAATTGAAAATGATCCAATAATAGAAACCAATATAAAGATATGATGTACAGAAACTATTGCTAATACAGAGTCATCACTTCATACAGTTCTTGTGTATGTGTAGTGCAGGCCAGCATAATATAACATGACAGTTAAAGTGAGACATTGTTGCAATTGGAAATTGTCAATAGTTAAGAAAGATAGACTAGATTGCACAGAATTAAAAATTACAAAAATGTTAGCCTTAGAAAGACACAGCTCATTGCAAAATAAGAACATATGTTTAAACTTTAAACTAAAATAGATAATGAAAATGCACAACTTGCATGTAAGAGCATAAACCAATCAACATTACACGCACAAAAACATGTTAATATACTGACATATTAACAAAAAGATAACTCAGTATTAAAGGTTATTAACTAACATAGGGTATTTTATGTAACTAATTTATAAGCAAGGTTTTCAGTGAAGAAGCCTATAACAAAATGACCATTGGAACAAAATTCAGGCATTACCATGTCCACAAAAGACATTCAAACGAAATAATCTGTCAGGGATTACACCCAACAGGCAGGACAGGGAAGGCAGATGGACACAAACAGGAAAAACAGCTCATAATGAATTCTAGGTTTAACCCTTGTAATGCAACTCAGATAACACACATAATCAATGAAATTTCAAGTAGGTTAAGGTTGGAGTTAGATATCTGTCAACCAGTCATAATGATCCAAATGAAGAACACAATGCCAATCATATTCTACAGAAAATACAATCAGTCTAGGAACGCAGATCTTAAACAATACAATCAATAAACATCTGTATCTGACCCGTTGCTCACATCACAACTCTTTTCAGTCCCAGATTAATGTAAACAACTACACAATACAAAACATACATCAAAATACCACAAAAACAAACATTCTCATCAATGGTGCTAATCCTTTTCTTAGTGACAATAGTTGTAATCCTATAGCAAAGGAAAAAGGGGCAAAAGAAGAGTTACCCTCAAACGATCAGAGAGAATGGAAGGAGTAATGAGCTTGAATTTGGGTGCCTCAGAGAGGAGCTTGTCATAAGTGCCCTGGTCAAACAGCACCATGTTGTTGACCTTCTCCTTTTGCTTTCCCTTGCTCCACTTCTGTTAAACGACAAAAAATGACCATTAACATCACAACAATCATCCATCTCTCAAATCTAGCGTTATCCAACACGCACAATGACAATTACTAGGAAAAAAGATAATATTTTTAACCTTCTTCTTCTGCTTGCCACCACCGGACTTGGCGGGCTTAGAGGAAGGTGGAGGAGCCTTATCCTTCTTTGGAGCCTGTAGCAAGTATCATGAAAACAGAGTCAGAAAAATAGCGAGAAAAGTAGAAAGCTATTGAAGTTTGCAGAGAAACAAACCATGGAATCGGATCGGGGAAAACCACAGGCGGAGACACTGCAGAGTGGAGAGGCTCGCAGAGAAGGAGGCGCTAGCTAGGGTTTCTGAGTGTGTGATGTGAGGCAGACAGAAGGATAAATAAAATGCCACTCCATTCGGGCTACCCTGAACCTCGGCCCAATATAATTCTGGGCTCACTTGGCTTAGCCCTGCATTCCATTGCCATGGTCCATGGATCCCAAAAAAAAGTTTGCAGCCCAAATCCTGGGCCAGCCCAATTATACTCCAAATTCCTAGTTGCAATGAGAAATATCATTAGGGTCATAGGTGTCAGCATAAGAAATTTCTCTCACAGGGTGGTAGCATACTAGTTGATACAGACAGTTCTCACAATGTTATGCCTCCTCGCATGGCCCAATTTTTACAATCATTCACACCCTATGTTAAGCTCATTAGAAAATGTTATCGCTACATGACAGTGACATATATATGACATACAATTTATCATAATGTCACTCTGCCCAAATTATTTCTAACTTTGTGGTTAAAGTGTTTTTACATGTACCCCACACGCGATCAAGGACAACAAACAAATCATCACTTGGCGATGAAGGACGACATACGAACCATCAGTTTGACAATGAAGGACGACGGTCGAACCATTAGCTTGACGGCAAAGCTGAGACAACAATAACATTACCATTTCCACAGTGTGGACTGGATCTCTGATATTGGTCTAAACAACATGCTTATTCAGAAATTCATGAAAATGATTCTTTAATCCGTGTATCGCGATAAGGACGCTGATATTGAACTGGTCATTTGCAAACTAGCTAACATTGCAGAAGAAAGATGCCTAGATTATATTATTCACTGTCATTATCTTCCATGCAATTTCTGGTAACCTTCCATACCCGAGAGCATATTAATAGAAATATTGGTATTAACACTTTAGGTAAGGTGTTCAGTGATTGGTAGATACTAATTAAGGTCAGGTTCCGTGGTACCTAACAGTACTTTGCCATGGGAGATGTGCATGCTCTTGCACTTAAATTTAATGCAATCATTTATGCTTTACAAATAAATTTATTCAGATAAACTTTTACTTAATTAACAAGCTCAACTCAGCAATTCAGGGCGGGGATGGAGTTTATGGCCCATGCCTTGATTTTAAGTAGTTCTAAAGTGTATCTGAAAAAAGTAGTTCTAAAGTGAATATGATAAAAGTTTATAAACACCAACGAGTTAGATTGGGTGGAGATAAATGTAAGTCTTTTATAATTATTTGTTGAGTCTCATAGCTTTTTTTACTTTTGAATTGATGTATGATCCTTTATTCTCTCATCCTAAATTTTTTGTTACAAAATAAAACAAATAAAAAAAGTTTCAGTTAATTTATAAATAGATTACAATCTTAAGCCATAAAAATTAAGCATAAACGCAATTTCAATTATGCTCTTCAAAAATTAAAAAAGCGAGCTATTTTGATAAAGCATAGCTCAAGACTCAAGAGGGTACAATTGCAAAACATGTCTTTGTTTTGAAGTTTGGACGGTCAAAATGCCGCTACTACTTTTATTTTCTGTGGTTACAGCTTTTCATGACTAACAAAAACTATTAATACCCTTTTGTTAAATCATAAATTAAGTCAATTGTTAAATTTGCAATATTAGTTTCACGAACGAAGACATTCGGGAAATAAACTGCAATATTGATTTGAGCTCACTGTGGATTATATATATATATATATATATATATATCTTAAATATGTGGTTAAAAATTATTGTAAATTGTCCAACTTTTTTAGAGTAGTTGATTAGGCAAAACCTAATCAATTACTCAGAAGAGTGTTAATTAAACTTCCTTGATGGAATGAAAGTTGGTATGGTGCTTCTGAGCTTGAGCTTCACTCCAGTATGGATGACCTTCGTGTCGTGGTGTGGATCTTCTGCTAGTGGCACATACGAGAACACTCTAATGCTCAAGTTACTAAAGGAAGTTAAATGAAAAACTTAATCCAACATCTGAACATATCTAGTAGTGTTTACTTTGTTCCTTTGAGCTGGCAAAGATCGAAGGGATGGAGGTAACATCAACATCATTGGTTGTCTTGAGTGCAGCATGCTCTACAGTTGTCCCTCGGATCGCCTTGTTGGCAGGCTCCGGACGGTGAGGATTGCTTCAACTCCTATGTGGGGGTCAAGAGGATAAGGCAATGTCAATGCCGCTCCTTTTCTTGTACGCAAAAAGCATTGCATTTAACCCTCGGATCTCATGTGCCCATCTTGTTGTTGCGAGAAATGACTGACGAAGATTGCAATGATCTAGTGCCAGCTTATCCTTGAGTGTGGGGAGCGATCTCTTGTGGTGTCTCGCTGACTTGCTTTAGGCAGGAATGATTTTGAAGGTGACTTAGTTTGTCTTTTTCTACTCACGGGATTTCGGCTTGAAGATTGGTCAGGTGCTACAAATTGCTAAGTCCAACTATGTGGCAGTGTGGTATTTATTTCATGTGTGGGTTGGCATGTTATCCGTGAATGATTTCCTTTGGGGAATTGTAAGGATGAGTTAGTTGTCATGGACTATTCCAAATGTTCAACATATGAGTCGATCGATGGTGTTGTCTCAGATGTTCTACGTATGAGTCGACTTGTCGTCTTGGATGTATTACACATGACGTAGCCAACAATGTCGTCTTAGATGTACGCTCTACGTATGAGTTAGTCGTTGATGTCGGCTTGAATGTTTTGTGCATGACTCATCTAATGATGTTCTCTCAAATGTAGTGCGCCTAAGTCAACAATTACAATTGTTTGAACAACATTAAGTGAGCCGAGACATATATGGACGAAAACGGTTGGTTGCGCTGGAGACATTTGGAACAATTGTAATTTAGTAATGGAAAACCTTGTAATCATGGAGAAAATTCAATCAGTTCACCTACAATCATGTTATCCATGTCATGTAGTCCATTGAAAGTGAGAAAGTTATACCTAATAATGGGGTTCCTTTTTTCCATACTACTCCTAGTGCTTCTTCTAGTTTAAGTAATTTGTGTGTGCGGGACCATATGTTCAACAATATCGAATCTGGAACCATATCCATGAAAATACTCGGAAAATTCTTGGGATTTATTTATCAATATTGTGTATACAAGTATAATTTGTCCTCAATATCTTATAAGGTACGTCTAAATTGGAAGCCAAAAGCAGCCTCCTCCTCCATTATTGGTGGGTCTATTGAGGAAAAAAGGAGATTGAGGGACCATTTAAAAGTTGAACCAAACTCTTTTAAGTGATTGTTGAATTGAATAAGAAAAGAAGAGTGGGAGGCATTTTCTTACCGAGTAAGAAATCAGAAATGGGTTTGCAAATCTCCATGACAAGTTTTAGTGGTTTCAATGTTGACTAACTGTCATGCACTCCAATAAGGTGCTGCCAGATTCCCATAACCACTTACTATCATTTTTCTTTATATTCAGTCACATCACAAGCTATCTTTACTTGAATTATTTATGCATGATATACCAAATAAAAAGTTTGTTATAATCTACACACGTTTAAAGGCTCTATTGTATATTAATAAAATAAAAAATGAAGGTGATGGAAATCATATAGGGCTGCCAAGGAAAGGCAAAAAGATGATGGGACATTTCGAACCCAAATCATCTGGTTATCATGAAATTATGTATTGTTTTAAGTATACATGATAATTAAAGTTATAGAATTTTTTATTAGTGAAAAAAATGTTAAGGGAAAACGGAACCTGTATAGTGAAAATTTATTGGCTTCAATTAAGGCGATGTCTAATCTGAGTTACTGCAAAAAATTATTCATAATATGTTATCAGTGGTGATTGAGGTGTTTTGCCAACATTGAAATTTTTTCAAAATTGCAAACATGTCCTTTATTGAATCTCTCCTCCACCACCTTCCACCACTAGTGTCATCAAATCACTACCACCCGCAGCCACCCACTCAGGACCTACCCATAATCACCAAGACCACCTGGGACTCTCATTTCCTCTTCTATTAGACAGACTCAACCTAGACCATAATAGTCTCATCATACCCAAACCAGAACCTTTAGGCCATCACTCGTATTTAAACCAAAACCTCTAATCACCCTTGTTTAAAATCTTACCTAGCCACCAACATTGAACATTTCTCTACCACTATAACAAGATCCCCATAGTTTCTCAGAAGTAGAAATAGGTTTGGAGGTGAGAAATTGGTAAATGAGAAATGAATGAACTAATGAAGGAGTTCCCATGAGTGGGTGGTGGTGGGGAAGATGCGTTAGCTAAAAGTGTTCCGATGAGTAAAAAGATAAGGGCTTCTTTCAAATAATAAATAAATAATGGAAAAAATTATATTAACATTTGAAAAACGCATCCACCTAGGTTAAATGTGAAGGGAAGAGAAATAAATTAGTGATATGATAAGTGATGTGATAAGAGATAGAGAGAGAAAGGAAAAAAAATTAGTGAAAATAATACGAAACAGAAACTAGAGTTTGTTTGAATGTATCCAATCTCAATTAATTAATAACAAATAAAAAAAGCATTGTTTGACAAAAAAGAAAAAAACGAAAGTAGAAAAAAGAATATAGGGAAAAGTAAAAGGATTGGGGTGAGGCCTATAAATTAGAAGATGAACCATTTTGAAAAAGGGTGAAGCAAACAAGAATCGAAACAGAGGTACTCTGTTCTTAGTTGAAAGCCAGTTAAACATTCACTTCCTCCTTTACTCTGTTTCCATGCTTTCAAGCCTATATACCGCTGCAGTGTCAATTATAGCTGCAGTTTCTCCATCATCTGCTTTCAAATGCGTGGTTGATCTTTCTGCTCGGGACAACTTTCCAGTCCCTTCCGATTGAGAACCAGCCACACCATAAAACAGTTCCTCAACAACAAAAGCTGTGCTACTTGTCTTAAACTCATTAAGCAAATGGGGTCCTTCAACTCTCACAAGCTCAAATCAGAGAAATCCAACAAGACCCTGAAACATCGTCAGCTTCGAAAGATTGCGAACTTGTTGCGGTATGTTGAGATGTGTGTTGTTTTGGTCTTGATTTCCAGGGTCTCCTTCCAACACCTACCGGTGGCTCTCAAGAACTCAAGCGAGTATTTCAGTGGCTTCATGGTTAGCCCTCGTTTTGTTTTTCTGATCGGAAACGTCATCATCATCACTCTGTTTGCCCAGTCTGGCAAATTCTCAGGGAAAACCGTACCAGAGCCTGATTTTTACCTCGAGTTTCTCCAGAATAGCACTGTGAATCAGCAAATTCAAGATTATCAGAAAAAGGTGAGTATAAGAGCGGAGAAAGGTGTAAAGGGTCATCATAGAGTCGAAGGAAGCATGATCAAAATCATACACCCAGAAAAACAGAGCATGAGAACAACTACAACTGGTTTGGAGATAGTGGAAGTGAAGGATCATCAAATTCAAGATGATCAGAAAAAGGTGAGCATGAGAACGGAGATCGGTGCAAAGGCCCATCATGGAATCGATGGAAGCTTGATCAAACACCCAGAAAAACAGAGAACGAATGGAAGCATGATCAAGAACCCAGAAAAACAGAGCACGAATGGAAGCATGACCATCAAACACCCAGAAAAACAGAGCACGAAGGGAATCGTGACAAAACACAGAGAAAAACAGAGCACCAGAACAATAACAACTGGTTTGGAGATAGTGGAAGTGAAGGATTATAGAAGGTGTCAATCAGAGATTACCAGGCGTTCGCAGAGTGAGAAGCCTCAGCGCGTTCTGCAAAGGTGTGAGACTGAGAATAAGAGGACAAGCAATGAAGGTGAAACAGAGAGGAGTTCATACCCTGAGGATGGGATGAACAACGATGAGTTTCGTCGCACCGTGGAGGCTTTCATTGCACGCCAACAGAAGCTCCGAGAACAAGAATTACAAGCCTTTTCTTCCTAGGATTTGGAGTTCATAGTCACAAGTTTGTGGATTGTCAACTCTATTATGTGATCAGGGTGAAAACTATACCTGGAATGTAATTGCTCTGTTTTTTCTTCTGGAATCTTTTGTGTGTAAGAAAATAGGGAGAAAGCTCTGCCATGGAACCACTACCTTGAAAGCAAAAATTCCGGCAGACCTCTGTGTAATGCAGTGTCGGGTTTGCTCCATTGAATGCCATTATTCCTTCATATTATGAAAAAAAAAAGTGATGTATATCATGTTTAAGAAAAGGACTAAAGGTTAAAGAAAGTGTGTGGATTAACATTTTGATTCTTAAATATTGCATTTGACTAATGGAGTTATTTAGTGCATGTTAGGAAAATGCTGTCTAGATCTATATTTGAGTCAGATTACGTTCTCTTCCAAATAGTTTGATTCTTGAATCCACGTTTGACATCTCCAAACCTGAAACCAAACACACCCTTAAAAGGAAATGAGTGGATTAACCCGTTGTCATTGATGTATTTAAATGCAGCATAGGTAACAATCACTTTGAGTCTCCCTCTTCCTCTCCTTCCCCTCTACATTTTATGTTCTTTTGGGTGGGTAAAAATGAGTCAAATTATTATTATTTTTTTGCCAAATTGATAAGAATTTTGAAGGTCCATAAAACATGCATTTAGACGTGATATAAGAGGTCTATGCAAATAAAAGGCAACACAGTTGTGATTATTTGAATATGAAGATTCATGATTGTGTGGTCTATTTGATGTGGATGCCAAGAATATGAGAACTCATAATTCTTATGAAAAAAGAAGGTAATTTTTCACATTATGAATAATTAATTATTACTAATTTTTAGTGCTCCACGGAATTTATACTTTGCAATTAGGTTGCTGAATTTTCCAACATAAGAGAGAATCTGGAAGTCTTGGACGATAGGCTAGACAATTTATAAGTTATATAGAAAAGCATAGCTGCTCAAGAAGTTTTATCAAGCTTGAAATATATTAAACATTTGATACTTCTCAACTTTTTTACTCATACTTAAACTTTTTAAAGTGATCCAACTGTATTTACATGGGTTAGATAATCTTGGAACAATTTCAAGAAGACTTCAAGTTATTCTTGACATCACGTTCATATGAACTGCTTCCTGGTGGTGCAATGGTCATAACACTCATTGGTAGAGATGAAAATAATGAACTCATAAATGCTTGGTGGTAATTGGTATGGTACTCAATGACATGGCCTCTGAGGTATATATATATACACACACATTTGATGTTATACATATATATGTATATATACATGAATGAATATATTTGTAAGTTCTACCTTTATTAATTAGCTATCAATATTTTTTTATGCAGAATTTGATAGAGAAGGCAAAATTGGACTCTTTTAACATACCATCATATTGTCCTACTGCTGAGGGGATTACACAAGTAATTGAGGAAGAAGGGTCTTTTGATATTCAAAGGTTGGAGACAATATGAACAGATTGGATTAAAAACATCAACGTGAGCGATGATATTGATGAAGACACCAGAGCTGAGGCAGTGGCAAAGCACATTAGAGCTGTTGCAGAGCCAATTTTGAAGTCGGAGTTTGGTGAAGCAATCATGGATGAGTTATTCTGCAGGTTCAAAAACAAGATTGTCAAACTTCATGGGATAGAGAAATTGGAGCTTGCTAATCTAGTTATGCACATCACAAAAAGTACTTGAAGCCTTCATGAAAGGAACAGGATCCTTTCATGGAACATGTAGTTTCTCTTCATAAGTATTTTGCTGTTACTGTGTACTTTTAATTTTGTTTGTACTTTCTTCAAAGTATATTTGAGAAGTTCTAAAAAAATTATATTAAATAATTTTAAATACATAAAAGCTTAAAAGTATATTAGTCATAGTTAATTTTTTTAATAATGCTTTACCAACGCATGCCTTGATAAACAGCCAACTTTGACCTGAAAAGGCAATTCATTGCTAAATTTATTATTGTTAATAAAGAGACATACAGCAGAATCCAAATCAGAAGGTGGGGAAAGAATACATTCTCTAGTCTATATTAGGTGGTAAGAGTTCTTAATTTGAACTAATCATTTATAGGTAGAAAAGACTTAAAAGTGATTGATAATTTGGTCGGTAGTAAGCTTTTTTTTTATTAACTGTGATACACAAAGACTTAGAAGTGTGGTCCATAATTTGTTCGTTCCTAGTTGGCAATGGGCAAGTATTAATAAGATAGAACAGGATTAGAGTAAAGTTTGACAGAAAAACTTGATGGATTTCCATTAACTTATTCAAATACACCAGCTTGGATTACATGCTGCTATCTTGTTCATCAATTACCCCCAAAAAATGAAAAAGAGCAAATTACCCCCATTAACTTATTCATAAAAAACCAAGCAAATGGTAAAGGGAGCCATTGGCAGTAGCAAAATCATTTGCGCATTTAAACCCAAAAACATAATCAACTACTTTGTACAACATCATCCTTGTTTTGGTTTGCTGTGTAATAAAAAAATAGACCTGGTTTTTCTGTGTAATAAAAACTACACTGGGACACCATCAGTTTCTCCCTTTTAGCATACATCCACATGGATCTTCCCCTTCTTTCAAAGTCGGATCATAATCCTCTCATGTGGAAACTTCACATGACAATATTAAGTTGAAATTTTGTGTCTATCTCATTTTATAAGTATTGACTAGGTGGAACCCTCTGAATATTTATGAAGAGACAGATAGACACAATGTTTCACTTGATATTGTTATGTGATATGAGAGGATCCTAATCCCTTCAGTATTCATGCTCAACATGGTTCTACGGTTCATGGACCATAAGAAAGCACCAAACCACATTTTCTAAATCTTCTGAAGGTGAAAAAGTGTCTGGCAGAACTATTACAAACTTTGTCACAGGTTTTAAACCGCCATCTTCATCTCAATCTTCTGGTGAGGATTATAGCCTACTAGCTTGAAATCAGAAGCCACAAAAGAGTCTATATCTTTCTTCTCTGAATTTATCTTCAAAGTCTGCACTCGAGTCAAGATAGTCCAACAAGGTAAGAGTCAAAAGACACAAATCTAAAGGACTGATAAATGGTACAAAAATTGTGGCCAACTATGTAAAGCAAGTAACTTTCTTAAGCATTCACACATACTGGAAAAGGTTTTGGTATGTTACGAAGCTGCTCCTGCAAAGGCCGCACATGATTGTGGTAAACATGTGCATCCCCAATAACATGGATAAAATCACCTGGAACAAGTTCTGAAAAGAAACAAAGGATCGGTTTAGTGTAGTTTTAAATCACTTTTTGGAGCTGTATTTTTTCATTAGTAATATTATCAAATCCAATAAAACTTCTCGACCCTGAAACTTACTGACTAACTTCTTCTGAAAACAACTCTAAAAACAACAGAAAATAAAAGCTTCAGAATCTTGTATGCCAAACTTTTTCAGATACTAATCAACTTCTTCACATGACTAAAGTCCAGAAGAAAATATTAGTTAAAACAAAACAACTGAGGCGAAGTTTCAAGGGTCAATCTCAGTTTAACAAACCAAATCAGGCTTGGGTTAAGCTCAGCACATGAAAGTCATATTATTACCCCCCAGCCCCCTATAAAGAAATTGAATTGGAGCATAATAATAAAGCCATTACATCACGGATTATCAAGCTTAAAGCCATTTACAACAAAATGAAATGCCATATTGCCATTACATCATCTCTCATTACAGCAGCAAACCTCAACATTTACAAGTATACATATGACAACATTTAAGTCCATACCATGCTTTGATAATTTACATACCACAAACATGAGCAATCATGCATGTCAGGAGCGCGTAAGATGCAATATTAAATGGCACACCCAGGCCCATGTCAGCAGATCGCTGATACATTTGACATGATAATTCCCCATTTGCTACATAGAACTGCAAAGTTACAAATTAAAAGTTAACAAAAAAAAAAGCTTTAAAAAGGAGAGAGGGAGACTTTTCAAAGAGAAACCTAACTAAAGCTGCAGACCTGTGCAAACATGTGGCAAGGTGGAAGTGCCATCAATTCAAGATCAGCTGGATTCCATGCAGAGAGAAGGATACGTCGATCATTAGGATTATGCTTTATCTTGTTAATAACATCCAAAAGCTGATCATATCCTTGGCCGGAGTAGTCCTTATGCATGTCACTATACCTATAAAATGTAAGATGGGAAATAAAGAGTAGAGCAATGCCACATTAAACAGTTTATTAAATATTCACCTACTGAGAAAAATGACTAGCTGTCTACCTACCTGGCACCAAAGTGCCTCCACTGAAACCCATAAACAGGTCCTAAGTCACCCTCCTCCCTCTCTGTCAAACCAATACTGTGTTAAAAAAATGTAAAGCCAGTTAATAACTGCAAGAAGAAGATAAGAGTACAATCTCTATTTAAGAGTTGGGACAAATGACAATCATGCTTGCCTATCCAGGTATTCTCTGGATGCATTGCCATCCCATATATGAATGCCTTTTTCCTGCAACACCTGTCAATATAGCATGCTTTCTGAGTGAAGGTCATAATAACCATATGTCCTTTTGTACTATACCAACAAAATAGCACAAAAGCGAAGAAGTTAGAAAGAATTACAACCAGATTTTACTGCTGAACACCCTATAACCAAACCTAAGGGACGTACATACCATATTCACATGTGTGGAAAAGATTGTCAAAAGATATAATTACCCTGGCATTTGTTGAGCCACTGATAAACCAAAGAAGTTCTTCAACAACCCCTCGCCAAAATACTTTCTAGGAATCAAATGAAGAAATCATGTCAGCTTCTCTATCAAAATGTACAAATAGACATTCCTCTTTCACAGTAGACATCCAAAGTAATTAAAAAGTAAACAATGTTTTGGACAGTAGATGAAAAACATATCTTAAACCATAACCACTATTACATGCCTTGGTTGTTAGAAGAGGAAAGCTTCTGCGGAGATTGAACTTCATCTGTAGAAATATAGATATGAAGTCAGCATATAAATTATAGAAAACTCAATATATCAATTGAGACATTACCTGGCAACCAAATTTTGACAAGGTACCAGTCCCAGTCCTATCATCCTTAGTTGTACCTTCAGATATGATTTCTTGAACCAGCCTAAGATACATGTATTCCTCATGTCTCTGAAGAATCATCTCAGGAAGAAAATCAAAGTTTTGAACCTCAAATTTTGCGGAATCTGAATTATTATCAAAAAGTGGACCAGTATTCTGACTCAGAGACTCTGCTGCAGAACTTCGGACACGCACATACGTGGTGAAAGAATAGCGGATGTTATTTTCCACCATAGGAAATGATGAGTACCATAACTGATATTTAGTGGAATCAACTGGAGGCATAAAAGTGTCACACTCAATGCTTGCATGGATTTCAGTGATGTGGATAGCTTCACATTCGGGTGCATTGAGAACTTCTCTGAACATGGAAATTATCAGCTCTAGGTCTATAGCAGAAAAGGATGGAGCACAAGAAGGAGGAAAAGAAGATATACCTAAATATCTGACCGCCTCCTATGACAAATACTTTCTCAATTGACAGACAGTAAGGAGAAGCAGCTAAAAGTTCTAATGCAGAAGAGATGCTTCCACATATAACAACATTCTCTGCTGTTCCAATATCAAAGCTACCTGAGCGTGTGAGAACGACATTTAGGCGACCAGGTAGAGGCCTATACTTAAGAGGGATACTCTCCCATGTTTTTCTTCCCATTACTATGGCATTCTTCTTCCCAGGATCAGATGTTGTGGTAGTGAGATCCTTAAAGAATTTGAGATCAGAAGGTAATCTCCAGGGTAATTTTCCATCCTTACCAATGCCCATATCTTTGGTGGCAGCCACCACCACTTGATAAGTCCTCTGCAGATTAGATAGTGGGTTGATACTGCCATTGCCATCTCCACTAGAGATTACAAAAGAATCACCAGTCATAATAGAACTCAAAAAACGACAGGAGCTGGAAGACAGAGTCGGAAAAAAAGTGCTGCAAGGCCTATTCTTTAGAAACTGCAGTGGAATCTGAAACTCAAAAAGATAATAAATCAAAGTTAATAATTATAAATGGCACCACTCATGCAAAACAAGATCAGATGAAATGCATACAGGATAAGCAGAAAAGGAACAAAGATATATTACAGAATGGTGCAAAAATTGACTACTTGGGAGAGGGGACACAAGCCCTTTATTGCAGCAATAACGGCTGCAATTAATGAGTGTAAAAATCTAAGCAAGATATATTACAGAATGGTGCAAGACAGTGGCTCTGTGACGATATGTTTGGGCTTCATAACAAAATGAAAGCTTCCTCTCCCCCTTTCTCCCCTCTTTTCTGCATAAAATAAATTTTCTTAACAGGCTATGCAATAATTCAGAGACTTCGTGAATTCAGCACCAGCCAAACCAATAATAACAAAACTTCCCAAAGCATAATAATTATCACCCTAGCATCTTGGTAGCCAATTAGTTTAATAGTGATGGTGACATATCAGACTACTATAAGCTATGCTCCATATTAAAATGAAAGGAAATAGATACCTTTCGAATTCCTGAGCATGAATTGAGCATTTTTTATATTGTGAAGAGCAGAGTTTTAGAAATGACGATATCTGGGAAGAATTAACAATTTTCAATAGAAATAGAAACCATGTCATATATACCAACTAGCTTACATAACATGCGCAAATGGCTATGCATGAAATGGTAGAGTTATCCTTAGATGCTATTCAGTAAAATGCATAACTTACTGACCTATCAGTAAATTCCTACCTCTGGGGGAGCACAGCACAATTAGTTCCTGCTGTAAGAGACAATAACAAATGAATAATTCTCATGAAGCAAGGAAACTTGCCGTCGACAATAATCTATTTGGTATGACTATGAATTGATTGCTAAAAAAGGGGAGAGGGAAAACTGGCACCTCCCAATAGACTAAGTGTAATTCAAGAACTAAATGACAGACAAAATCAACAAGCAACTTTAGAACCTAACTCCATAACTCTATAGTATAACAGTTCATCTTCAAGCGTTGGAATAACAAATATAACAAAAAGGAAAAGTATTTTGTTTTCCCACAACCAGTAAAGCTAGATATTCATAGATGAGATGACAAAAGACAAATCAAAGAAAAAGAAGCAAAAAGGGTCACGATCCACCATCGAGAAAGGAACGAGAGCTAGAGCTAATGACCAACTCAGTAAAAGCATACCTGTCGGAGGTGGTGGAAGCGCGCGCCGGACTTCCCGTAGGACGGCCGGAGACGGACGGCGAGCGGCGGATGCGGGCGACCGGGACAGTGTACTGTGAATTTCAGGTTCAATGCAAAATCAGATGGCGCTAAAAGGGGATTAGGTTTTTCAATTTTAAAATTCGGTTTTGAGTAGGTTTTTATTTTTATTTTTTTACTTTTTTGGGTCAACGATACAAATTTTTTTTTTGAAGATGATGGATACAAATTATATTAATTGAATGTATGGGCTGATCCACCACTCAATCGTAGTCCAATCCATATGTTTAGATCTTGGAATGGTTTTTTGAGAAAAAAAGTTTGGACTGATTTTAAAATTAACATACCCCTCAATAGGAGACTTTTTTTTTGTTACAAATTTAAAGATGACAAAGGGGTCGTTTAATAAATAAAAGAGATGTAACATTTCTAAATAAATTCAACTAAGCTACCCTTGCCACTAATGGGATGGTGTAACTAAAATAGAAGAAAAATGTAAAAAAAATGTTAAAATGAGAAGCCTCATCAAACCTTGCCATGCTCTTGGCTCGTCGGGCATTGGGTTGTGTCAGGGTTAAGATAGGGTTGTGTCGGGTTTAAGATGAATTGGTGAGTTTGAGACCCCAACCCAACCCGTTATATTTGTCGGGTTAGATAGGCTTATATAATGATTTACCACCCTTATATAGAGTCATGTGCTTTAATAGGATAAAATGTTGGACATTAATAAGATTACATGAGGAAAAAAGTAAGAGTAGTAGAAATGAGAATATTAAAACAAAGGAGTAGTCATACTATAAAGAATAAGATACACAATAAGCAGGGCTGAACAAAAATTGGTTACAAATAATATACACATGTATAAAGAAGACATTTGGAGTTATTGGTGAGAATGGTCGATAACATGGTGTTTAGTCATGTAAAAACATGTTATAATTATCAATAATATCTCTCATAACCTAGTTTTTTATTAAGCACAATAGCATAATGTGATTCATTGTCAATATCATTTAGTAGGATAAACATTTTGTTATTGTTGTATTATATAGAGTCATGTCCCATTAGCACATGTAATAAAAGATATGAACTCTCATAAGAAGTCACTTATCAAATAAATAACAACAATATCAATCCAGTCTAAGTTTAAAGACATCCATATGCCCCGTTAAATAATAAAGTACATTAAAAAAAAATATTTTTCAAAAATCTTGTACTTCAAAAAAAGTATAAATTATAGGTTTCAATACATGTCAGTTAAAGTCGTTGGATAACATTTGATCTTTTGTGAGTGAGTGGTAGCAGGCATGAATGTAGACTTAGTTAGTGGAGCCCCATATTAAGTACCACCTAACTTGTACTTCCAGCTAAATCCAGCTCAATTCTGAATAATTCAAGTTATTAACAAATGGCATGGTAATGTCTCTCTCCCAAAATCATATAAGCTCAATGTAATTTATTAGGAACAAAAAGTACAAAACTACTCATATTTTTCTAGAAAAAAAAATTAGAATGCCAAACACAAGCACATGTATAGTGTATACATCATATTTCTACCAATAAGTAAAATTTTCAAAATGTATAAAGTCACGTCAATGTTTTTTTAATACAATTTCACATGAATTTCAACGTGTAATTTTGTTTATACACAATATTTTATACAATGAGTCGTGAAATGAAGTTGTAGAAAAAGTGAGTATGAATAATGTAAACCCAACTTCAATAGACCAATAATTTCAGACTTGTCATTTGCATACTTTTTAAAAAAAAAAAAAAAAGCATTTTCCTGACATTTTTTTAATAAAACATAGGGCCATTTATTATATTTGAACAGGCAATTATTATGATTAATTATCTCTTCATGTCAACAGGGTAAAAGTAAGTGAAGCAATGAGTGCAATTAAGGTCTATATAGATAGTATGTGAAAGAAATATTGGGAAAATTACTAATAAGCTACAGTAATTGGTAGATAAGTAGGTTTCTTAAGCATTTAGACTAGGGTACGACGATGTGTATGGAAAAAAAATTGTTGTGTAATCTCCAAGCTTTTACGGGATTATTCATATGATTGTATTGTCGATTGTGTGGATACTTTTTGGAAAAAGAAAAAAAAGGCAAATATATATTGAAAGAGTTGGTGAGGTTTGAGAGGGAAATAATGTGATTGTGAAACAAAGGAGTGGCTTGCATTTTGCTAACGAACACCGACTCCATGTTCTGTTTGCCTGTCGAAGGAACAGAAAATGGTTTTCTCATTGAGGAACCTGTCAATGGCAAATGACAATAATTCAATAAATTAATAGAATCAGCAAACTCTAAATTTGTCTATTAGATGTGCCAACCTGTCTTACCTGTTTTAGTAGCCGCACTTTGAGAGATTTCTTAGGATGATATATATGTCTTTTTTTCTCTTTGCTTTGCAGCCTCTACATTCCGGTGTCAAGGTATCATCTCCTAAGATTCTATCACCTGAATATGATGTTGATCCATGACCAAGTAGATACATTCATGTGTTTCCAATTGCTTCAGCTGCATTTGATCATTAACATATCTATCTTCTATTTCATGTTTCTTTTTCTTTTCAATCCATGCATGCTAAACATGAATATCATTGATAGATAGCATGTTTGGTTCCACGGTTAAGTGTTTTAAAATAACTTCTGGCTAGAAGCTGCAATGTTTTGGATTCTAAGCAAATCGTGAAACCAAACATGCTATGATTGTTTGATTCCATTGAATATGGGTTTTATAAGATTCTGACATGTTTTTCATGCTAAAAAAAAGGCGTAGGTGCACGTGAAAGGCTCAATTCTGGGTACCTGATGTATGCTTGTACTTGATTTTCTTCTGCCTTGCGGCGATTTTTGGTCATTCAAGTAAGCTTACAAGATCAAATTCATCATGTGTGACCCTATGTCGGGACCTATGGACCGAACCGTGAAACTTGGTAAGAATTTGAATTTCATATTTCAGAACCTTCCCCTGCATCTTTTGCGGTTGTTTTCTGCATTATTTGCCTATATTTCGTGCATACATCAGGACATATTTATCTATTCCATATGATTACGTTTGTACTAGCTAAAATGTGGAATGGTACGCCATGACAAATGAAATGAATGTAAAGTTGAAAACAAATGAACAATGGATCAAAGTTAGGGGCTTACAGAATGTATATATAAAAATGTTAAGGACATAAGCTTTACGGTCAATATAGTTCTTGTCGTGTCACGCATCAATAGAAATTGTTGGTTGATAGTATGTTTTGATTCAATTCTAAAACCCAGAAGCTAGTCACATAAACTTCTCACCGTAATTGATTCCGGCTTCCAAATCAATTGTATAAAAATTTCCAAATGTGCACTGAGTAGATTGTAATTCACATGATATCATGTTGGGAAAACATTCAATTTGTATTTGCCTAGGTTGTTAATAGAAACAACAGCAGCAGCATGAAATGTTTATGAATTATTTTTTCTATAATCTTATTTAAACTTCTGAGTAAATTTTCTGGTTCTTGCAAACACAGGTCATGAAATTGAATATTCTGAGGATGAAAAGAAGACAAGGCTTGGATCGCTAAAGAAGGCGGCAATCAGTGCCTCATCTAAGTTCAGGCATTCCTTTACCAAGAAAGGGAGGAGGCACAGCAGGGTCATGTCTGTTTCGATTGCAGATGAAGTCGATGCAGAAGAGTTGCAGGCAGTTGATGCTTTTCGCCAAACACTTATCTTGGAAGAGCTCTTACCCTCAAAACATGATGACCATCACATGATGCTACGGTAACCTTTCTGGCATTGTTTCTCTTTTGCTTATTTATTCATGCAAAATGCTAAGAGTTATGATACAAAACACAAGAAATGGAACTTAACCACATTACCCTTCATAATTTCAGCCAAATAACACTGTTAGTTTTGTCATGTCAGCATTTCTTCGTGATATATAGCAGTGTTGTTTATTTATTTTTATATGACCTTAAGTGCTCTAATTTCCTATAATTGTACCGTATGATGATTCAGATTCTTGAGAGCAAGAAAGTTTGATATTGAGAAAACAAAACAAATGTGGACAGATATGCTCAAGTGGAGGAAGGAATTTGGTGCTGACACTATCATGGAGGTATTTCTATGAGGAAAAATAATATCAGTTTTCATTTCCTATTCTTCTGCATAAATTTTATATGTACCTAATCATCATAAATTTTGTGTTTGTGAAGGATTTTGAATTCAACGAAATAGATGAAGTTCTGAAATACTACCCACAAGGGCATCATGGAGTTGATAAGGAAGGACGACCTGTTTACATTGAAAAACTGGGCCAAGTTGACTCTAACAAGTTGATGCAAGTAACAACAATGGACCGTTACCTCAAGAACCATGTTAGAGAGTTTGAGAGGACCTTTAATGTTAAGTTGCCAGCGTGTTCAATCGCAGCTAAGAAGCACATTGACCAAAGCACAACTATTTTGGATGTGCAAGGAGTGGTAAGTATAAGATTCTAATGCTATTTTTTCAGTTCTTCAATCATCCTATCCCCAAATAAAATCCAATAAGAGGAAAAAAAAAGCTATTGTAACACCTTCAATGAATATGACAGTCACCATAATTTCAATGAGACAATTAGCATGTTTGGATCAACTTGTTTTTCCTCAAAATCAATTTTGTGACTCAAAAGCTACTCATAGAAGGTCCTCTCCATAACTGATTCTGGCTTTAAAATCAATTGTAGATGGACTTCAAAAGATGTAAAAAAATTAGCATGTTTGGATCAACTTATTTTTCCTCAAAATCTACTCATAGAAGCTTCTCTCCATAATTGATTTTGGCTTTAGAATCATATCAATGGTTATAGATGTTTTTCAAATTGAAAGAAATTTCACATAACTCTTGACTAGTACTCTCGTTCAGGGTCTTAAAAGTATGAACAAAGCAGCAAGAGATCTCCTCCAAAGGCTTCAGAAGATTGATGGTGACAACTATCCTGAGGTACTGGTTTATCTACGTTAGCATGGCATTAGTTTAAATGGCCTTCTAAATTCACCCTAATTGATTTTTCCTTTCTACACAGTCCCTGAACCGTATGTTTATCATCAATGCTGGGTCTGGATTTAGGCTCTTGTGGAATACTGTTAAGTCATTCTTAGATCCCAAGACCACCTCAAAAATCCATGTAAGCATTTCTAGGCTACTTATAATTTTGGATCAAGGTGGATTTTCAGTTAATCAGGGACACTGAACAGAATAATGATTTATTGATCAGGTCCTAGGTAACAAATACCAGAGCAAGTTGCTTGAAATCATTGATGCCAGGTTAAATCTATCTCCTTTCTCATTGAATTTTAGGCTATCCAAAGTCATGTTGTGATAGTATCTGGATCCTCTCATGTCAAATGACAGTGTCATACTAAGCTTTGTGTCAATCTCTCTCTTATAAATATTTAGAGGGTCTCACCTATTTAACAGTTATGAGGTGAGACATAAACACAAAATTGTAACATGACAAGTGTCATGTGAAGTTTTCACATGAGAGAATCCTGGTGTGAGATGATTCATTGATTTTTTTTTTAGTATGTGCTTGCAATACGACACCAGCATTACTACTCATTACTATCAATAACACTTACATTTGTTTGTTTAATATTTACCAGTGAACTTCCAGAGTTCTTGGGTGGCACCTGCACTTGTGAAGACAAAGGTGGTTGTATGCTTTCTGACAAGGGGCCATGGAATGATCCTGATATCTTGAAGGTAGTAGTTTACTGCAGAGAGAAAATTGTCTTTAGATATATAACATAACAAAGAAAAACATTAAAGAACTTCCTCTGGGTTGAATTAGATGGTTCACAATGGCGAGGGAAAATGCAGCAGAAAAACCTTATCCATGGTTGAGGAGAAAACAATCATAGAAGATGGAACAGCAAATCAAAAGGTACTCAGTTTCCTTCATTTTGACAATTCGACAGTGCAAAGCTTTATCCTGAAACTTCCTCTATGTATTTATATTCCACAATGTTTGATGACTGAGTATCCTTTTATTTCGCCTACAATGTTAAGGGGTTCAAAGAAGCATTTCCACAATCACACGACGTGCAATGTTTAACGCCAACAATAAAGCAATCAAGTGTGTATCAGTATGATGCCTTTGTCCCAGTAGACAAGCCAGTTGATTCATCTTGGAAGAAATTAGCACAAAATGATAAATTTGCACTTGCTAAAGGTATTATAAACCCTAAACCCTAGGCATAATCATTATTTTGCTCATTAACAAGGAAGCCATACATGTTAACATGGCTTTGTTAGAAGTTTTAAACTTTTTTTTTCCTTCAGCAGCAGATTGTTTCCCCAACAACAATAACAAGAATGATAATGGGCTTACCAATCAACTATTTGGAGGAATCATGACCCTTGTGATGGGAATTGTGACCATTATCCGCATGACAAGGAACATGCCTAGGAGAATCACTGAAGCAGCACTCTATGATGGCAACATGATGAAAGAGCCTAGTATTTCAAGCAGTGATTACATGGTCATGATTAAGCGCATGGCTGAACTTGAAGAGAAAGTCACTGTTCTCAGCGTCCGGCCAGCCATGCCACCAGAGCAAGAGGAGTTGCTTAACAATGCTCTAAACAGAGTCAGTTCTGTGGAGCAAGAGTTGGCTGCAACAAAAAAGGTAATACTATTACTTAGTTTTCACTTTTCAACTATCATATCTCTCATTTTTCTCTCTTGTTCCTATCTCGCTCTGGGTGTGGATGAATTTCGGGTATGAATAAGTTTTTGTTGTTATACTTTAGGCACTTGATGATGCACTTGCTCGACAAGTAGAACTTCAAGGCCAACTTGACAAGAAGAAAAAGAAGAAGAGGTTGGTATGTCATACTAGCCATCCATTTCTATAGAATTATTCTGTCCAATATCGAGTGCATTTATTCATACACTTTTTCTGATTTGTGATGACAGTTCCATTGGTAAGGTGATGGTGTGTTTTGCTGCGTGATCTCAAATATTTTGCATCAACAATAGTTATCAAGTTGGAAGCTATTGATATCATCAGCCTCCTTCCATTCAGCTATCTGCTTTAATCAATTCAATATTCGATTGAAAACTTCCTTACAATATAAAGTTTGTCATTCCTTGACCATTGTGTATATATATGTTGAATAAAACTAGTCACTGTTTTGTTTAAGAAAAACAATATTTGCTTGCTTTGGAAACCATTGGTTTGAAATCCATTGGGAGCAAGACTGAGTTTGCATTATCATTGATTTATTGTGACCCTCCTTTGGCCCCTTAAACTTCAAACTTAATGTAAAAGATGTTTTTAGAAGTATATCTTGCATTCATATAATTATGAAGTTTATTTTTCCTCAATCACTTTAATTATTATTTCAAGTTTAAGTCTCATAAAATACAATATTAAAACCATGTTTGGATAGCTGTTGACACTTGATACTAGTGTAAATGGATGTTAGCACTCACTTCGAACCAGAAAATGAACAGAACTCTTTATTGAGATGAAAGTACATTCACAGTTCACTCAACTGATACCAAACACACTAATTCCTTGTTTTGCACACGCGCACACGCTCGCAAAGAAAAAAAAAAACAGCCTCAACCCCAAATCACCCTTCGCAGGTATTTCTTTTGTCCAACCTCACAAATAGATTTGAAGATATTGCCTCTTGATAGCAACTATCTACTAGGAAGGCATCGCAGAGAGAATAATGATAAACAGCAATCCTAATCAGGCACATGCTTGGTTGGATAATACACGGTGCAAGTAAATGAGAAATCGGAAGAAATAAAGCTTTTCATACAACAAAGGCAAACAAAACAAAGACGAAGGTAGCCGCAACAAAAGCGAAAAAGCTCGTGTTTGACAAGCAAGCAAACATGTCATTCTTGATATTATACACACATTTGAAACAACACATCATTTACTCAGTACAAAGAAAATGATTGGGTCAGAGTTATATCAGGTGCAAGGTCAACAACCCTCCATAAGAACACCTTCAGAACAGCAGCGGGACAAACTTCTTTCTTGAGAATCCTCTTCCTCTCTGAGCCGCTTCTACCAGCGATAATTCTCACCAGCAAAACCTCTTTTTCTGATTAAAACACAGCAAAATGAAGGAAACAGAAATATCAGAAATCTGAAGGGGAAAAAAAACCCGTTAAAGGCTTTTAATTTGCTTAACCTTTACTTACCCGTAACTTGGCTTCTGCTTGCCTATCAATGTAAGCAAGGAGCTCTTCTTGCCTCATTAACGCATCATAGAGAGCCTATGCAAAATCCAGAAAATCCAAATATTAGGCCCTAACTTAGGTAGAGTATCAATGAGACACTATTATTCAAATCCCCACTCTACCATGCTATTGTTTAAATGCACAAACAACTTCAGTTAACAAGCAGTCAAACATGAAGCAATGACATGTACTTGGTTTCAAAATTTAAAGATGATAAGAATAAGAGAAAAAAAGAAGAAAAAGAATGCATTTCAATGCTTTAGACATGGACTTTATTATTATATTTTCTCCAAAAGTAGTGAAAAACAAAAGCATCGCTTGCTACCTTTTTAGTAGCAATTAACTCAGCTTCCAAGGCATCCACCCGGCAGACAGCAGCATTCAACAATTCCTCTTTCTCATAAGGCATCTCAGACGGCTTAGATTGGAGTGTGTCAACCTTCTCTTCAAGCTCTCCTAACCTTTTCAACATGGAGGGAAGGAGATTTTTCTCTGTATAAGCTGGAGTTGATGAAGAAGGAATAACCTCCACAACAGTTGTATCAAGAGTTGGTTCTGAAGTACTCTGATCATCGTTAGATGATATTGCAGGAAGTTTCTTGGTCACCCGGCATGCAAATTGACGAAAAATAGTAAATATGGTCAGCAAGAAGGCAGTTATTGCAACCAAAATCCGAGCTTGAATCCCTTCGGGAGTTTTCTGTGTGGCAGGAAGAGAAAGTGCCCCTGAATTGGAAATTCACATTAATTTTGCTGGAGAAAATTACATTAATAATATAAAACAAGATTCAAGAACCCAACCAACTCTCCTGAAAGCTATAACTCTTAAATAATGGTTTAGACCTCTGGCAGACCCCTCAAGCAAAGCCTTTTGAGATTAACTAGCAGACAAAGTCTAGATACTGTCTCAGGGATCCATTCATTTTGGGATATGACATCGGAGCGGTCAACCCCAAAAGTGCTATAGCAAGATGGTGGATAGCTAGATGGCCACTATACCAAAGCTTATGTATACAAATAACAAGATAACTAATTTACACTACAAACATATGAATACTCAAAAATAAAAATATCACCAATAAATAAAGACAAGTTCATCTTTAATAATCAAAAGTCTTAGTGAACTATCCTAGACATGCAATCACCATAAATCTAAGGCACAATTAACAAATCGAGAACAAAAGTCAAGGATCATAAGGAAAAGAAGTACAGCACGAAATCTTAAATAAGTTTAAGCCACTGCTGTGCCAAAAACAGAGGGATAATGCCATGGGCTGACAAGATAGGAGGGGAAAAGTAGAACAGAGGATGTCTACAAGAACACTACAAAGGCCTGTGGCAGGCTGACAGCAGATCTTAAGAGTAAGTAGAGTAAGTACGGTAGTTGCTACAGAGAGGGATAATGCCAAGGGCTGTGAAGTGAAAACTATGCATAACAGGAAAATGGGGGGAAAAACAGAGGACGTCTAGAAGAAAGGGGGAGACATGACAAACAACTCCATTTTCCAGAAAATGACAGGCACAACAGAAATCTAGGGAGGATACTAAGGTATTCAAGATATTACCAGCGGCAGCTGTGACGCTGCAATAGCTGCCGCTGCAGCAATTTCAGGCGACAAGGGTTGCTCCTTCAAAACAATTCTCTATGCATTGCAGGGAGGACACAACGCGAAGTGGAGAGCATCGCAACGCAGAAGGAAGACACACAAAAAATAACTAAAAAACCTGCAATTGACTACCCTGCAAGGATCAACTGTCCAACAGACCTAAGCTCCCATATAAGAATCCAAATATCAAAAACACACACTAGGGGGAAATGAGGGAGTTAATTGCTATTTATGGAAGTAGTGGGTAGTGTAATGGATTATTTCACCCAACAGACACTATCACAGTTAAATGAGGGAGTGAATTGCTATTTATGGAAGTAGTGGGTAGTGTAATGGATTATTTCACTCAACAGACACTATCACAGTTAAATGCAACAAGTGCCTTATTAAGTATTCAGACGTGAAATAGTTTATTATGGTGTTGTACTTTTAGTTAAATATTTTCAAATTTTTATTCCTTAGAAGTGACTCTAGGATACTCACTAGATGATCCCTAAATTATTGTGAAATTTTAAATTTCATTGTCTTACAAGAACAGTTACAGAAAATGCAGTTTTTATCTTCATTAAAGCCTATCAAAATGTTATATTGCTATAACTTAAAACCCTTGGCACGATTGGATGAATTATCAGTGAATAAGCAAAATGAGAAGATTCATCAAAAAGCTAAATTAAAAAAAATACCGGGCCAAAGTCGCTAACCTTTTGAAGTATAAGACCTCTGCAGAGATGCTTGTTTCTTCAAGACAGCATCCACAGGTTTGTCTACCATTGGAACGTATTCATCATAACCAGAGAAGTTATTGGTATAGCTTGACTTTCCAACTATCTTAGCCTGGCAAAGAACACAATATGAAGAACTCTTATATTTAAGACAATAAGGCAAATCCTCAGGTTTCTTTATGGTTATATTTTGATTATCCTCATGATGTCTTCAAATATTGAGGACTAATCATTGCACATTTAAATGAAAGAAAACTTTTTTGCCATTTAACTTATTCAAGCCAGGAAAGGGTGCACAGAACAAGACCTCCAAGACAATCAATATTCAACAACAAATTCTACAATATGCAAACACTCACTTCCTCACGAACAGGGGTCAGCCTAAAATGTGAATAGCTCTTCATCGCTTTTGGAGAAGCTATGTCTTCAGCTTCTGACCCCGATTCAGCAGTGGATGTATCGCTGCCTTTTACCTGTTAGGCAGTAAGGAGTGCCAAATAAGAAATGATATGATTGAAAGATGTTGAGGAAAAATGCATGAAGCCATCAAATTTGGCGCCACTCAACCAAGGCAACAATCAGCCAATTAAGGAATTACCGTTGGGTATCGTGGCTTCGCATATGCAATGACCTTCCCTTCACTGTTCAGAACTTTTACTACTTGCCTTGCCCGCCGTGGTTCACCATTGAGAACCATCTGCAGAAACTCCAAATGCAATTATCTGTCAGCCTACTACAAGTCAGAATGATATACACGACATCTGTCAACCCTACAAAAAACTCAAATAAGAACAGCATATAATAACCTTCAATATTTCAGGATTTTTCCAGGGCCCTTTATCAGATCTAAGGCAACCTCCCTGATCTTCACAAGTGCAGGCACCTCCCAGAAACTCTGGCAACTCACTAAATCAAGTGCATTATATATTAGGCATTTTAAAGGATAATGTCAAGTTGCACTGAAGCTAGAAAGTATGATGCAGTGACCGATGGGGGGGGGGGGGAGAGCATAAACATGAAAAATTCTAGCCCACAAAATTATGACCATATAAAAAATAGATATTCAGTACCTGGCATCAATTATTTCAAGCAACTTGCTATGATACTTGTTTCCAAGAACCTAAATAATATTTCCAAAGCAGCACCAAGCAATGTCAGCAGCCTCATACCATCATTAAAAAGAGCTTTAAACAGCTAAAAGAAGACAGCACTTTTACATACATGAATCTTTGAAGTCGTTTTGGGATCAAGAAAGGACTTGACAGTGTTCCACAACAGCCTGAATCCGGGGCCAGCATTGATAATAAACATTTGGCAGAGTGTCTGAATCAATATGAAAAGAGAAATTAATCATGGTGACCATAGCATAGCATAATCACATTTCAAATTTCCAATAACAGATGAAATTAAAATTACAAAAGAACAGGTCAAAAATAACATAAGAAATGAGAGATTGCACCTCAGGGTAGTTGTCACCATCAACCTTCTGCAATCGCGTAATGAGATCCCGGGCAGACTTTGTGAAGTTCTTAAGGCCCTAATAATTCAGATTATATAACAAACAAATGAATTATAGAACTTCAGTTTGCAGCCAATGCAAATAGAAAGAGGAATAATTTCAGGTAGCATACCACTCCTTGAACGTCTAAGATCGTGGTGCTTGAATCTATGTGCCTCTTGGCAGCAATAGTGCAAGCAGGAAACTTTATTGCGAAAGATTTCTCAAACTCTTGCACATGGTACCTCACATATCTATCCATAGTTGTAACTTGCATAAGTTTGTTTGGATCAACTTTTCCAAGTCTCTCAATGTAAACAGGTCTTCCCTCCTTATCAACACCATGATGGCCATGCGGATAGTACCTCACAACTTCATTTAACTCCTGGAACTCAAAATCCTAAAGAAAAACATGGGAAATTATATTCCGCAATCAATCACCGTAAAAGTATATATCTTCTCCTTTCCAACTAAACCTGGTGAAACAGAAGCCTCAAATTCCATCTGCATTTACCTGCATAATGGTGTCAGCACCAAACTCCTTCCTCCATTGTAGCATGTCAGCCCACATATGCTTTGCTTTTTCAATATCAAACTTCCTTGCTTTCAAAAATCTGTAAAATGATAAAATTATGCAAGGTATAAGATCACTCGCCTAATATTCATCATACAAGTAATTTAGCATCAAACTATAAATAGTATATTGTAATTTTATATAGCATTTATTCAAGATCTATCTTTACAAAATAGTATATTCTGTGCTATCAATCAAATACCTCAACATCATGTGGTAATCATCAAATGCATGCGGAAGCAACTCGTCCATGATCAAGGATTGGCGAAAAGCATCAACGGCCTGCAGCTCCTCGACGTCCCGAACATCCTCAATGGAAACGGAGCTGACGCGGCCGTCGCTTTTTCTCCGGCTACTCTTCTTCCTGAGAGAATGCTTGAATTTGGAGGATGCGCTGAGCGCTTTCTTCTTGAGGGATCCGATTCTTGTCCTCCTCTCATCCTCAGAGTTCTCGAAATCAGATCTCCTCTCTCTCTTCTCATCACTGCCCGAAAACCCCTCAAAACCTGCAAAAACACCGAGAATCAGTTAACCTTCTGGAAAATGCCGAGAAACAAACGAAACGATTGAATCGAGAGAGAGAGAGATACTCACAAGGTCTGGCGAAACGATCGAGGGGGCCGGACATTGTCGATTAACTTCGATCCGTGAGAGACAAACGCATGAACGATTCAGAAACCCTGATAAATTTTTGCAGAATCGAATCGATTCGATTTGAGTTGAAAGGTTAATCGTGATTCTTGTTGCTTGAGTTGAGAGTAAGAGTGTTATTGGGGTGATAACAAGATTGGTTAATTAAGAATTAATTAGTGATAATAAAAATAAATTAAGAGATAATAGTGGGAGGTTAACGTCGTTCACAGCTAGAGACAGGTACGGGAAAGAAGAAAAATGGCTTCGTTTTGTTATTGGAGGTTGCAGCTGCGGAGGAAGAGGAGGAGTGTGGGTCCCAGTTTGGTTGATTGCTGCTGACACCGACACGTGGCGATAGGAGAGATCAGAAGGTTGAGACTTGAGAGAGCGGCGCGAGGAGTTGAATTGTACTTGTTGGTTGCACCGTTCTTTCTTGTTTGTTTATAATAACATCGGGTGAAGCATTTTGTCAAACATGGCAGCTTTATACTAAACTCGTGATAATAATTGATAACAAACAATATAAAATAAAACTCTTTTTGGGTACTAAAATGGTTTGGACTATAGTTATGTTGTAGACCACTCTTCATAGCCCATTGCATATTGAAATTGGGCTGAGTTTCAAATTGGGTCGATCCGTAGGACTCACCAGAGTGCACCATTAATCCTGAAGACTGTGAAGGTTGTTGGTCTTGTATAAAAGAAGACCAAAAGATTCATCAATTGATATTTGATCCTATATTCTAGATACTTCTCATTCTCAAAACTTCAACCCAAAACAAACCTGTAAAAGATTCATCCTTGGATACTGACATGCAAGCAATGCTATTTATATCGCAGTGAATCTAGGAAGTGAGCTAGGTCAAAATGCTTTCGTGCTCAGTTTTATAGTACAATATCAATATATATTTGTCTCAAATCTCTCATTTTCTTATACAAGTCATGCGTTGAAGAATAGTAATAAAATTTCCTTTTTTTTTCCCTCTATACAATTAATGTCTTAATCACAGTATTCATGATTTTCTTGTTATTCCTAAAATCACACCTATGACGATAATCATTGTCTCCCTTAAGCACATCGCTCAAAATGTTTACAGCTAAATCAGTCAATTTCGTTGAATGAACACATATATTACAACGAAATAGTCGGTTGAGACGTGTGATTTATTGCAGGTCAGTCAACCTCCATGCAGGAACACAAGTCTCAACGACACCAAACTTTTAAGAAGGCAAAATGTGGCTTAAAGAAGCATCAATGCTAATATGTCGCTCAACTGCACTAGAACTTGAATAATTATGCTAACCCTTCTCAGGTCATCTCCATGAGCTCTCGATTGGCAAGGTAAAGGGGTGATGGTTGGGGATTTCAATGACGAAAGTAACTTATAGTTGTGTTGAAGGCTTGGGAGATCATGAGGGTTGTTATGACTGGGTGTTTGTGGTTCTGCTAGTGACGAGCTTGGTAGGGTACAAATGGTGGCGGCGGAGTTTTTATGTGCTGGCATGCAATTCAACACTTACCTTGACGGCACGTAAGTGTGTTTAGATTTAGGTTGAAATTAAATTGAAAGCACGTACAAGCCAACGAAAGTAACATGTTTTTTTACATTTGCTCTATTGGAATTCATTTTTATTCATTGAAGCTGTCTCGTAACATTTGCTTACTAAGTCTAGACGGGCCCTCATAGCTAGGGGTGTTAATAACCGATCTAATCCAATCAAAACTGAAAAAGCGATCCAAAAAAGCCGAAATCCAAATAAACTGAAAACCGAACGGATCCAAAATCGAGAAAACCGAAAATTTTTGTCGAATTGGATCGAATTTCGGATTTGTTTTTGAAAACTGAATCAATCTAATCCAAACCGAATGTTTACAAATATATATAATTTTATTTGTAAATATATCATATAATTCATACTTACATTTTTTCGTCCTTATAAGTTTAATAATTATTATATGACACGTAATTATTTATGAAAATATATTTGAGTAAATAGAGTTTCAAGTAATAATTTGAAAAATATGCATCAAAGTAAACATATATTTAAAAAATGTGTCATATATGCAGGATTAACTTTTATTCTTCTTCTTATTTTAGAGGTACTGAGCTAAGGATGGTGAATGTGAAAATTTGTTTGAGACTTTTGGTTCATCTCCAGGCACGGATCTGCATTAGAGCAGAGGGGGCAAGTGCCCCCACAATGGTTTTAACAACAATATACTATATATATATATATATATATATATATATATATATATGTGTGTGTGTGTATTATACTTTTAGAATTTTGAGTTAATAATTGCGCCCACAAAATAATTATCACCCCATATTTTTGTATTTTGAAAAAAGATGAATTCACATTCATTCCACTCACACTTACATGACAGAGACGAGAGTAGATGAAATAAAAATAAGAGATATGACAAATGATGTGAAATTGTTGTATATTTGTCACTAACAAGTTCAAACTTTATATTATTGCAATCCAGATTTTTAACTTTTTTATATGCTATATGATAATATCTTTAGGTTCAATGCTTCATTCATTTTCTTTTTCTATCAAGAGTACAAAGTTTTCATAATCTTACCTAAATTCTTAATAGGATTGAGAATAAAAGTTGTATAATATTTTCAAAATATGAATACCGATAGAAAATAATAATGATATAAATTAAATATTTTAATAACTATATATATTTTTAATATTATAAATTTATATGATATGCTGCCTCCACGAGTTAAAATTTCTGGATCCGTCACTGTTCATCTCTATTTTTTATTCCAAACTCTCATCGTTTAAGCTTGTAATGTGATGTTATATGATTTAAATTAAATTTTATTTCTTCATTAATTTTGATATTTGCAATGTCTTTAAAAAACTAAAATTCAATCCAATTCAAACCGATAAAAATTGGATCGGATCTAGCAAAACGAAAAAATCGATTGAATGATAAAGTGACAAAACCAAAATAATTGGATCGTATGACTTTTTATTTCAGAACCGAACAAATCCAGACGGCGAACGACTAACACCGCCAATCACAGCATACAGTCGTTTAATTAAAATAATGAATCTAAGCCCATACATTTAGAAAATGTGATTCTCAGCACACGCGCAGAACAACCTGCGTGAGGTGGACGGACGGTTGCAGTGGCGCGAGTGTGGTGCATGCCGGTTGGAAGCGCGCACACAATATTATCCTGACACGAATCGACTTTTAGTATGTGGGTAGGTGTGGTGGCCTACAAATTAAAGTACATTTATTTTATTTTTATAAATTCGGACCCCATCAGCCATCATCGTCATTTGGATTTCATATCCCCACCGCAATTCTTCATTTAATTAAAACAACCTCAACAATCTTAGCCCTCATTAATCAATAACAAAATAAACACACAAAAATAGAATAAGAAAATAAATAACTGTAAAAAAGTGACAAATATTCTCTTGTATATCCACGTTTTAGGTAACGATTATACGATTAATCATAAAATAAAATAAGCATAAATAAGTGTTTAAAAATATTTATTACAAACTTTCTAAATCATTAAGTACAAACAATAGTGTAAGCTTTCCCATGCACTGTCTTCCGGAACTTTCCAAATTCTAAACAATAAAAGAATTCGTTGATAAGTATTTCAATAATATTTTGTATAATGTATGGTTTTAGGTTAGATATGAATAATATATAGATACATGAATAACTGGTGTTTGAAATTGTGTACTTGACAATTTGTCATTATGTTTGTATTTTCATAATACTTTCCTAAGATATGAAACAGATTTATACAAATGACTCGTGTGAAACACAATTGTGTAAACAAATTTTTGTGTTGACATCACAGCGTGAGAGATAATTAAAATTATAGTAGGTTAATGATATAACCGGTAAAACACAAATGATACTCTTTTATAATCATAAAAATGGAAAATAAATAAAAAATATTTAATTGCATTTTCTGTCTCTATATGTCACAATTTTGCAATTTGGTCACTTGATACTTTAAATAAGCAACTTGTGTCATAAAATTTTCTATTTATGAATATTATCCGCTAAGCATATGTCCAAAATGTAACGAAATTGATTATGTGACACTCATTAAGTGACGTTAATGTCAACTTGAGTTCGTGAAAATGTCATGTCAATCATGATTCACTTACTAATAAGTCTACAAATAAAAAGCTTAGTTAAAACTAACTAAAGTAAACCCTAAAAAATGAATTTTTCAAATCTAAACCTAGTATATGAAACACGTCAGCTCACTCCCTCTCACTTCTTCATCTTCTCCTCTCATTCTCCAATGAAACCTAGCTATTTCCCTTCCCCACCAAAACTCGGTCGTCTCACCCCTTGTCTTCTTTATCTTCTCCCCTCCCTTAGCCACCCATCCACTACCGTTCAAACCCCCAACCTCATTGACTTAACTTATATTCGAGAGAAAGAAATGGGTGAGATTGGGAAATAAGGAATGGAGGAACCTGCTGGCCAAGGAGGCTATTGGGTTGACACAATGGGAGGTTACTATTAGCTCGCAACAGCTGGACGATGGACGCATGGTGGCCAAAACACGAATCTCAAAGGCGAGGAAAATGTTGAGCTTTGGTGGGTTATGGAAGACAAGGTCATGGTGGTTTCTACGACGTCTCACAGTGGCACGAGGGTTCATAGGGTCTGAGACGCGCTTCTTCAGCCAACACCCATTACCATAGTCAAGCCCAACTACGAAACCACCCAGCCACGCGTTTCCATTGCCACAACTGTCGACCACCTTGCCTTAAGCCATGTCACACTCGAGCTTGCCTAAGATCGTGAAAAAGCTCCACCTCATTCTCTCATGATCTCCTACTTACTGATAATAAAATTAATTAAAATATAAAAGTGAATATACTTTTTATGTTTATAGGTATTCTTCGCACGATATAATAACTATCCAGCTAAAGCAATTATGTTCGAGGTGAGAACATTCACATTACGGTGAGACTAACTCTATAAACGAGAGTTTTTTTCATTCATAAGTCTTAAATCCGGCTATACATTATTTAAAGAGAATTAAACATGTAACATTTGAATAAACCTCTTGGTTATATAGTGAAGATATTTTAAATCTGTAAAATCAATTAATTAGTAGAGATTTTTATTGGAAGGATATGTTCTAAAGTCACCAAATCAGAGCACGTCGCGCGATTTGGAAGTACTTTCAAATAAAGACGATGCGTCCTCTCAGTTTTTTTTTTGGTTCCCAGCTGGATCTCGAAAGTTGCAGCACAACTCTCTTCTCTCCCCATTCTACTATTTTCGATTCCCTTCTCAATCTTTTTGGTACTTCCACTTATATCTCTACATAAAATAAAAAAATAAAAAAACTTTTTTAACAATGTTTTTTTATAAATAAAATTTGGACTCAAAATTTAAATTAAAACAATTAAACATGTCGCTCAACCTTTCTAAAAACAAAATCATTTCCCTTTTTCTTTTGAATTTTGAAAGACGAAATAAAATAATAATCAGGGACTCCTTTTCCTTTATTTTTCTTGGTCCATTATTATTTTTCTCTGTTTATCTTTTTTGAATTTCAACATCACACTTATTTTTTCATCAACTTGTTAGCTTTTTGGTTCTATAAATTCACTGCTTCAACATACACTTCTTCCTTCCCCTTCCCCCTTTTCCTTCTTCCTCTCTTTGTTTCAAGATATTTGGTTCCATCAGAGCTCTGCCTCTCTACCAAACTTTTCTTGAATCCTTCTCACCCTTCTGTGATTCTCCTTTGGTTCTTGTTTTCAGCACCAAAGTTTGAACCTTTTCCGTACTGGGGCGACTCTGTAGAAACTACAAGTCATTAGTTTTCTTCTTTTGCTACTGGACAAGTGATAATTATCAGAAAGCTCATTTTAAATGTCCAACAAATTGTTATTAATGTTTGAGATTCATGTATCAAATTCTCAGTGAAATCTTCTTTTCTGGGTGTATGATCAATTCCACTATTAGGCGCAGGACCCATTTAGTTCAATCCTTCTCAGTTGCCTTCCTTTACTGGCTCTACTACGTTTCCTAGTCCCTGTTTCCCCTGTTTTTTCTGATCATTGTTAAAAGCTTTTTTTTTCTTCTTGTTTTCTGCATTTTTTTCTTTCTAATTTGTGTCTGGGTCCTGCGGCCAAGTGTGTTAATTCGTCTTAACTTTTGATTTTGAATCGTATTGGAAGCTTATTCATGGCTTCCTCAAGCGGAACATCTTCAGGGTCGTCCATGATTCAGAACTCTGGTTCAGAGGAGGAGTTGCAGGCACTGATGGATCAGAGGAAGAGAAAGAGAATGATATCAAACCGTGAATCCGCAAGGAGATCTCGAATGAGGAAGCAGAAGCACCTTGATGAGCTTTCTGCACAGGTGGCTCAGCTCAGAAGCGAGAATCAACACATGCTCACATCGCTCAACCTCACCACACAACGGTTCATGGTTATGGAGGCAGAGAACTCTGTCCTCAGAGCTCAAGTGGGTGAACTCAGCCACAGGCTAGAGTCCCTGAACGAGATCATCGAGTTCGTGAATGCCACCAATGGTGTTTTTGCTGGGCCACCACAAAACTCCTTCATGGACCCCACCAGTGTTTACTATCTGAACCACCCCATCATGGCTTCTGCAGATATATTGCAGTACTGATATGAATTATGAAGATCTATTTGGGCTTCATGGGTTTCAGAAACAGAGAGAAAAAGAGGATTTTGATGATTTCTTTTTATGTTTGAGTCTGTTGGACATTGTGAATCAGTACAGTAATGACTCACTGCTAGGTTGTGTTGTAGTGTGTGGGAGAATAATGAATGATGATTGTGTAATGTGTCATAAAGTGGGTAAAGCTTGTTGGGTGTTGCTTTCTGGAAATGGGGCCTGTAGTGTTCTGAAATCTGATTCTTAAGGTTGTGTGAGTCAAGCCAATGTTATTGTTGTTACTCTCCTTTGCTATATTAATGTAATGATATTGACCTATTCCTCTATTTCATGATTTCCTCCTTCTTTTTTTCTTAAAACAAATTTATTTGGTGATAGAAATACTCTTTTTGCCTAATGCGCTTGTTATGGGACGCTTTAGTCTCACAGTTATCGACTTGATTAAGAGAGAGAAAGAAAATAATTGGTGACCCTCTTGCTCGGATGGTATGGTTGGTATAATTTAATTATCATATGGAAATAATTAGTTCACACCTCAATTTCGCTTTCATTCGTGGAAAAATAGAAATAGAAAGTAGAGAAATTTGATAAAAAAAATTATAAAATTTGAAAATGAGATGCTGAAGGAAGTGATGGCTAAGTGAATTAAAACTTCTCAAATAAGTGCTTTGTTTGACTACACTTGAGATGGTGATCATTTTTGCTACTTGCTTAATGATAGTTGGGTGGACAAAGTTGAATTAATTATAATAGTAAATATAGTTGAACATTGACATGATGTGTGCAATCTTCCAATCAGTGGGCATGTGCACAAATTTTACTTTTTCAATTTCTCTTTGGATATTTTTGTCCTTTCAGTGGGTTACCCCTAATACGTGTGAGGAAATAGGTGGGAATTCGTTTTATTGGGCTTTCACAATTACACCATTTTGATAAAAAAGACAAATATGCATTAGCACATTTTCCCGACTCTTGGTGGAGTGAAGAATTAGATCAGTAAAAAGTAACAGCAGATTAACTTATAATCCAGCCAGAATCATTTCCCTTATCACAAAAGTTGAAGATGTTTGGATGTGTGTTAGACAAACACTGACGTGTGTTCTCAATGTAAATATATAGTAAAGTTAACATGGCGGAATTTAACTCTTTTAATCCACGTTAAATTTAATGTAATAAATTCTAAAAAAAATTCATTAATATTAAGATACATGAAATTATATTTACATTTATGTCAACACCAAATCAAACATAAATCGTTAGCTACAATGCTCGTAGCTTGTGAATGAAGACATAACTTTTTTTTTTTAAACCAAGATGTATAACTAAACATGTACATAATAGCTTATGTTAAAATCAAAATTCTTTAAATTAGAATTCTACTAAGTTTTCAAACATATACCAAACACTAAACAATTGTTTCTAAAGCCGGATATCAATTTTAGGATAAAACTTTTATGAATAGCATTTGTGTTTCTAAATTAATTATGAGAAAAAAAAAAGCTTAACATATCATAAAAAGTAGATATATTAGGATTCTAAGAAATTATACTAGCAATATGTTTGATGTCATGTTCAAATTTTCAAAATCAATTTTACCCCATAAAAACTAATAGGAGTAGTTTCTGTAAGAACAATTCTACTTATAACATGAAAATTTATCATGTATCAAGACACATATTAGCTATTAGCTAGTTAAAAATTTGGTTGTCTAGAGAGGCGTCAAGTAATCCCCACATATACACATCATAATTGAAGCAAAATTCCAAAAGTGACCAGCAAGGAAAGGGACAAGTGCATAGAAGAGGTGGCCAATGGCTATGGCCATGGCATCTCAATTGCCGATCTTAGAAGAAATTCTTGAAATGTGAACCACACAAACATGTCCGGATCCTGTGTCTGTGATATGTCTTACTCTAATTGAAAAAACATCATATTCTCAGCTATGATCTTACATTATGTGACATTTATGTCTAAGTGCATGTTCAAAAATCATTCTACGGTTGATTTAATAGCCGAAATCAATTATGATAATAAGCTTTTAATTAACAAATTTGATTCTGTGAAAATAATCAGCTGATACTAACAAGCTATAACATTTTTCATTTTTGTTTTGGTTTAGGACATACAAATGCCACTTATATGAGTTTAAAATGGAAAGCTAAACTGACAAACCTTAAAAAATGAAAGTGAAGATTACAACTTTGGGCTAAAGCTGCTGCACCAAAATTTTGGAAAGTAATAGAGTCCTATTTTAGCAAAACGTACATCAGAGATGAGTGCGTTCATGCTGTGGTTAGGTCACAAGTTCCACGTGCTAGGGACTAAATTTTGCAGTGCAAGTAAGTATCTTTAGACATGGTTGGCATCTGCTGTGTTCAGCCCTCTAACTTTTACCAGAATCTTATTAATTAAGTCACTTGAGAGCATGCATGTGGTTTAGTCACATGGAGCTTAGCAAGATTCAGTTTATAGTACAAGAAAAAATTATTAATATCAAACTATGTGAATTAATTTAGTCACTAAGTAAGGAACCTTAATTAGTTGAGTACTTAGTACAAATTAAAAAATGGACCAGGAATCACTGCAGAAACAGAAAATGAAATGTTACCACAAGTTACAATGCTTCTGCGGTTACATGTTACACAAACCTCTAAATACCTATTTTTTCTCTCAATCTCTTTCTTCTAATTACATCATATCATATATCACATTTATCACTTATCTCTCATTTCTTCCTACCTCTCTTTAGTGATCTACACTCTTTAGATGTACACCAATTTTTATTCGTTACTATATGTTAGATACATAATAATTTGCTTTATTAATTAATATTGTATGTTTAATTAAGTAGGGTTTGTTCCAAAAGAAGAAGAAAAAGGTTGGCGAGCGTCTTGCAATAGTAAAGGCTGCTTGCTCTTTTCCTAGATGTTGGAGTTAAATATTTATGCCTCAAAAAGAAAAAGTAAGCACGCCAACTTTAACTTGTACTAATAAAGTAGTAGTTTTATTTAAGAGAGAAGAAAAGTATAGTAATAATAGCTTGTATTTTCAGAACCCAAAAAAAAAGCTTGTATTTTAGAATTGTGATTGGTGTAATTAACCACTTTGTGGCAAGCTACCATCAAGTGCATCAACATAAAGAAAGAATAAAAATCATTTTCCATTTTTCTTTCTCTCACACTTTAATTTATCCCAACTATTGAGGATGACATACAACAATATCATATTCATATACACGAAGGAAAATTTTATTTTGGGGTGGGGGATGGCTCCCTCTATTTAAATTTCTCTAATTGAAAAGCATAATAAATATAAAGAACAAAAATCATTTTCTAATATCTTTCTCTTAACACTTTAATTGAGGAGGCCATACAACAATAAAGGAAAATTTTATTTGGGGGTGGGGGATGGCTGCCTCCGCCACCATGTCAATAGTTATGTGTTTTCAAGGAGAAGGATCTAGAGAGAGACAAAAAATTTCTTTCTCAAATTTTTCCTATTAAAAAGTTATATTTAAAATTATATTTGTTCCTGTTATCTCATCAACAAAATATTTTTCCGATCTCATTCTCATACATGTGTGTTTGTGCGTATATGAAAATATTGTACGTAGAACTTAACATTTTTGTATTTTTCACTTTCAAATATAAAAACAACTTTTGTTTTCTACTTTTCGTCAATTAGGTCATCTTCAACAGTTACTCAACAAACAGCAACTGAATGAGCAAGTAGGACATGAGTTTTTTTTTACTATAACCCAAAGAGCAATAATATAATTGCCATGTCAAGTAATTTATGGTTTTTTTTTAAATTGCAAAAAATTATCGGTTGGAGATGCTCTTGCATTCCAACACTTATACATTTCTTTGTCTTAAACAATTAGAAGAGATTTCTTTTAATCAGTACACAATTGTCCTTTTGTTTTGTTTAAATCACATGTATCATACGATTAAAATATTTAATTATAAGTAATAATTTTCTTTTTCAAAATATTTTACGCACTTGCATTCACATATCTCAAATTTAAATTTTTTATTTAAACTAAAATAATCACATATTAATTGATCTATGTATATACATTTGTCTTTGTATGAAGATAAAACAAAAGATTTTTAAGGGTGGACTCCGTGGCTGCCAATGCTTCGGTCACAATCCAAAGATACTTAAAATATAGTAATTTAATGTTATGGTGAGTACTTACGTAACTTATTTTCTTTTAATAAACCAATTATTCTACTTTGCTTCTAATGAACCTGTTTAAAATTATGAAGATTTCCATTATATTCATCTGTAAGAAGAAATTTAACATTGCATGTTGAAACAGAGGATCGGAAGTAACTGACAATAACTAAAGGTTGAAGAATATAATAGTAATTGAGATATGCGTCTTCAAAGCAGAAAGTCAAAGGCAACTATATATGAATATATCAATGCAAAAGCAACTCCAATATGCTTCTTAGAAGCGTAATGCATGACTATATACTGCTCAATTGCCATATATTTTTTCTGCATATACCAAGATTTCAATTGGAGGGTTCACAACAAAGTTGGGAGAATAATTTGAAATTCTCAAACGGGACTTGGTGATGATCTATATTTTGGAACTTATCTTCAATTTTAATCTGCACTAACGAATAAAGCCCTATGCTTTATTTCTTATCAAACTTATCTGTTCCTATTATTAATAACTTACGTTCCTTCCCTTAACTCTGCTACACAAATGAAGAAAGAATGTTTCCCAGCTTACAAAAGGAAAATAAAAAAAGGAAAATGATTTTCAGACCCCGGCACGGTGCAGCCCATTCGACTTATGTGTTTTAGCGGTGGTCAAAACCGCCGCTTAAACTTTCACTAAATGTGTTTTTTGTTGTGAATTTTTCTTTGAAACTTTTCTTGCGAATTTTACAGTTAAAGTTTGCCGTGAATTTTCTTGCGAAAATTATTTCGAATATTGTGGCGTAGTTAATTTTGTAAGAAAAATTGCGGGTTTAAGTAGGAAAAAAAATTTAAAATTATTCAGGCGTTTAACTTGTAAGTATTTTATCTAAATAAATAAGAATTTAAGAGGTTTAAATAGAATAAAACTAATGAAGCGACTAAACTATAACTATTACGAAAGTTTTTTTTTTTTTTGAAACTACTATTATGAAAGTTAATTGAATGAAACCACTCAATTATTATGAAACAAAATTAATCAATTATAGTGAAATAACTAAAAGTGGACATAAGCCTGTGATACACATTTAGTGATGACTAAAAAAAGTTAGTAAGGGGACGAACATTTAGCACATTAAACAAAATTAACTATGACTAATTGAGGAGATCTAGAGGAGATGATATAATTATTTTAACAGGACAAATATAACATTTTTATATTATTTTATATATTAAATAAAATTTTAATTGTTTGATTTGCTGCATGTTATACGAAAGAATTTGTTCCGGTCAGCTTTAAAGTCATCTGAACTGAGGACATCTAGACCAATCAAAAGGTAGGCACAGAAGAATACACTATAAGGCCAGACCTAATGACCTAAAAAGGAATATCCCGCTTGGCCAGTGTTTGATCAGTCACCAGAAGATTGAGAGATAAAGAGTTAAAGCAGGCCAGCCAGAGAATGTGTGATCACTTAAAGATCTAACTTAAAGGCTCATCCTCATACTTGATGAAGACAACCACACCATGAGCTTGGAGCCTAATATATATAAATACAAGTTCTATCGTTCAGTTATGTAACATGTTGTTCATTGTTACTATTTCATACATGAGTTCTACTTAACTTTCTGGGATTCACACCCAAATACTTGCACTAATTTGAGGGTCGAAATGTCTTCTGCAGGTACATTTCCGTCGTGAAGCCAACTAAACCACCACGGCCTCAAAAACATCTACCACTGCAAGTCACTGTAGCAGCCGAGGGAGAATCCTCTCAGATTTTCACAACCGAACAGAATTCAGTAATGCTGTGGGGGAAAAAAGATTATAAGTAATATTCCAATCAGATGATAAAGCTTCATTTTTCTATGTAGATTCTTGGCATTTGAATCATTATCAGGAAAAAAGCAGCGCAGCAAGGGGGAAAAACACGAGATAATTTCCTTAGTTTGTTAATTATTTCAATTTGGTTTTATGCATTCCCTTCTAGAAGCATAGACTTGGAATGTAATTTCTGGATAATTTTTTTTGACACTCTTTTGTTTTGGAGTTAACATATAACTAATATATAAGATTCCCACAACTGCAATACTAGGCGTATAGCTACAAGAATGGTGAGTCCTGGTTTCCATTGTTTACTTAACTGGCAAAAAAAAAGAAGTTAAAAAGGTGAAACCATCCAAAGTTCACATTTCATTTTCTCCTGTTTGAGAAAATAGAAAAAGAACAAAAATGAAAAAAGAGAACAAATTTAAACAAACAAAAAAAATGATGAAAGTCGGTGTTGTGTGGTATTCTGTTTTATAATTCAAAATTTTGTGGCAGAGAGTGTGTACTACGCTTAAGCTCAAATTATTATTATTATATTATGGTATATCATGTATGTATATATTATGGTCACGACATTTGAAAAAGAGGGAACAGAGATGATGAAATCTCCCATGATGGTTTCTTCTTGGATTTGAATATTTGATTGCATGTTCAAAAACATTTAATTATTTTTAGTAAGAAAAGGCACAAGCATGTGGTGAGCCACACTATTGAATGGTTCACATGCTTCGGTGAAAAGTTGTCCTAATTCTGAGCATATATTTAGGAGGAGCATATACTTTTTTAATTGAAGTAGGTGTGCGGTGATGTCATTTAGCTAGAGTACTGCATTAGAATAATCAATAATGTCAAGCTCTTAAAGATGGATTAAACGATTAAAAAAAAATTGCATGTACGTATGAACGGTGTCTAAGTGATATGTGACCAAATTAACACTATAAGCATCATTAGAATAGGAGAAGATATATTCGAATATCCATTTCCCTTCGGGCATGCATGCTGTTTTTTCAGAAAAATTAACCAATGCTAATGTTTTGCTCAATTGGATTTTCAGAAGATATATTCGAATATCGATTTCCCCATGGGCATGCAGTTTTTCAAAAAAGTTAACCAATGGTAATGTTTTACTTCGTGTTCATGAAAAAATCCTAAGAATAGAGATGATAAGTTAAACATATTCCTTTACTTTAAGATTTCTCAAAATGATCCCACCTTATTAGGCATGGAACTCGGTCTCCCTTGGTTAAAATTAAAGTAGTAAAGAGGATCTCACAATAATATTAAAGAGGGAGAGGAAATCAAGCGGTTATTACATTTATGGGAAGAGATGGTATTTAAAGAAATCTAGTCCTGAGGTGAGCACGGATGAATCTAGATGTTTTTTCTAGCGAGTGGCTAACTAAGATATGTGTGCTTTGTTAGCTAGCTAAGGTCCTGACGAGATGTGGTCGGTCAATTAATTTGTAACGGTTCGTCCAGTTACTATTCTAGATAGGGCTACATCATGAACACCGACTGACCATGTCATTGTGATATGCGTCATTTTGTTTTTGAGGGATGTTGCTGATACTCATCAACAACTAATCTTTTTGGTCAAACGTAGTTCTGAAAATCACAAACTAAGCAAAATATACAACTTTCTTTGGGCTTAAAATGGTCAGCGATGAAAAGAAATGGATAAAGATGAGCAACACTCTTCGACAAAAAAACCAACACTCCTTGCGTTGAAGAAAATGAAGTAGCAAACAGGCGAATCTTGTTCACCGGCCTGATAAATTCGTCTCAATCATTAACTTAAAAACTAATCATGAGAGCTAATAAGAAAGGTTAGTGGCAACTGGCAAAATGATTTTGATAGTTTGTAACATGCATTCATTTCAAACTCATCTGAACGGCGTATACCAAAACAATTATAAAGCATTCATCCAATGTTTCTAGTGCACACAGGTCTGTCTTTTTATTCTTATCTTTTATGAATACACGTCTCAGCAGGAAAGAAAAACAAGAGTACAATTATACTCTAATCATTATACTTTAGAGTATAATTGATTCTTAATTTAAAGTTCTTAATCATGTGTAGGCAAGCCATTGCAAAAGTTAAACTTTCAAATAATGATCATGATAGTCAAAGTTCTCAATGATTTGGCAACACATGATTACATGATAATGTATATCCAATGCCAATGGTACAGATTATTGGCCTTTACAATGATGTCAATAAGGTTTTAATCAACGATATCAAGTATCAACTAATAGCTTAATGATACAAACTAATCTGTTATCAACATCTTTAAGCAAACAAAAGAATGTACATACATAAACGTAAATCTATAACATACCTGCAACTGCAAATCTCTAATACTATCTGACCAAAGAAATTGCATAGAATGAAATCTGTTCTGCGCCTCTAGCTCTTTTATATGACTAATATACTCTTAATATGTACATTTGCCATGGACTATGGATCAAAGTGTGTATACCATCTCGAATGCATTGCTCCTCATCCAACATATAACATGTTTTGGATCAACTTCTCTTTCATTAGAATCATTTTGAAACTCAGAAGCTACTCACAGAAGCTTCTTCCCATAATTGATTCTAACTTAAGAATCAATTAGAGAAGGATTTCCAAACATGCATCTAGTCAGTTTATTGATAAAAACACTTCCCTTCATTGATATTTGATCAGAGCAAGGCCATCGTTCATGAGTTCCGTTTAAAATCTGGAATCATGTCCATACAACCAGTCTAATCCCTTGGCATTTGCATTTGTGAATGGCCAAATTACCCATCAAATCTAGCAGCTCATGTGAGACTTTACATGGTTATTTCTCTACAAGTTTTCCTTTTACATGTTACACCATTCCATCAAAGTCAAACAAACTACCACACTCTTGTGCTACCAACAATCCTTACAAGAGCATTCTCCATTTTTGAAATGATGGAAACGAATTCTATCTCTCACTATGATGTCTCTTTGGTATATCTTAGAGACTAGTTTCATAAACTCGTGACAATCTTCGCAAGACCTTAGGTTCTTCACAATCCTGATTTCGGACCCTTGACTTGTCCTTATCAGTCCATAAGCAAGAGCTAGCTTCTCACTATGGTGGAGCAATTGAGTGGCTTTTTCCTCATCATTTATCTCAAGCAAAACCTCTGATACTTTTGGATTATACCCTTCTTTTTTTAGTTTATCTACCATCTCATCCAATTTGACAAATATTTTCTCCGCTTCAGGGTGATTATAATCTCCCATCACAAATTCATGTACAACACCATCAACTTCAATCCTACTAGACCCTGGTGGCTTTATGAGTCCCTTTTTATTCATCAACTCTCTCACCTCTGCCTTGTTAGACCACTTCCCTGCCGAAGCATAGACATTACTAACTAGTATGTAACTTCCACTATCATCCACACCCATCTCAAGGTGCTTCTTCATCAAATGCTCAGCTCTTTCAGTATCCCCATGAACTTTGCAGGCCCATATCAGGGTCCTCCAAAGAACTGCATCGGGTTTGATAGGCATTGCATTCATGAAATCTTCAGCTTCCTTCAAACACCCTGCTCTAGCAAGGAGGTCCACTACACAACCAAAATGCTGAATTGTAGGTTCTATACCGTAACGCTTCTTCATATCACTCAAAACCACGTAAGCTTCACGAACCAAGCCTGCATTCCTACACGCAGATAAAACCGCCGTCATAGTCCTCTCATCAGGTTTCACATTACATGTTTCCATTTCAACAAACAAGTCAATAGCTTCTTTACATAGCCCGTGACTAGCAAGGCCAGAAATTATTGCTGTCCAAACGAAAACGTCTTTGTCCACAACGTCATCAAAGACCTTCCTTGCACTCTCTATACACCCGCTTTTCGCGTACATATCAATAAGTGCAGTGCTAACATTCGACTTACAATCAATTTTCTTCTTTTCCTTTACAATCCCATGCACTTTCCTCCCCATGCTCAATGCTCCCGAGTCAGCACACGCTCTTAAAACAGATACCACCGTAGCATCATTCACCTCCACCCCACTTTCCAACATTCGCTCAAACAACTTGATTGCCTCAACGGGGCGATCATGATCGACAAACCCATCAATCAACGACGTCCAAGAAACCACATCTCTATCAGGCATTTTCTCAAACACTTGACGTGCAACACTTAAATCACCAAACTCCGAGTACATGTGGATCAACGCATTCCGGATATAGCGATCAGAACCGAAACTCATCTTAGTGATGAAACTGTGGAGCTGTTTTCCTTGCCGGGTCAGCTTCAAACGGGCACAGCACTTGAGTACGAAGGGAAAGGTGAAGTTGTCGGGTGCGGGAACACCGCCGGTGGGTCGTTGGAGCATGAAGATGAAGAGAGAAACGGCGTGGAAATGATGGGTCGGGTCGGAACTGAGGGAATAAGCTCGAAGCATGGTATTGTAATAGTAAGAGTTTAAGCCGGGATTAGAGGTGAGAAGAAGACGAGCATAGTTGAGGTCGCCGGTGGGTGAGAGGGCGGCGAAAGTGAAGAGCTTGGAGAAGTTGCGTGGAGCATCGTTGTTTTGGGTTCCTAATTTCAGAATTTGAGCATGAAGTTGCAGAGCCTCGGACATGGTTGTCACCTCCATGCTCAAACGCCAAAACGTAAAAGCTCTTATCCTCTCTCTCAAAAATCAAAATTGATTACGGTAAAATCACTTTCATGTTAACTTAAGCTTGCTCTTTTTACATTGGGCTCAACTTGTCTAGGAAGTGTTTCTAACAATTTCAACCAAAATGTTTTTTTTAACTGAATTTCACCAAAATGTTAAAATGAGAAAAATCATGTTAGAGAATATTAGGAGCGGTGTGACTCCCTTCCGTTGAACTCAAAGTGACGTTCAAATTAATGTGTTAAACTTTCGTTTATTTGATACTTAATATGACAAATCTCCGCTGATGTTTTGATATGTGAAATTACATTTACGATCAGTTTAATATCAAACCAAACATACATTAATTTGGGTGTTTTATTGTTATCTTTTCAACTATTATTTAAAAAAAAATGATATAGAGTATTCCAAAGAAAGCAAGTATGAGACTAATTTCTTAAAAATTTTGATGTCATATTTAGTGGATAACATCTCCACACACTGTTTAAGAATCGAACCATTCAGTTTAAAATGTTTAACTACTTACCAATATTATGCTCATTGTTGGTACAACTAACACTATTTACAATATGATCTAACCAAAAACTAACCAACCATAACCATCACTTCACCTACAATTAGTGAGTTACCCATTTTCTTCTGTTACATTGGAAAGCTAATGAGTTGCCCATTAATCAGTTACCCATTTGGTAATTATTTTAATTTTCTTTAGAACTCAAGATGATAATTATTTCTATTTCTATTTATCTACTCGTACGTACACGTTGTTTGTGAGCTTAACCTAACCATGAGTTCATCATCACTTAAGCATGAAAGGCAACATGCTGTTGTATATACTATTGTATTATATATACATCCTCATTTTATCAATCAGCAACACAACACAACACAACACAACACAAGTAGTGAATAAGAATAAGCATGGCAAGGTTCATTAAGCGGGTTCAAGTCTTTGCAGCTTTCTTTGCTATCCTTCTCCTTGTAACTTCAGGCAATATTATTCATGACATTATTTACAGCATATCTAGTCATTTTTCAATTCATAAACATGATATATATATATATGCTAGCTTTTATTACGTATTATACATATATAGTGCTTAGATCTAATTTATTGATGAATATATGACAGCTTCTTCTGAAGAAAAGGTACAGAGAGAGGGATGTTGGCGCAACAGTAAAACATGGCCCCATGCAAGATGCTTCCATTCTACAATCTGCGATCATCACTGCCAGTACTTTGAAAATGCAATATCAGGCCAATGTGATTTCTTTTTCAGGAGATGCAAATGCAAATTCTGCAATGACCCCACTCTCATGCATTGAATATAATCATCTTTTAAGTTGTTTAGTCTCATGAATAATTAGAGATCCTTAATTTCTAGTCTATTAGAAAGTAAGAGCTCAACAATAGCCAGTGTATTTCGCAATAATCTGTGTTTTTTCTCTCTCAATACATTATATATGATATTGTCATATTGATTGGTTGGTTTTTCCTTTATTTAAGTAAACTTTTTTGGTTGGACAAATTGCACTAAATTAATTGGGCTAGCCCAATAAATATTTTGACATGCTTTTGACCATTAAAACTAAACAGGTAAGGAGAGTTTGCGGATTCAAAATCTCACAATACACTATATTTCCTTTCTATAGTCTTCTTTTGTCAATTCAAAAAAGGCCAAAGCCTGAACAAAGAGCATCATAAGATGGGCCACTAGGCCCGACCCGGGATCATAATGCACACTTCTTTTCTTGTCCTCTATGTAAAGCCCTTGTGAATTTCTCCAAAGACACATGATTGATGCATTGAACTAAAAGTTCTTATCAATCATCAATAACTAGCCTAATATGAGCCAACCAATTGAATAATTTTATTTTATATTATTTAATTTTCTATTATAAGGATATTGCACTGCATGTATGATGAAGATATTGTAGAAGAAGATGCTATTCTGAGTTGGGAAGATGAGAAGAAAGAAGCAGATGAATTTGATAAAGTTTTTGTTAAGCAGACTCAAAAATTCATTCAATGGCTAAAAGAGGCGCTTTAAAAGAGATTTTTGTTAATTTTTCTTCCCTAAAATTCAAGTGTGCAGTTAATTTGACATGGTTCCGCGTTATACTGTGGAGAAATATAATCTATTGAAAATTGGAAGACTTCTTAGGATCGTAAATCATACAACTCTCAAATTCTTTTCGTTGTATGGTCACTTACTTGTTAACTTTATCCACCCAGCAAGTGAAGTAGTGTGGAATTTTCAAATAAGAACTTTGATGGTGTGAGGGTTAAATGTAGAGTAACTCCTCTAATTTTGGGTCATGTATGAATCTTATAATGCATATATTGCCTTAAAAGATACCTAAAGCTTATACAACTAAAAATTATCTATTATAACACTTATCCCTTTTATAAACTAATTTATGTGTAAATTTAATAAGAAAATAGACAAGTATAAGGGTTTTTCTTTAAAGTAATGTAAAAATAAAACAATTTACCAAATAAATGTAGTTTTAAATAATTTACAAACATGGGGTTGATTGTGACGGAAAATTAATCCGTCACAAAGTCCTAGCTTTGATTAGGAATCTCAAAGAAGGAAACTCAAATAATCAGTTTCTCTCTTATACTCAACCAAAACTAGCCCAGTAAATTGTCCATATTGATAAATTGTTTTTAAACTACTTTTTTTTTAAAATAGTTTTCTCTTTTATATTAGTTTAAAAAACCCCAAGTATAAGATTGAAGTTAATAAAATAAATAATTAATATTATTTCAATTTTCACAATAACAAAACCATCTAAAAGGTGATAATTTGAAAGTGTGGGAAAGGGGTAAGAATTGAATTGAAAAAACTAGAAAATAAGAGAGATCCTTCTTTGATGGTCGTCTCGTCGCGGCATAAGCATTCACCATTGTTTTCCTCTGCCACCAATCCTCCTTCTTCAAAGTACCTTTGATAATGATAAATTATTATTATAATGCTATTTGTCCCTCTTGGTTCGTTTATTTTCCCAATTTTGGAGTTATGAATTGTGATTCGAATATCAAAGCATGGTGAAGGAGACTACGTACTACTACACATTAGGCGCCAAAGTTGATGCATCAAAAGATGTTCCCCTTACAAAGAAGAAAACATGCTAGTAAAAGTTATTGAGGTGCCTCCAAAGATATTCTAAAATTAAGAGCCTTTCAAAGCGTTAAAGAAGTTGGGAACTATCTTTTAAGTAAGTGTTTTCTGGTTTAAATTGTCAAGTGCATTAAAATTAAACTTATTTTTTTATATCTAAATCACATAAGTTTGAACATGTAATTGAGAAAACATGATTTTACTTCAGGGTGCCAAGGCTGCATACAGCAGAGAAAACAGTCTTCCTCTTCTTCATCATAGTCATTAATAGTCATTGTGCCTCAGAAAAAGAAAAAAGTGTTTGAAGAAAAAAATGCAAGACATTCAACGACGCATAAAACTGTAAATTAAATGAAACAAATAAATAAATTGATATTATTTCAAGGAAATATTCTTATCTAATATTCAAAAGTTTCAGACAAGGACACTCTTTTTTCTATAACTGTTCCATAATCATTTCAATATTGAATTTCTTCAACTTCCTTTTTTTAGTAAAAAGTTAAGAAACAACTTCGTGGCTTCATGCATGCCTTCATGGATGGCTTAAAGAAACTCCTTAAAAGGCAAACAAGTTTTAATATAATTTTCTTAATTAAAAGTAGGTTAATTTATTATCTATTTAAATGACAATTAATTTATTTTCTTAATTTGCTTAGTGGTAAAAGTTGAACCGAAGTCTTGTGGGTTGACCAATTATTGCGTCCTAAGTTGGGGTAGAGAAGAAGAGCAACCATGGACATCCTAAAACCACTTCCAAGAAAAGAATTTAAAGATAAGAATATTTAAAACCTTATAGTGCTCTTTATCTCCACTAATGTCCTTTCATTTATTATTTGGTGCATTGTCTTTGTCATCATGTATATAATTGAGACCACTTGTCATCCACAAATTAAATATATTATTTTGTCCACCTAATATTTCCTTTTGAGATTGATATCCCCTTACACTTACACACTAGCCATGCTATATAATTCTCCTACCCATTCTCAATTGGAATAACGATTTTGTACATATTCAGATTGTAGTTCTATTTAACCCTCACAATTTACAGGATATTTAAAAACGTGATTGCACAAATTTTAAACAATTACATCAACGGCCAAAGTTAGGATACCGTAAGAAACAAAATTTATTATTTTTTCAATACTTCGTAGGTTTTGATGATATATTAATTGAATGTTGCTGAATTTGTAGTATCTTTACGAATCGAAACTCTCCCAATTAAAGTTGTACCAAATGAATAAGTTTTGTATCTGCTGTTTATCACTCAATTACCCCACGTAAAGGTTGTGAATTTAATAGAAAATACTAAAATTCGCTGAAACACAAAATCTATTAATTGTGTTTTTACTTATAATAAATTGTAAAATTTAGAATATATTATTTACAAATACACTCTTTACGTATTAAAATTTATTTGTAAATAAGTTTGTGAACTAAATTTTTTTATCCACAATAAACAAAGTCAAAAACTTGAAAAGAAAATTCCAAGGTGTTAGACTTCTTTTATTTGGTCGCACTAACTACTTAGACTTACTCAGTGCCCCAACAAAAGGAAAGTGGTCTCCCTTTACCTTTTCTGTTTGATTTTTAATTAACTAATTAAAGAACACATTATAACTTTGCTTTCTTTACAATGAAATTGTGTATTAAAGGTTTCTCTTTGGTGCTTCCTCGCTCTCTAAGGGAAACATGTCAAAGTTCATGGCTCTCATTCTTCTCAAGAAGTTCAGCCTGATCTTCCTCTTCATTTCTGCATCACTTTTATCAACTTCTTTTGCAGGTACATGTCATTTTTTTGGTACTAACCCTACTCACTTTGTTATATGGCTAAATCAACATGTAATGAACACAGATTGATATTAGTCATTATCGTTCATCTACAACTTCATATTGCACTTTAAAATATGAAAGCATGTGTGGATTAGCTTCACTTTTGTCTTTGCTTAATGACTTAACAGTTCGACAAGCGAAGTTAATCAAGAACTTGGCTAGAGATGTGGATTTTGTCCAAGAGGAGGTACATGGAACTAACATCATTTATTCACTTTAGCTTTTTTTTCCCTTTTCTTTTACAGAATGTCATGGAAAATTACAAATTAATTACATGAATAGACTAAGTGATGTAATTGTATTTTAAGTATTTTGCTATACGCATGTTTGAAAATTCTTCAATAATTGATTATGAAGTTAAAGTTAATTGTGGAGAGAATCCTAAAATTCATTCGGAGAAAAAATAAACTAATCCAAACAAGCTATAGATCGTATTTGATTTCTCCATCCCTGTGAAGTCTCATTTTTCAAGCCTTGTACCAAACAAGATGGTGCAGAAGTCATGAGTTAGCTAACCACATCTAACGTGCCTTCCTATATGTGTTTTTGCATTTTCCGTTTCTATTAGGAGTATATTTAAGGAGAGTTATTATTTACTTTCATATACTTTGGTTAATTTGATAGGGAACGCCACTGAATGAGGAAGAAGTAATCACCATCCATGAGAGGCTTCTAAGGGCTAACGCAGGAGATTACGGAAGATATGATCCACCTCCAGTTCTATCTAAGCCTCCTTACAAGCTCATACCCAACTGAATTATTGTTTTTAGTTCAGCATGTTAATTAATTAAAAGGTGGCGGCCTATATATGAAATGTAGCACTCGAATAAATACCATAAATGATCTATTTTTATGTTATGTTAGTACAACTTTCTTTAAACAAGTGGTTTAGAGTTTGGTTTCAAACTCTTGTGAATGAAAAAAATTTATTGGTCAGCCCACACGTTTAGTGCGTTGACAGTTAGGTGAGCGATTAGTCTCTTAACTACCGATTGCGGGAATATCTTGATTAATATTGAAAGAACGAAAAAATGGTAATTGTCTTGCATTGATTGTAAAAAAGATACTTATAGGTTTGCATTAGGGGTCAAAGAATAAGATAGGGGTTGGAGGAGGGTCATGGTTCAAATGACAAATGATTTAGTGGAAATGGGGTTGGGGATGAAGAAGAAGATGATGAAGATGGCGTTGACATTGACGATGGTGATGGCGATGCTGAAGAAAATGAAAAACACATGAATTTGGGGGAACAGGATGAAGATTAGGTATTTTTTCAGTTAATTTAGGAATTAAATTAGTTTAGTCGATATAGGTCTCCTTAAGCATCAGTCCAGGGTTCGATCGTTGGCCAATGCGTATGAAGAAACATTTTATTGGGAGAGACCTACCAACTTATCATGATCTTAGAGCCTCAGGGGATTAGTCTCATGGTTGTCGGCTACGATGATACCTTGATAAACCAAAAAAATAGAGGACAATTTTTTTTGAATTATTAATATACGTGCCACGTCAGGCTTGACCGGACACATGGCGAAGTGGCTGCAGTTTCGGCTCATATGAGAGCTAAAATTAGGCTATTTCCTAAAACACATGGTTGGTTTTCTAACTTTACTTCGATAAGAGACTAAAATCAAAACTCACTCATTTTACAGGATCAAAAACATAGTTGACCCGTTTAACTTTGATGCAATGCAGGTGTAAAATTTATTTACACACGCGTATTCAAAAGCATATACATTATTTTTTATTTAAATTAAATTGAAGATTGTTTAGTCGTTTATGACAGAGGCAACTAGTCTTTTGGGCACAAATTTTGTCGTGGAAACCGGGCCTCGTGTGCACAGGTTGTCACGACTTGTAGTAGGGGAAGTGAAGCTCAACGCTAATGACTCAATTAGGGAGAATAGCCCAAGCATGATGTGGAGGCATTTTGAGGAGCAGTGATGGGATGTGGATTTTGGGTTTCTACAATACCCTAGACGTAGCGAATCCTTTGCTAGCTAAGCTAATGACTATTTGTACAAGGGTAGTTAGTTAGTCTTGATGCTGGGGAGGTTGTGTCCTCTGTTCTCAATGTAGTTTTTGTTTAGTTTTGGGGTTTCCCCTCCCTCTTAAAAAAAAAAAGAATTTTTCAAGTTTGTTTGGAACTTAATTTTGGTATGACAATTTGTGAAAAGAAGAAAATAGAAAGAACTGGATTAAGAAAATGAACACTGAACAGAGATGTATGGCGATTTGTGATCTAATCAATGATCATCACGAACATATTTTTGTTGGGTTGACATTGTAAGAAATAGTTCAATGCACTGAAATATGATATTATTTAATTTAAAACCGTAATTGGGAATCCTAAAATTATATGAAATGAAATATGAGAGATGAGAATAAGTACTTTTATTCAGATTCTGTTCAATCTTCTTGTTGATGATACCTTTTGTGTAACGTGAAAATTGAAAAGCATGGAGGAATGAAACGTGTACCGTCCACTCTGAGTGTTGCAGAAGAAAACGCCGGCTGTAAGCCTTACTCACACACTCACAATCATATTCTCATTTTTAATTAATTATTTGTTATTAAAATTATATTACTTAATTTTAGAATACAATTTAGTTAAATGAACGTACTTATACTTAATGCCATTAATTTGTTGATTAAAAGTTACCTGACAATCTAGTATATGGGTTGGCCGGATTGTGAAAGATCAGGCCTCATGAACGAAGAATGATGATGTGATCTCAATACCTTGATTCGTTGGACCGGTGGGGGTCACCTGAAAAGAGGTTTTGACTAGTTGCAAATCTTGGACAAAAAAGCTCGTGGACCTTGATTTAGATTAACACGACTCTTCCAACATTCAGATCAAACACCTTTAGTCAAGCTGGGTGCACTTTTTAAACTTGTTATAAGTAGTTTATTATAACCCTTATAATAACTTGTTCAATTTTTTATTTTAAAATAAGCGTGCCAACCCACCAACTCATTGTGAGTTGAACCGAGTACTTAAAAAAATGAGTTGGGCTAACTCAAATCACTTTTGTAACAACTCATCACAAGCGAGGCTAAATGGCCATATTGACCGTTTTGACAACTCTATACAAGTCACATATGCAAAGGATGAAAAGAAATCATGCAAGGGGGACATTTACGGTTTACCATGAACATACTAAAAAGTGGTAAAGCTAAGATCGCATAAATTCCTAAGAAAGATCCTAAGTTAATCTATTAGCGTGTGTAAATAATAAATGTATATTCTCTCGTTATTTTGGTTTATCATATTTTAAGTAACAACACATAAATGTAAAATATCAGTTCCTTACTTAGTTAATGAAAGATATCTTGTAATTGATTGAGATTTGGAGAATATTTCATTTCCCTCGTATATATATTGTTTTAATAATTCCGTCTAGTGCACTCAGCAAGCAAGCACTAGTAAAGAAGAAGAGAAGAAGAGGGAATGTCCCTCACGCTCACGCACGGTTCTCTGCAACAAACACCACTCACTCTCCGTTCTCTGTTCTCTGTTATCTGTGTCGCTTCGCTTCGTTAAAGAGGTACGCCAGCGAGCCTTCATGTTTAATTTATGCAGTTACCAATTTCGCAATCAATTATTACTTATTATTATTATTATTATTATATTCTATTCGACATTCCAGGTCTTCACTGTGAATTCCGTTTTTTCAGCATCAATTTCGGATCATTCTGACTTTCGAGTGACCTGATTTTTTATTTTTCTGGATTTTCTTTCCTTAATTTCTATTCACTCTTTCTTTCACTGGATCATCCCCTACCCCCTTCCCAATTGTTTTTTTCGGGGAATTTCGATTTCATCTCTGGGCTTCCCCCCCCCCCCCCTTGTTTCTTGTCCTGCCAGTGATTTGAGGTTGGTACTGAAATCCATGATAAAGCGTACAATTTCATTTATCGCAGTCATTACCCCCCTCTTCCTTCGTAATTCCACTGTATAAAAATGTTTTCTTTCCGTCAATCAATGTTCTATTGATTTAGGTCACTCTTGCAATTGTTTCCTGTCATTAACTGGGTCAGTTTGTCATGCCCCTGAAATTGGAGCCTAATAATCAAAGGATGGGTTTTACTTTACATAGGGAATTCTATGAATAAGCTTATTGTAAATATATGTTGATTCTGAGTTTAGTTTTATCTTTATCTTCTCTTTTTTTCCTTGTGGGGTGTTTTAGTTTAACTTGAGTAAGGATCCTGGTCCAGGTTATGTGAAACTGATATTTTGTTTTGGATTTATCCTTCTTTCTGAGTGTCATAATATTTATTATTGCAGTTGACAGTATGCCTTTTTCATCACTATTCCAGGGAAAGAGCTGTGTTGTCGAATGAGTGGTGTAGATTTGTATTTGCGGATGAAATTGGTGATTGTGTTAGTATAAGAAGCGAAACACTGCTGCTACATCACAATGGGTGCTGCTTGTTGTGTTGCTGCCAGAGATAAAACTGTACAAAGTGGATCAAACAGTGACGTTTTGCATAGGAATACTCGATGCTCTCCGACATGGAGCTTTAGGTGGGACCATCGAGGAGGGCGTGTAGCTGGTGAAGATACATCTATAAATTGGTTTTCTGATGGTATCAGCAGAAATGAGGGATCAGAGAATAAAAATGAATCGGCATATGTATCAGAGGATGGAAGTCCATTGCAGAATTATCAGCGGAGCAGATGCCCAAAATCCCCTATTTCTGAAGGAACTAATGCACATGTGAGAAATTCACCTTCAGGTAACTTTCATGACCTCAGGTGTCTGGCTTCAACTGTGTGCCTACTTAGGTTAGACTTGTTTGAACTGGATCTGTCTCAGTTATTTCGTAGTTCACTCTACACTTACAATCACTATTCACGAAGATATGAAATTACTTAGTGGTGGTATGTTAAATTTGGAGACATTGTGATGCCTTCTCAGTTCTCAAATATACTTCTTTCTCATAATTTATCAGACATAAGTGAATGAGTGTGGTTACATTACGTGCAATGATAGTTCTATGAAGACAAAAAGTTATCAGAATGGGGGGAGAAACTGACATCACAAGTAAAATATAATGACATAATAAATCAAAGGGATATGAACTGTTAGGTCTCTAATTTTTTCTGCGCTGACCTGTATGTAAAGCTAAACCACATGTGATAAACGAGAAAGGAATGGAAAACGGAAAACGGAAAAGACAGTCATTAGAAGAACATCATATCTGTTTATCTTGGTACTTGATGAGAACAATTTAAAAACAGACTTTCAGCTAGTGAGCTTACTATGCCAGTTTTTGTGACAGCCTTAGTTTGTTTGGGTGATATGTTTTTTCCCACTGATATGACTTGTTGCATATGACATTTAGTCGAAGTAAAGCTTAGACCGAAACTTGAACGTAAAGATACTAATTTCAGCTGGTGCAAATGCAATTAAGGGTGCATTTGGATAAGCTTTTAAAAAATTAGGCTATGTTTGGAAGAGCTTATATCACATGAGCTTATCTTATAGTATAAGCTTTTATGCAAGTGATTGTGTGAGCTTATGAAAATAGCTTATGACTTATGTATAAGCTATTTTGAGTTTATTTTCATAATTTACTAAGATTAGATTTTAACTAAGCACTTATACCTATCTATAAGCTATTTTGAGCTGATTTCAATAAGCTTATGAAATTATCTTACGAGTAATTAAGTTGTTTACCCAAACACAGCCTTAGGCTATGATATATCTTTTTTATAGCCTTTTTCCTTCAAAAGTTCTCCTTCTAGTTCTTGAGAAAACACTAAAAATCTATATTAATGAGTTTTAAAATAATTAGAAAGGAAATTTTATAATTCATGAATTTTAATTCAGAGAGATATCAAATTAACAGAACAAAGTAATGAAGTTGGTTGTAAACTTGTAATCATGATGGTGCTGATGAAAATTCTGTCATCGTGATTACCTCTCAACTAAATCTGATCATCTGAATCTTTGTGTGAAGATAGAAGCAAATAAACCCTTTTCCTTCAAAATAATTGGTGGCTCAAAGCCTCAAACATATTGAGCTCGATTAGAATGAAAATGGTACCTTGGTATAATCTTCTATCCTTTTAGTTACCAAAGTATCGAAAATAATCTCTTAAAGTATATGTGCTAATGCTCCCTATCAAATAATCAACGTGGCTCTTCAATCTGGAAACACTTGGCTATCAGTACATCATAATGTCTTGAAAGTTCTCTGTTTTCTCGTCAATGTTGTTTCTATTTCTTGCCAAGGTTCTACTGAGCAAGTTTGAAACAAGAAATCCTTTGTCATGCATTCCATATCTCAAAGCGGTTGCTAAGAAAATAGGATAGTATCTTTGACTCGAGGCTTAGCCAGGCTCTTAATACAAGATCATTCAAGTTTTGTTTTTTTGGTTATTCGGATAGGTTAATTTTTACTTATCCATCCTCCCAAAGAACTAGGATTATAATTTAGGCAGCTAGGCAAATCATTACAATTAATGTGTTTTTTTTGTATGGCTTGCTCTGTGATCTTTTAAAATCTGCAGTATACCAGTATTTCAGTGTTAATTTAACTGATCCAGTGGTTAACTCAATAACTAGTATTCTGTCAACTGGTTCTTTTATAGCATTTGACTTGGTTATTCATGCTTATTGCAGACCAATCTATTCCAAGGACTGTCTCTATGGATATGAACGTGGAACAGGTATGGTTTTAATAGTGAATACCTTTTTCTGTTCTTTTACATTTTTGCTTAATTGTTGGTATGTGATTTCTTCAACTTCTCACTAGGGGAACGGGTTGGCTGAATCATCAATAGTATCTTGTCCATCTCCCACAAAACCATCATTGCCTTCAACGTCATTGTCAGCATCTCCTTTATCATCCCAATGTCACATTCCTCCATTCAGCTTCACCCCATCAAGGTGGCCCTGCCGTTCCCCGGGACACCAGCTGCTACGGCAAGCTTCTGATAGCCGAATCCCAGCATCTAAGTCACCCAGCAGGTTCTCTCTGTCTGAAGAAAGGCCTATGTTTCCTATGTGGAGCAATGAATCAGGGATGCGCTCCCATGGGGGATCTTCAGATGGTTGGTCTATACCGGGCTTTTCTGAGATGATGGGAACTCCCCATAGAGACAGATGGTCATTTGATAGTGAGTCCTTTGGTTTTAATCGCGAAAGCTTAGCTAGATCCCGTAGTTGGCTTTCAGCTTCTTCCCCAGTTGATTTGCAAACATGTGGTGTTTGCTCAAAGCTTTTAACTGAGACATCTTGGAGAAGTAATAACATTGCTGTAGTTGCTGTTCTTATCTGTGGACATGTATATCATGCTGAGTGTTTGGAGAGTATGACAGCTGACATCAATAGGTATGATCCAGCTTGCCCAGTTTGCACTTTTGGCGAGAAACAAGCTATGAAGTTGTCTGAAAAAGCTTTGAAAGCTGAAATGGATTTGAAGGCTAGAAACAAGAAATCCAAGAATCAGGTTGTGGACAGTGATATTGATGATGATTCTGTTGTGTCCGATCACTCTAAAGGGAGAGGACTTAAAGGTAAAGGTCCTAGGACTGATTCCAGTTCCAGTGGGAGAAGCTCCTTTGGGAAACCTTTTTTGAGGCGACACTTTACGTTCGGATCAAAGGGTTCCAGATCCATGTTAGATAATCACCCCACAAGAAAGAAGGGTTTCTTTTGGGCAAAATCTAGCAAACAATGAGGTTAGTTGCCTTATCTTCTTCATCTTCTTGTTGCATCCTTAAAATTGGCTAGTGTGTGTTTGGATCAACGTTGTCAGTGTCACAATTGGTTTTGGATAAAATTGATTATAGTAAAAGTGAGTTGAAAGTGGATTTATGTTTAGATACATTTATGAAAAAAAAATGACTTTTCTGAGGTATTATTGTGAAATTCAGTTGTAGAATCGCACGGTTGTTTTTTTAACGCAAAAACTACTCTCTTTAGTTTCAAGCAAAATTGATTTTGGGCCGAATAAATTCTCCAAAATGATTTTACTTTATCCAAAATTGATTTTACTTTATCAGAATTGATTCTAACACACACTAGTGCCATGCAGAGCAATAAAGCTTTGCTGCTTTTTTCATTCTGTAGTTAGCAAGTTATTATCCTTCCAGATTCTTTCGGGTCTGGGCTCTATATATAGATTATAGGCTGGATGTCCTCAGCAATTATTTTGCCCTTAAAATGTTTCTTTTCATCTTCTTTATAGCAGGTTACACTGTTGATCTTCCCTGCATGCTCAAAAGGATTGTAGAAAGGGCATGATGTGTTAATTCATGACTTCAGAGCATCTGTATACACTAATCTGTGACATCAACAAGATTAGAAGCTGCTTATCAAAAAAAAAAAAAAAGATTAGAAGCTGAAATTACTCTGTAAAGAAGAAAACATGCAAGTATAAGATGATATCGTGACATTAACAGTGTTTTGAAACAGGGTATTTTTTTGTATTGTACAGGTCGATTTGTTTATTGCATGGATGGTTGGATATAATTCATTTATCCAAATGATATGCCTTGTTTTCCACGATTCTACTTATATGAAATGCATGCCTTTAGCCCCTGGGAGTTTATGGTGGTGGGCTGTGGGGTCTTACAGTATGATAAGCGATACCAATTATTTGATTGATTTCAATGAAAGAAACAGTTTCAGGATTGCCAGATTGAATTTGTAGTTTTTCAGTACGGGCTGCTTTTAATTAATTGAAGAAATGAAATCTTATGTTTATATCTATAATAGCTAATAAAATCCTTCTATCAAATTAATACTTTTATCCGCAGTAAACTAAAGTGGTTAGGGTGGGACTGGAAGAGCTATTGGGATAGATTTAGGTTCTCATATATGTGTAAGTATAATGTTATATATCTGTAACTATGTGATTGTAATTATAGTGCATGTTTGGATTTGGATATATAGTTAACGGTGAGCTAAAACTATAAAATAATTTTCCTTAAATTTTATGGTTGTCTAGACTCTTAAGTTGGTGTTTGATTAAACTCTTATGATTTATTTCTAAGAGGAATCCTATGGACACACTTTCTATCAACCTATCTATCTTTCGCTAAGTGAATTTGGGACGTGGATTAATTTGGTATTTGATCGAATAGATTTTTCTAGTAATAAATCACATAAGATAAGCTCAACAATAATATCTTTGTACTCAATTTTTTCTTCCATCTCATCTCCATTTTTTTTTTTCTTTCTATCTTTCTTATATTTTCTTATCATATTACATATCATATTTTTCAATTTTATTTCTTATCTTCTTTTTTCTCTCTATGAGATAAAGGTGGAGATGTGTGAACAATTCATTATTCAAATAAAAGTGTAGCTATATGTGACATTGCAAAGTGACAGCTGTCCTAGTTCCTCTTACGTGGCAGCATGTGTTGGTGTCTTGTGGTGCCACGTCTTGGCGCCAAGCAACATGCATGCATTGCAGTGCACACCTCCACCGCCACATGGATCTAGCTGAAGAGTAAAATAAGAAGTCACACACACCTTGTATAAATTAATCTTGTTCTACAACTGAACTGCATGCACTGTCTTTTTGATCTGATTGAATAAACAAAAACGAATTCAGGAGGAAATGGCGGAAGCTCAAATAAGAGACGAATACGGCAACCCTATCCAACTCACTGACCAATTCGGCAACCCCGTCAAGTTAACTGACGAGCACGGCAACCCTATCCACCTCACCGGCGTCGCAACCACCGCTCCTTCTTCCAACACCACCGTCGCTGATCTCATGCGTCACCGAACCACCGATCACGCTGCAGGTGGTACTGGACTGCTTCATCGCTCTAATTCCTCCTCAAGCTCTAGCTCGGTACGTACATACATATATCGATCCTTAATTACCATATCTTCAACCAACACATATCCACATATTGGCTCACATATCTTCACTTCTTTTATAATTTGGTGGAATTGGAACATATATTACTTATTTTTGTTCTGCTTTATTATTTAAAAATTGCATTTCATGACAAAACTTTGGTAACTTGATAGAGTGAAGATGATGGGCAAGGTGGGAGAAGGAAGAAGAAGAAGGGCGTGAAGGATAAAATCAAAGACAAGATACCAGGTGTAGGTGGAGGAGGGAATGAGCAACCTCACAACACAAGAACACCAACAACAAGTGCTACTGCTCCTGGTGCTCCACACCAAACAGTGGAGAAGAAGGGTATAATGGAGAAGATCAAAGAAAAATTGCCTGGTCACCACAGCCACTGATCGAAGCTATGTATATATATGTTTATGTAATGTTTATGAGTTCTGTACTCTTTTTATGATCATGTCTAGTTGCAATTATGCTTAATGTGTACTATATGCATAATCAAGAAGAATACGTACGTGATTATGCGAGTATCTTCTGAATCATTGCATATGAATTTTTGTGTTATGTGATGTCCTCAATATATATCTCGTACCAGTGTACCACTGTGGTTTCTGATTTTCATAATTTAGCACTTATAATATCCAATTCTTTTGTGTTCTGTTCCGGGTGTGACTTTTGGGGGTGGATAATGCATTCTGGTATGAATAGGATCAATATATTTGGAGAATTCTATTGGATGAAGAATTGCCTCGGATGTATGTGTCACCATGTATGTGTCATGTATGTTTAGTGGGTATCTTCAGTGGGTAGGTCTCTTCAAATCTTGAAAATATTACTGGATTTATATAATTCCATTTATCCGCAACAAAAATATTTAATAAATAATAGTTCATGTTTTCTTGGAAGTTACAGAAAAGTAAAACTTAATTCATCAATAAAAAGATGGGTGAGTGTAGATACAAATGTCAGCGGCTACATCAGGATAGTGTATTTCAAAACTGATTGTTAGCTGTTTGAAGTTTGGGAATATTGTTTAGAATAAAAATAGAAAGTAAAAATGTAATAAGTGAATTGATTGTAAAAGTAAAGAGAAATAATAGAAAATGAAAATGAAAAATAAGTGGAATCAAACCTGAAGTTTTGAAGTGTCTTTGTCTTTGAACTCCTGACTTATAAACCATAAACCACATTAAGTTGGTAGAAAAATATATGTTAGAAAAATACGACTTTTAATAAAATTTTAGAATTGACATCGAATAATTAGAGTGTTTATTGGATTAACATGATAATCCAAATCAAATCAATACTTTTTTTGGGACAATGCAATATAATTGATTTAAATTGGTTTGATTAACTAGTTTACCTCATTTTAAACTCAAGCCATATCAAATTTGAAATTTGTAATTAGAATATATCTTTTTAGTACTATTGTAATACTGACCACTTAGTACATCTCCTTTACAAATACTCATATTCTTTATATTTTAAGTTTTAAGTTTAGAAAAAATTATTAAAATATATGAATAGCTAACCGTTATAAGACATACAACAGTACCACCGTAATTTTTTCTCCTAAATCGTACCTGTTGAAACTCAATTCTTAACAATTCTTATGTCCAGGTTCAAATCCTGATTTCACAACATAAAATTTATAATATAAACTAAAAGCGATAATAAATGTTGAGATGATGGCTTCAGCTTCTTCAGATCCGGTGGAGGCCCTCTCTCCTCTTCTCGCAGAGGCGTTATTGTTCCGGTGGTTGCTCTCCATGGCATCCGATCTCTTCTTTCGTCAGGTTTGTTTTGAGAAGGACTGAGAAGGACTGCATGCTCCTGTTCTAGGCTTAGAAGAGACCTTCTGGAGGACACTCGTATTTGTCCTCTATTATTTAGGATTGCCAAAATTTAGCTTTATTTTTTGTTTTATTGATCTTTTCTTTGTAGGCCATTCAGGCAATACTGTGGCTTATGGTTTTGTCAGTTTTTCTTTTTCGCGTAGCTTTATTGTTTGGATTGAGGAGGCTCCGTTTGAGCTTATTTCCTTAGCCTAGGGTGATGTTTGGGTTTTCATGCCGTCTTTTTCTTCTTAATGCATTTCATATTAAGTTTCAAAAACAATGTTGATATAATTTTTTTAAATGATTTGTTATCTGTATAATAACCCGATGACATTACCAAACTAACCTGACTTTAAAAGTGATTAAAAAGGATTAACTTTCATTTGGAAATGAAATTCAGAGAAGAGATATAGAAAAAAAAAGAAATAGAAAGTAAAAAATGTGATAAGTGACATAATTAAAAGAAAAGGAAGAAATAAATAAAAAGTGAAGTGGAAATGTGAATGAATAATAGCTCAACTATGTATATTCAATTTAAATCATATTTAAACACAAAATAAAACTAAACCAACTTGTAAACATCTCTATTGAAAATAAGTGATTAAAAGTATACCATAAAATATTAAACTACACAAGTAATATATATGAAAGAAATGAGAGAGTGGAGATATCATGTCATGTGATAATAATAATAGAGAAAGATATTAAGAGAAATAATATTAAAAAATGAAACAAAATTGCATTGTTTTTGGTTCTTAGTTGGGAAAAGTTTGTATTCACATGTCTAATCCTCATGGAGGTAAGTGAGATAGTAAGAGAATAGAGAAAAAGAAATAATATTAATATGCAATTTGATAAATAAAAATTGGTGGAACTAAAGTGTAAATGTATCAACATAGCATGGCCGCGTGAAAGAAAGAAAGGACGAAGAATTGGAAGAGTGAGTGAGTGTGGTTTTGCGTGGTTGATTGGTCGTTCAGTTCAGAGCGTGGTGCTCCAATTGCAATTCCAAATCCATCAAACAAACAAAAAATTGGTTGAACTCGAATTCAAACTCACTCTCTGCAATGTCATCGTGGCAGTGCCATCATCTTATTTCCCAAACTGCCCCTGCCAGACTCACATTCAGACCCAGAGCCAGAGCCAGAGCCATGGCGGCGCCTCTGCAACTCAATCGCTTCGCCGACGTCGCTAACAAAGCCGCCGACGCCGCCGGACAAGTCATCCGCAAATATTTCAGGAACAAATTTGAAATTCTTCACAAACATGATCTCAGTCTGTAACTAACTTCCTTCTCCTTTCTCTCTCATTTTCAACCCTTTTCTTATTCTTTTTGTAGTTCTAATGAATGCTTTCACTTAATTAATGCTGCAGGTCCAGTAACCATTGCAGATCAATCAGCTGAGGAGGCTATGGTTTCAATCATACTTGACAATTTCCCTTCTCATGCTATGTAACTCTTTCTTCCTACTTCTTACTTGTTACATTATTCTCTTCTTTTTCTTTTTCAATTTTATGCCAGACTAGAGTAATTTGAGTTTAGTTTTTTTTTTTTTTTGTCAAATGTATGTTATTCTCCTTCAGTTCCGAACTGAACAAGAGAGTGGGATCAGTATTTACCTGAGCTATTGCGGTTGCTGCTGCATTACGGAATTGCAGACAAATGGAGGTTTATGTTGCGGCCGCAATTGTGGTTGCCGGCCGCACTTTAAAACCCTGATATTTAGTGCTCTTTTACATTGGCTAGGACTAGTACTAGGCTGAAAGAATTACTGTACATACATTTTATGCATTTGCTGATTTGAAATTGGAAGTGACAACTAACCTAGGATCCAACTGTAACACTTGTATTGATACGTTGCCCCTTGAACCTAATGAATAAGGGATCTGCTATGAAACACTTGAGCTCATGAATGGGCAACTGTTTGTTATAGCCTTTATATTGATACATTTGTATTGTTGACGTTGTGTTATTTAATTGACTAATGAGATAAAAGAAAATTGTAATCCCCCGAGTGTTTATGGCTTGGCTGCTCAGCAGTACAATTCATGGAGTAATCCACAAATTTTCTAGTTAAAATTACTGAAAGACGAGCCTGGATTCTCCACTAAATTGCAGTTATGGAGAGGAAAAAGGTTGGAGGTGTAAAGAAGACAGTGCTGATTATGTTTGGGTATTGGATCCCATAGATGGGACAAAGAGCTTTATCACTGGTAATTTTCTTTTATGGTTTTATAAATATTGCTGTTCCTGTCGTAGGGGAGTTCTGAAATTTCACTTTCACTCTTCTTGTTTTGTATGTTTCAGGGAAGCCCCTATTTGGCACTCTTATAGCTCTTTTACAAAACGGGACACCAGTTAGGATCTCTTACCATTTGAATGCTTATATAGAATTAGAGTGGGCTACATTTTATTTTCCTTGGATGCATCATCAATTATTGCATTTCTCTTACTAAAGAATGAATAAGTGCTAACTTCAATTGATGGCATTTTTTTTTATCAACTGATACACTGGCACATGTATAAGTGATACTTGGTATTTTACCTTAATGGTTACATTGTAGACAAACTGAGGATGTTGTCAAGATGAACTACAAATTATAATTAGTCATGTCATAATTCTTCGTTAATTGAGTAGTAAAATTATGTGAAGTTTGGTTTCTTTTCATCAGATACTTGGCATAATTGACCAACCCGTGTTAAGAGAAAGGTGGATTGGGATAACCGGAAAGAGAACTACACTGAACGGACAAGAAGTGTCCACACGCACTTGTGCGGACCTTTCTCAAGCATACTTGTATGCTTCTCTTCTTTTTACCTTGCAAAATCTATTATGAATGGGTTTTTTTGACTGGAAGAGTGAAAGAAGGCTGTTCTGCAACATTAGTAGTGGACATTAATTTTCATCTTCTGCCGCTTTTGACTTGATTACCAATTGTTTACAGATCTTAGTGTCTAACTTGTTGCAAATCTAATTTCATTTTCCCCATATTTAGGTACACCACAAGCCCACATCTGTTCGATGGAGATGCAGAAGAGGCATTCATCCGTGTTAGAGACAAGGTCTGTTCCATTTTCACTGCATTTTTAACATATAGGTACTGCACACAATATGAAGAAAGGATCATATAAGTGATCAAAATATTTAGCTTGAAAAGCTGTGCTTTTTGTCTAGAATACTATGTTACTAATGCGTGAATCACACAAGTCTTGTTTCCAAAACTAGCAGGATTGGCATGCATGAATGATGAATCTACTTATGCTATTAATACAATCTCTTATTGTACTGCTGAGTGCTGACCCTACCTTTTCTGATAAAGTGATTCGAAAGCCTTGGCATTTTATTTACAACATCTTTTGACCATTTCAACTTCAACCTTCTGGACTACTCGAGTATCACAGAGAACGGGAATTCAAGGAACAAGAATACCTTGAACTTTGTACATTGATCACTCTTCTAGCTAACAATGTCGCACTGCTATTTCCTTTCTCCTTATTTGTGTCTCTATGTATTACAATAGTGTCTGAACTTTGCAAGCTATGACGACTGCGTCTGACAATTATGCTAAAATGCACATTTCTGTTTCTCAAAAGATATATCTAGATTCATTATTGTCGTTCATTTATTCCTTTTGTGCACTTGTCAGGTTAAAATTCCATTGTACGGCTGTGACTGCTATGCATATGCTCTTTTGTCTTCTGGCTTTGTGGATCTTGTTGTTGAGTCTGGTCTGAAGGTATGCTTTAATGTCTATTTTCGTTTAACTTTCGAATCTTGTGCCCCCTATATATAGAGCAAGCCCAAGATGATTAAAACAAGAGTTGTTTGTTATATACTCAATTGTTTATCTTCCTTGGGTAAACTTTGTATTTCAGCCATACGATTTTCTGGCATTGATACCGGTTATTGAAGGCGCCGGAGGTGTTATAACTGATTGGAAAGGACACCAACTTCATTGGGAAGCTTCTTCACTTTCAATCGCAACAAGTACGTGCTTATTGAATATAGCTCCTTTGAACCTGTTTCTAGTTTCAATTTCATTAATCTTCTCTGTCTTATTGCCACCATATGAAACCAGGAACTCATGAAAGTTTTTCAATTATTGAATATGCTCCATTGAAATTTTGTCCTTATGAACTGCATGTAGGTTTTAATGTTGTGGCGGCTGGTGACAAACAGATTCATCAACAGACTCTAGATTCATTACAGTGGAAGTGATAGTACGAGCGAGAATGTTAAAAAGAGCGTGTTAGTAACACTTCTCTGATTTGTAATCTTCTCTGGAAGCCGTTCAAATGTTCCCAATGACGAGTATTACGATAGCGGCATTTCTTTATTAATTTGAACACTGTGTACTCTGATCTTGGATAAGCTTCTGCAGAAATTAGCCTCTCCCCCTCGACTGATGAGTGTTCATCACCTTTTAACACCTTAAACAAGTTCAACATTCGAAATCCAATCCACGCTGTATCTACTAAAGTTGAGTCTTCAATCTCAAACCTCAGGCACTCTTGAAAAAAAAAGACTCCTTCATATGTTGACACGTGTCACATTGTCAAATCAAAATCTCTTCCCTTAATTGTCAAAATCGTTATTAATCTACAATTCAAAATCCCTTCCCTTGATTGTTGTAATTTGAAAGACAATTTCACATCAAGTACCAAAGTTATCGCTCCAGCCTCTTGCTAAAATCACTCTTATCCTACAATTCAAAATTCATTCCCTTAATAGCCAAAATATCTATTAATCTTGCAATTCAAACCCCTGCCCTTAATTGTTGCAATTTGAAAGACAATTCAAAATTCTATCCCTAAATTGTTGCGATTTGATAGAGTTAAAATGTGGCAAGATAGAAAAGTGAAATAAGATCTTCGTTGTGTTGAGACTATTGCTACATAAGTATTTTAGGGATGTTTTTATATTTCTGTTATCAAAACTTAATTACATTGTTTAGTTTTGGTATGACATTAACTTTACATGAACAATTTTAATATTAGTCATTGCGTCTACTTTGGTTTTATCAATTGAAGGATTTATTTACTTTGATATATCATGTGATCTTACAAATATTTAAAAATGTTGACACATGTCATATATTTATTAGCTTTATATCATCAACTAAATAAACTAAATAAAATGTTGCAAATTAAATATTAAAAATACACGTGCATTGCACGGACTACTTACTAGGGATTTACAAACCACTAAATAGTTCGTACACCTCGGGACACCTTTTTACTCATAAATAGAAATTCAAAATATTTTTAGACACTTCTATATTATTCTATAGAGTCTAATTTTTTATATTCAACAAGCATATAATGCATGTTTACATAATAAACATATAATGCATGTCTATAAAATAAGCATATAATACATGTTTATTATATATATATATTTGCACATTTTTAGTTTGTTTGCAGGGTCTTCTACTGGTTTCAATTTTTTTTTGTGTTTTGATTGTTTGTTTCTCTTATCTTATCTTTAGGCTTTTGGTCTTAAGTTGTTCTTTAATAATATTTTTACTTACACAAAAAAAATGTTTTTATCTACATAAAAATATAAAATTTACTTAACATTTTATTAAATGTATATTTTTTGTTCATATATTTCTTTAAAAATTAATAATACAAAAGTTAAATTAAATTTCTCATTTTTGAAAATTAATATTAATAAATTAAGTTTTTTTTACCATAATTGATATTTATTTAGTATAAGTAGTTAAACTAATTTTATGATTTATTATTAGTTATTTTTATTTAATCTTTTAATTATTATCAAATACTATTAATTTAACAAAATTAAAACATTAACCTTTCAAGTTGCTATTTTATTTCTTTGGTTAAAAAATATCCCAAGAATTAAAACTTCAACCTCTTACGTTATTTTTTTATTTAATTACATTTAATATTTTAAAATAAATATTATTTAATTAAAAAAATTGTTATATTAATATAAGTCCGCACAACGCACAAAACATATCATATATAACATACTTCCCCGTGCATTGCACGGGTATAATACTAGTTAACTCCATAAACAAGTTTGAAATATCGAACTCAGGTGTTTCAAAAGTGAAGAAATCATCGAGTATATTAAATTTTAAAACTTGTCTCAGGTGTTTGAAATGCATGTGATAGTCATGGGATCGTTTTGCTTTTGTTCAAACTAGTGAGGCTTGTTTTAGAATGTTGAGTGATTAAATCAAGTAAAATGTTGATGGCCAAAATAATTTCATTTTATAGTTTCGAGTGGCTAAAATAATATTAACTACATGTTAATGGATAAATTTATATCATCACAGTCATTTTTAGACAAAATCAACTATCATTCTGCCCTGATTTTAATATAAATTTTTTGATTTATATCTAATGTAGGTTCTTTTTAAAATTGGTACTTTAAAATGAGTGGTTATACTTCTCCCCTCGTTACTGGTTTACATTTTAATTTTGGCGCGGACTTGGAGGGTACTTAGCAACATACTAAAATGAAGAATAAGAAGAATGGAGGGTGCAGGTTGGCATATCTACATTACAGGAAAATAGAAGCATCTTGAATGATTGAGAGGAAGTATAGAAAAGGATGTGGTCATAGCTTATACACTATCACACCAGAGGCAATGGATGAATATATTTCAGAGATTCAAAACCAACCCATGTTTAACGAATGCTTCTCATCCCATGTTATATATAGCTGATTCACAAGTTTCTCATATATAATTAACTCTGCAGTATCTCACAATTTCACAATCAGCATTTCTAACTAGTGTATTTTGTAATCGAAATGGAACAAGAAATAGAGAATATGATATTCAACATGGGTTCACTTGGAACCAACTTTTCTCAAAAGTAAGATCATTATTCTATCACAAGACATGGGGAAAAACATGTACCTTTGTTATTATTATTGTTATTGTTATTTGGGTTTCTTACATTCTAAGTATGTGTAAACAGGAGAGGATTGTCAAGGTATTATTCTGGTAAATCAAGGTCATTTGCTTGTATAGCAGACGTGCATTCGGTGGAGGATTTGAAGAAACCAGACCATCCTGATGCAAAGAAAAGGAAGAAACATTCACACAGGAACCAATTGATCAACCTGCCTCCCTATCCGTGTCGAACACCCAGTTGCACCCAATTAACTGCCCCTTATGTCAATGCCTAGAATTTCAAGTTGGTAATTCAATCCCCATTAAGAAGGGTTTTAAATTGCAATCCACGACCTCAGTTACGATGGATGGTCGCAACCACACAAGCAATTCAAAACCCCGTTAATTATCACTTTTCTTTCCCTATGTTGTCTATATGTAATGTAATACTTAACTTTCATGCAGTTTCCATACATTGTACATAATCAATTGAAATGAAAATCTATGATTTAAGGCTAATCGTTTTCGCCATTGTTTTTCTTGACATGTTATTGGAGAAACTAACATAAACACAACTTTACATGTGTGATGCTATGTCATGAACATGTATATCTTTTTTTTTAGACATAGGTGTGATTTAAATCGGTCCCTAATTTTTTTTTCATAACTTTTGGTGTTTTAGAATTTTATTTATTATATTATTATTATTTTGGTCAAAGAAGAGTAGTTCATTGATCAAAGCCCAAAGGCTAATATGGCCTAATTTTTGTCATATAAGCCCAATTTTTATTTTTATTTTATTTAAAATAGATTTGTATGACATCACAATCCTTATATATGACTTAATTTTTGTCTAATCACTAGCCCACGTATAGTTAAATGAATACTTTTACACAGCTCTCTATATTTCTTATTTGAAGGGAGAAACCGAGGAGAGAGGGTGGGGTGGAGGGAGAAGAAGCTACGCGGAAGTTGGTAGAATCATGGTTGCCGCTATCGGAGACGGTGTTAGAGTTTGAGAAGACGAAGAATAAAAAGATAAGAGATAAAATTACTTAATTTTTTTTTGTAAGGATCACATCTGATGTAAAAAATTCATGGGGTAAGTCTTCATCTTACTAAGATTACCACATGACCTAATGACTAAAAAAAAAAATTACTCACCCTCATATGACTAATTTCAAATAAAAATTAGTTTGAGGGCTAAAAGCTAAGACCAGTTTAGTAAATATCTTGATAAGGAAGAATCAAAGAGGTCAATATATCTTTTAAAAAAGAGGCCAATAATATCTTAAAGATGACATTTGTCATTCAGAATGGTGAAGCAAAACAGGAAAGCATACTTGGTAAAGTAAGCCCGAATCGGAATACACCACCGAACTTACCGGAATCAGCCACGCTTCTCTGATGTGTAACGCACGTCCATCACATGAACAAAAGCCCTTGGAACTGCACTTAATTACAAACTTGCCATTCGTCATCTTCAACTTTCCATTTCTACTCAAAGTTCTTGGTCCACTTTCGTGTACCATAAATAACCACGCACCCACTGTTTCACTGTGTTCGGCGAAGCACCGAAACTTAATACTCCTATTCATTAAAAGTAATTTAAAAAATTAAAATTAAAAAAGCTTTACTATTTTTTGTGTAAATTTTTTTCGCCTTCAACCTTCTTCTCCCTCTGTGCATTTTGGTTACTTCCATGGCTAAACCGAAGGCTCCGAGGCGAACCCTAGAGTCATACACAGTCAAACACATCAACAAAACTATTAGACGTAAATCATCAATCGCCCTCACTTCTTTTCCCGGGAAAATTCATTGCAGTTTTCCCGGGAATTTTTTTATGGATTTTCTTTTTCTGCTCTGTTTGATTTTCCTAATATGCGCTTCTTGTTGTGTTTCAGCGGGCGATTGCGTGCTTATGCGGCCCTCTGATCCGGGGAAACCGTCGTATGTGGCGAGGATCGAGCGGATCGAAGCTGACTCCCGAGGCGCCAACGTCAAGATTCAAGTCCGCTGGTATTACCGCCCGGAGGAATCAATTGGCGGCCGCCGCCAGTTTCACGGCTCCAAGGAGGTCTTCCTCTCCGATCACTACGATTTTCAGAGCGCCGACACCATCGAAGCCAAGTGTACGGTCCACAGTTTCAAGAGCTACACCAAGCTCGATGCCGTCGGGAATGACGATTTCTTCTGCCGTTTCGAGTACAATTCCTCCACCGGCGCCTTCAATCCTGATCGAGTTGCCGTGTGAGTTGATAAGATCACTCTGTGCCGAATTTGAATATCTAGCTGAGTTTTGTGTTGGAATGGAATTTCGCTCTTTAATCTTTGTTTTGTTCAGCTCATAGCTACCAGCGATTAGTTATACTGTATTATGGTTAATGATCACGTTCAGTTTATGTTGTTAAATTTTGATTTGCTTGGTCAGTTGGAGAATGGAAAGTAACCGCTTTTATGTCAGAATGAGAAGCTGTGGGATCTTTATCGGAGGATGAAAGGATTGAGTTGTAAATAAACTACCTGTTAGTGTGATTAGTTGATAGTATAGTTATTTTCTAGTTCTAGCAGAAAGCTACTTCAGTTAGTTATAACTGAAGGTACTTAATCATCACTGATTTGTAATTCACATTCTATGAATGAGAGATTTCATTTTCTCTGTTTTCTATCTTCAATAATCTTTATTCGGATTCTGGCTCATGTGATGTTTATTGTTTATAATTTTCATTGCAGGTATTGTAAATGTGAGATGCCCTACAACCCTGATGATCTAATGGTCCAATGTGAGGGGTGCAGTGATTGGTCAGTTGATACTATCCCTTGTATCTGTTTTCTGATCTCTTGTTTTGTTTTTATGTTCCAGTATCTGTTTGCTTTCTGGACTTCAGTTGTTCAGCTAGATTGATATTTTTGCTTCATGCTGATTGGATTTCATTTTAAATTTCAGATTTTTATTCATGTTTTACCCCCTTTTCTTCTGGTTTCATTCATGTGAAGAGTACACAAGTATTTTAAGTCAGCATTAACCATACAAGCATCATATTTCTTGTGTAAGACTATCTAGTTTACTTAGACTATTCCTTCCATTGATATTTTTGGTGCCCGGGCCCTCTTGTTGTTTAATGAAATCTACACTTCTCAATAGCAGCTAGCATCTTGAACTATTTTATGTATTAGTGTTTTGTTGTTCTGGTTTATTTCATTCTTATATGCACTATTTTAGTTTAGGCCCCCCCCCCCCGCCCATCTTTTCATTATTCTGCTTACTATTGTTTGTGCTGCGTGCATTTAAATGTTGTGTAACTCTTGCTTGTTTTGTTTATGGACATCTAGAATGTAAGTGAAGAAAATTAAGTTTCTTTTGATTATGTCAAGTTGTAATTTTTCATGACCGTATAAGTACTTCAGATGGAACCTAATGAAAGCAATACTTTTTAGGCGGTCATGTTATTCAGTTTTGTAGGTATTACATCATGTATTAACATGGAGATTGGATGAAGTCAGATCCAAGGATGAATTATGTTGAATATGCAGAGTGGAAATTTTTTTTCTCAAGTAAAATTGATGCAATTAGTGTATTAAAAGGAAATCTAAGAGATAAAGAATGAAAGGCTCACTATTGAATAAAAATAAACTTATTTTTTTGAATGATTTTTGTAGTATTTCATTGAATGAAATGAATGTTCTTAATTTGGCAGGACATGTCTTTTCCCACTGGTCATTTGTCTCATTTATTTCTTATTTCTTTCCTTATTATGATACTCTAATGCAGATAGTTACCAAAATTACTTTGTTTCAGAAATTTTATATCTTTTTGTTTTAAAAGTTGCAGCAAAATAAAATAAAAGATACCATACATTCGGATTTACTATTGTATTTTAGTATTGCTCTGACGCATTTGCATTTATACTTGCAATAGCACTTGAATCTGTCCTTCAAATTCATGGGTTATCGCTGAGGTCCCATAAATATTTTTCAAAGTTAATTTTTAAATATGCTTGAACAGAAATATAAAGAATGAAATTGAAGATCTAATGTGATAGAAGAAGAATTCTTTTGGGGTCTAATCCCTCTTTCTGATTCCGGAGGGGAATCTTCTGTGTAATTATTCTGGCGGCAATTCAAGTAGTAGCACATACACATACTAACTAATGAATAGCTTTAGACCATGGAATGATGAACTTGAGTTGCGTACTTTCATGGCTATCCCAAATTATTTATATATTTCTCAACTAATGAGTTTCTGAAACAACTGAATCAAAATCTTCAAAGCTTAAATCCTTAAAAAATGAGAACATTAATTTTATTCTTAGCAATTTCTGTATCCTCATCATTGTTGTTAATCATTTTGCAAATATGGCCATTCTTGCTATAAAGCTACTGAAGGCCTGCTTTGTGAAAGTCAGATATTTTTTTACTTATGTTTATGTGAGACACCATCAATTTGTAAGGTTATTAAAAAGCCATTTTAAAGAATGAGCTTGTGAAGTCTATCTTGAGGCTATTCGTTTGTTGGCTAAATCATGATAAATAGAAGATTGTGGTTCCAGTACCTTTATCAAAGAGGATTTGAGTGGATGCAGTCTTCAGCTTAATATTTTTTTTATTCAGGTTCCATCCTGCTTGTATAGACATGACTGTGGAGGAAGCCCAAAGACTCGACCACTTTTATTGTGAAGGTTGTTCTGCTGAAGGTCAAAAAAGTTTGCAAAATTCTCATTCTGCTACAAGACCATCAGATACAAAGGTATTTCTAATTTGGTTGTTTGTTTGTCTGAGTTTGTGTTAAGCACTTCATGGCATTTGAATTGAATTACCCTAGCATTGGAGACAGTTCATATCTTCATCTCTTGTCTATTGGTTTGTTAATTCTTATTCAATTGTTATATGATTATATTTTCATTATTCTTTATATTATCTGTTATTTCATTTTATACAGGGGTTTACTTCTTCAGTATGAGAATCTGTGTTTGTGTAAAATGACATGTGCACATCCATATTCCGACAATTCACAAATATGAATGGTCGTTTTGAGTTAAATTTTGTTTCAATGAATAACAAAAGCTTAATTATGACAAACATGCTCGAAGGAAACTCAAAAAAATTTAGAATCTGGGATCTCCTCCCATCCCTTTTGTGGTTAACTTAAGTTTCTTCCAGGTTGATGCAAATTTTAGGACAAAAGAGTGATTTCCCCCCCTTAAATTGCCTATACTGTCCATTATAGAATATGAAACCTAGTTTTATATTTACATGATATATTTACATGATATATTTACATTTATGCCTTGCCTGGTATTGCAGGTGGATACAAAACGCCGTCGGAGGCAATAGTGTGATAGTAGTATATAAGGCATAAATAGTGGTAGATCTATAATGAAGGTACTGGAGACCTTACATTTCTAATCCCGGGTAGCAGTAGAACAAACACAGACAAATCAATGTTATCTAATAGTAAGCTTGAGTCTTTCTCTACTTTCATGGAAGACACTATTTGGAAATGGTTGTCATGTCTATTTGGTTTAAGTATCCAACTATGCTGTTTCCTTTGAAAGTGGAGGGTGTGTTTCGTTTTCTGTAATTATGTAATGTAGATTCTGTATCTCCTCTTCTGGTCCTTGTTCTTACTTGGACTTTTGTAAAGTGTCTTGACTTATTTACTAGGAGTTGTCACTTTTTTACTCTTTCGTTGTACTGATATAGGGAATCCTGGGATCTAGACTTTCTATAGCGCCCCATAAGAATGATAACTTAGAAAATATATGGCGGGCCAACAATTTTCATTTGATACATTGGTGATATGAATTTTGGAGGGTACACCTCTAAAGTAAACTTTAGATGAGTTGTACATGAATGGGAAAATGCTTTTTTCTTCTTCTTAGGAACAGGAAAGAACTGACAATTTTTTTGAAGTCTTCTCATTTCTTCTTAAGGTATTATTTTTCGTTGGTTTGTTTTTATTAATATTTGCAAATGTCAGATTTTTATTTATTTCAATAAATTCTAAAGGAAACATATAGTAATCAAATTGGTGTCTACCTGCTCCAAATAGAAAATCTTGGTGTTATCATGAAATTGGTGCCTAACCTACACAAGTATGCAACAAATATCTGTCCTACAATTGGGTTGTGGATAGGAATGCAAACCAAACCAATAAACTTTATGGTCAAATTGGGAACTATATTATTGGATGCTAAATTGGTACACAGTGCTTGACAATCATCCACGTTGACATAAAAAAGACAATCATCCTGGGGGATTACCTTTGCTCCTAATTGGATGATGTTTTGAGAGCCATGTTCCGCAAAGAATAGCTTTTTTTTGGCAGACAAATTGGGCTAAGCCCTAAACAAAAACAGAGAGCAAGAAAAATAAAACTCTCCACCCCTCCTGTAAAGCTTGTTGGTTTCTTTCTTGCTTTACTTTGTTTTTTGACTTTTTTCATATTGTACCAATAAAAAAGTAAAACTATCCACCCCTCCTGTAAAGCTAGTTGAATGTAGCTTTGGTTTCTTTCGTACTTTATTTTTTATATTGTACTAATAAAAGTATACTAATTAAGGATTATAACAACAAAAACTAATTAAGGATAATGCTCGATTTTAGTAATAAAGCTTTGATGAGTTGATCCTTCCAAGAGTAACGTACGTGTATGAAACGACAAATGATGAGATGAATATGCTAAGAACAACTTCCCACTCTGAACAATTGTCGACATAAACTAACGGTTCCCCACTCTTCATCCACGGGACGTAACTGAATACCCCCACCACACACTCACCGACCTTTCAACGAAATAATTATTATTTTATTTGAAACCGACATTTGGGGTCCCGCAACACGTGTCCAAGTTGTGATTGGTTGCATTATCTCATTAGGATCCCCCATTACTCTACTTTACTATTACTACTACTTCACACCGTGTCTCCCTCATCTTTTCCACCTCCTTACTTTACTTTCCATCATCGCATCACACGCAACGCGCCATATAAACATTGTATGGAGCCCAACTTATGAGTTGCCATTATAGCGCGTGAAATTGTAGGAATAGAAAGGAGCGTGGCAAAACTCAATTATTCGTTGTTTCTTAACTTGATCCACACGTCGACTAATTAATTATGTTCGTACTCGCGGGCAATGCGCGTTGTGTGAAGTATAAATGCCATCTCATACTTCCACTTTCAACTCATCCAATCCAATCCATTTCTCTCCAAACAAACACATACTTCATACCAGTGATCCATCATGGCAGAGGAAAACCAGAACAAGTTCGAGAGTGCTACCTCAGAAGAGGTGGAGGTTCAGGACAGGGGTCTCTTTGATCTTCTTAAGAAGAAGGAAGAAGAGAAGCCTCAAGAGGAGGTCATTGTCACCGAGTTTGACAAGGTCAAAGTGTCTGAGGAGCCCGAGAAGAACCACACCCTCTTGGACAAGTTTCACCGTTCCGACAGCGCCTCTTCCTCTGTATGTTTCCTTTTCTTCCTTTTCATTTTTTTTTTTTTTTATAGATTATAAGGTTTCGCCTATGTCAGCCAAGACTCACTCTCACATAATTAATGTCTTTTTAGTTAAATGATGATTTATATCTATATACATGTTTGTTTTTGCAGTCAAGCGATGAGGAAGAAGCAAAAGAAGGAGAGGAGAAGAAGAAAAAGAAGAAGAAGGAAAAGAAAGGGGTCGTGAAGGGTGATGATGAGAAGCACGACAGCACAAGTGTTCCAGTTGAGGTTGATCCAGTACAAGGTGAGGAAAAGAAGGGGTTCCTCGACAAGATTAAGGAGAAGCTACCTGGGCATGGTAAGAAGACTACAGAGGAAGTCACCACCACTTCTACAACACCACCACCTTCAGAGACTACTACTACTACTGCTGCTGCAACTACTCCTCATGAAGGAGCTGAGAAGAAAGGTATCCTAGAGAAGATCAAAGAGAAGATTCCAGGTTATCATCCAAAGACTCATGAAGAGGAAGCCACCAAGGATAAGGAGAACGCTGCTCATTGAGTCAATGTGATCCAAGGCTTTGTTATTGTGATGGTGCTTGTGGGGTGGCTGCACTAGTTGCACATTGTGGTTTTATTTGTGTTTATTGATGCATACTTTGTGTGTACTTAAGAAATTTCTCTGGCTTTCTGTTTTTCTTTTGGATAAATTTGTTTGATGCAAAATGAAACACTTATAATAAAAAGATGTGTTCAATAGATTTGTATGTCAATAAATATACTTATGTAAAAAAATTTATGAAAAAAAAATTTTAATTTTGATGCGCTGATGTAAAGAGTTCTACACATGCATTCCATCACATCTCTCTATTATTCATTTAAAATACAGAAAAAAAGAAGCAAAAATATAGAAAAGGCAGCATATGGGCTGAGCCATTTTAGATAATGGGCCAATTTGGAATGGTGCCAACTGGGTCAGCATGACCAATTACCCACCTTTTCTTGGACATAGAGGCCCAAATTAAGTGTTTTGGGATAATGGACAAAAAAAGTGCGTTGGGTTATGACAGTTTCGGTTACAGATAAGATGCTATGAAAAAAAACTCTGAAATTTAATAATCTTTACCAAACTTCTCCTTTTAAGAAAAAAAATGCTAAAAAAGAAATACAGAGCCTCAATCATTATTTAGTAGTGTTTGAAATAGCTTAACTATCTTTTATCTTGGTTGATATGAATATTTAAGAAACAAACTCTTTTATATTCTTTTTCATGTAATGCTTTTTTTTATCACACAATAAAAGAAATAATTCCATCAAATAGCCCGACTCTAGTATATATTAAGAGGGCTAACTTTTTTAGTCCTTTGCAAATGAATTTGGTTGAAACTATAATAAGCAAATTTGGTTTTAAATTTAAGTATTCTCGAATTATTTTCTTCCCACAAAAGCCAATTTTACAGCATATGTAGTTTCACGGATAAATTTTTCGAAATCACTTCTTCCAACGCAAAAGACAATCATACTAGTTTTTCACATAATCATTTCTTCCCACAAAAACTAATCCATGGAGCCGTTAAATTCATTTGAGAATTTATTAATGATAACATTGATTTATCATTTCAATTAAAAAAATTTAATAAAATAATAATAATAGTTCATATTTATTAAATATGAGTAAATTATTATTCTCTCTAAGAGAAGCTTAAATTACACTCTTCTTCCCTCTTTAGTAAAATATAGACTCTCCTCCCTTGACAGAAGTTTAAATTACACTCTTTCCCTCTTATTTTAAAACCTACACATTCCTCACTCAAGAGATAATATATGTTAGGGATTATCAAGTAAGTGGTCCCTGTGTTTGTGCCCGAATTTGATCTAGGTCCCTCATCGGAAAAATCTTAGCAAAAGATCCCTGTGTTTGTAATTAGTTTTAAGTGGGTCCTCGCCGGTGACCGGAGCTCAGGCCACTGATTACGTGGCATGCTGACAAGATAAATGATGCATATGTGGAATTTACAACTCAGAAATTAAATTAAATTAAATTAATAAAACACTTGAAGTTACAATAATAACCCCACTAAAAAATCAAACCCTAAACCCCCAAAATCCCCAAATCCATCTTCATTCATCTCGTGCTCTTGCTGCTGCGTTCTTCATCTTCACTCCAAAATCCCCAATTTGTACATGTTTTATACCTTGAGAAGATTCTATGGTGGAACTACTTTCTTTCCCTTTTCTTTTGTCTAATTCTGCAATCAGAGTATCTATCCTCCGTTTGTTATCTACAGAGCTTAAATTTGAAGATGATAATTTAACCGTACTCGTGGTATCTATGTACAAAGTCTTTTCGATAGTGAGGCTCCCTGAATATGAAGTTCTTTTGGCTCCTTGGGACAGCATCCCTTGATTATTTCCAAGTCCAGTGGTATGGAATTTCAACATGCCAGATTTATTATTTTCAGCTTCACTAGAATCACCTCCGCGAAAGGGAGATTGAGGTTTACTCCGAAAGGGAGAAAGACCGGCAGCAGCAGCTCTTGACCGACGAAAGGGAGATAGCCTACCGGGCAGTAACTCACCTGAGTAAAACCTGTTTGATTCACTGCTCCAAATTTGGGGGATTTTGGAGTGAAGATGAAGAACGCAGCAGTAAGAGCACGAGATGAATGAAGATGGATTTGGGGATTTTGGGGGTTTAGGGTTTGATTTTTTAGTGGGGTTATTATTGTAACTTCAATGTTTTATTAATTTAATTTATTTTAATTTCTGAGTTGTAAATTCCACATATGCATCATTTATCTTGTCAGCATGTCACGTAATCAGTGGCCTGAGCTCCGGTCACCGGCGAGGACCCACTTAAAACTAATTACAAACACAGGGACCTTTTGCTAAGATTTTTCCGATGAGGGACCTAGATCAAATCCGGGTACAAACACAGGGACCACTTACTTGATAATCCCTATATGTTACACTTAAGTTTATTTTAATACAAACAGACTTTTACGTGCATTTATTTCTTTTATTTATAATTATATCATCATTATTATATAAATTTAATTTTCTAATATATCAATTATAGGACATTTTGAAGGTGAACTAAATATTTAGGATTATGTTTAGATCCGATAAAATAAATATTTAAAAGGCATGAGTCCATCTAAAAAATATTAAAGTGTTTAAAATTGTTTAATTACGACATTGAGAGCTATAAAGAAAAGAATTTTTTTGTTTAGAGACTAGTTCACAGTCATTTAAACTATTACAAGTTTCATTTTAAATTAATATATATTTATCTCTTAGGTGATGAGAGGATACATTATAAAATAAGAAGGGAGGAGAGTATAATGTAAATAAATTAATAAGTATGCACATATAGTCAAACTATATTAATAAGTATTTTATATTATATATTCGATATTAAATTTATTCATATATATTTTTTGAAATGAAATTTATTTATATATAAAACTACTTATATGTAATCAAATTTTAATATTTTTATCTTTGTCAATATTAATTAATAAAATTCCGTTGAAAAAATATTACAGAAAACATTCATAGATTATAATTTCAGTCAAACACTTTGAAGAAAAATTATTCTCTGTATTTTCAATTTAATCAATTATCAATTTAAATATAGTTAAAATATAATTTTTTATTATCAAATATTATACACTTTAACTTTATGATAATATTAATTAATACTCATTTAAGTGAAAAATTATAAATGCACTTAATGATAGTTTGAATTATATAATTTAACCATTATTAAGTAAGAAACTATTCAGTTCAAAAAAAAAAAAAGTAAGAAACTATTTATAAATAATTAAAATATTGAAACCGTTATCTGCATATATTAGCAAAAGTTAAGAATTTAAAATACAATCCATGATATTGTTACTTTTAGTATATTAATTATTAAATTAAAAAATTTATGTAGTCAAAATATTAAATCTTCAAATCAATTACTATATATATATATATATATATATATATATTATTGACATTAACACGAAAAACTATATTAAAACTACTTGAATAGAATGAAAATACTAAATATTGTAATTATTTTAAGATGGTTACTACTATTGAGTCATAATTGGATAAAAATAATTGAAAAAATTAAAATGTGATTAAATAATAATTATAATATAATTATTTTATATGTTTTATTTCTATTATAAGTACTATTAGAATTGTTGTAAAAAAATACTATTAGAATTATTTAAATACAACGTTAATTTTTTATCATTATATATAAAAATTATTTTTAAAATAAATTACCGATACCATATGTTATTATTGGAAATATAAGCAATTATCATTTCAGTCATATATCTTAAATACGTTATATTTATTATTATTTAGTATTTTAATTATTTAATAAAAAACGTTTTTATGATTTAAATATGGAGTATGTATTACAATTATTTTCTATATCTATTTCGTATACTTAATAATCACTTAAGTTTTTATTAATGATGATGTTAATTTTTTATTATTATTATAGTCAAAAGACTTTAAATGCAATTAATGCACTTCATTATATTATTAACTAAATGAAATAATTATTAAATAAAATTATATGTATTGTATCATCACTGCCCCGTTATCTTTGCATTCGTTCTTATCTTTGAAAACACAAATGTGTATATAAACTCCATCTCTCTCAACCAATGCCTCATACCTCACATAAAGAAAACCTAATTGTGTCTCGCTAAGGTCCTAAATACTTCATTTTTTATCAACCAAAACCCTAATTAAGTATCGCTGAATTCCTAAACACTTTCTTGAGTTGGTTCCTAGATGCTAGGTCCCAGATCGAAGCCACCTTCGTGGATGGGGTGGGTGAGGTGGCACTATTCAAGCACTTGATGTTGCTTTGTGGGCAACCCCTTGTGAAAAGTAGGAATAATAGATTTTTTTGTGTTGCATTATGTGTGTGTATTTTTTTTCTTTTTTGTGCTTTGTTGAAATTTTTTCACCGCATGTATAATGTTGTAGGGAGGGTCATTTTTCTCACCCAAGTTGGGGGCAATAGATCCACTTCGTAGTGGTACTACGTGTTGGAAAGGATATTTTCAGTGCCTCCACCCACACAAATGAGACTTTTCCTTAAAATTAATTTTATCACCCGACTCTTTACATTTTTAATCTTTTATTTGATGAGAATAAGAATTGAGCCGATTGTCTTTCCTTAACAATTGGTGATTCATTTACTATATATGTGTCAGCGAGAGATTTATTTGAACTGATTCATGTGACTGGTTTTATTGTAAACCATTTTAATATGAATATTCTAATGCCTATGCATGACCAAGATTGTGTTAATGTTTTTGTGTTAGGTTTGATGTCGTTGAATCATTATGTTGAGCTTTTACTTGTTTATGTAGACCTTTTGGATTGGAAATATTGTGAACTTGGAGTTTATTTTGTTAATTTTTTATTGAGCATGTATGTTTTGGAAGTATTTTTTTTTGTCTTTTGCTCTTTCGTTCAAGTGAAGAAGGCTTTGAGAGGTATAAAAGTTGAAATTGTTCTTGGAGAACATATAAAAAGTTATAAATTTGTTTGAGTTTCAATGGAACCCGTTAAAGCGATAAAGTGAGCAAGTTATACATTTTTTCAAAAATTAATTGTCAATCCATTTTAGTTTATCAAGGGTAGGTAAAGTGTGTATTGTGTTTGATATTATGACATTTTCTCCTTTATCATCATGTATTTGTTGGGAAAATATTATCATTTATAAATAGCAAATGCTTCGATATATATTTTTGACAACTTTAGTATGTAAGAAAGTATTTGTTATGGATGCCTGTATTTTTTTATGCTCCAAGTAACTATTATTTTTATAATTTGGTATTTGCTTAAGTTTACTCTTGATGAAAAGAAAACAAAAATATTAGTCACTCAGTACTTAAATGATAAATACAATATGAAGTTGAAGTATGAAAGTCTTACTGCTCCTCAAGCTAGAAGTGTCACAAAGCCTATTGAATTGGCCATGGAGTTATTTCTATTTACTTAATTAGTTATATTTATTTTTCATGAGGATTTTTCATTAGGCTTCAACTTTTCTATGTGTGTCAGACTGTAGTTGGATCGAGATACACGAAAAGATTGATGAGGACCAAGTAACTTCCCTTTTAAGGGCAGTCCGTCGGCGTTATCAAGAAAAAAGGATTATATAAGTACTTGGTCGATTATTCTAAATCACCTATAAAGTGATTTTCAATTACTTATATAATTCTCCCTTTCTTGAGGACGCTAACAGGCTTCCCTTATAAGGGCAGTAACTTGGTCCTAATTCAATATTTTCGTGTATCTCTATCAAGCTGCCCTCTTACAAACCTACCTTGATATGAAAGTTAAAGTCTAAGGAAAATTCTCATGAAAAATAAAAATAACTAAATAAATATAAAACCTCCATAGTCAAATAAATAGGCTTTATGTCACTTCTAGCTTGAGGGGCAGTAAGACTTTCATACTTCAACTTCATATTGTATTTATCATTTAAGTACTGAGTGACTGGTATTTTTGTCTTCTTTTCATCAAGAGTAAACTTAAGCAAATACCAAATTATAAAAACAATAGTTACTTGGAGCATAAAAAAATACGGGCATCCATAACAAATACTTTCTTACATACTAAAGTTGTCGAAAATATATATCGAAGCATTTGCTATTTACAAATGATAATGATTTCCCAACAAATAAATGATGATAAAGGGGAAAAGGTCATAATATCAAACATAATACGCATTTTATCTCTCCTTGATATACAAAAAGGTAAGTGAAATTAATTTGTGAAAAAAATGTATAACTTGCTCACATCATCTCTTTAGCTGGTTCATTGAAACTCCAACAACTTTATAACTGCTTATACGTTCACCAAGAGCAACTTCCACCTTCATACTACTCAAAGTCTTCTTCACATGAACTTAAGAGCAAAAGACGAAAAATTATTCCCAAACATACATGTTGAATGAAAAGTTAAAGAATATAAACTTCAAGTTCACAATATTCCTAAACCAAAAAGGCTTGCATAAACAAATAGTAGCTCAACATGATGATTCAGTGACATGAAATCTAACATAGAACTATAACACAATTATGGTCAGACATAGGCATTGAAGTATTCATATTAAAATGCTTTGCAATAAAATCAGTCGCACGAATCAAATCAAAGAAAGGCCTCGCTGACACATACTTAATAAAAGAATCACCACTCGTTAAAGGAAGGCAATCGATTCAATTCTTATTCTCATCAAAGACAATATTAATAAGGTATCTTAGGTGGCTTAGAGGTTGGGTTGGGGCCATAATTGATATATGGCTCCTAAGTGAGGAATTCTTAATTATTATGAATGAGGTATCTTAGGTGGCTTTAAATTAGTTTTTTTTTTATTATCATAGACCAATCTCTTTATCTATATAGTCTAATGATTTTGAACCTATACGTTTTCGCTTGTTCAATTACTGGTTATTAGAAGATGATTGTGCGAAAGTTGTTGAAGATTGGTGGAATTCAAATATATCGGGGACGACCTAATTTTGTTATTCCACAAAATATAAAAGGTGTTAGGTTGAAGATAAAATAATGGAGGGGTAAAAAAGGTGTGTGGAGCTTAAGAAGGTTAAACATCTTCAATATGATCTTCATAAGGTCATGACCAAAGGAATGTAAAATAATTTGAGAAGCGAAAAAATGAAAGTCATGGAGGAGAGTAGATTGCTCAAAAGTCATAATAAAATGATTGAAGGAAGCGGATAGAAATATGAGTTTTTTTTTTCAAAAAGTTTGCAAAGTAAGGGAGGTAAATACGTTAAAAATAGAATTAGCGACATAATTTTTTAGAAGAACTTTGAGTCGTGAATTCTGTCACAGATTTACATAACAACTATTTTCTTCTTGTCATTGTAAATCCATGTCATAATTTGTGACGGAAAAAATTTACCTCTAAAAATTCAACTGCTAATTCGATCTGCATTTAAAATTTTGTGACAAATTAATTTTCCACCGCAATTAACCAGTTTCTCTGTCCTACATGACCAATACTACCCTTATCGGTAAACAATTTTCAAACTATTTTACTTTAGTAAATAGTTCTATTTATATTATTTAAAAAAAAACTCAACTATCATGTATATCTCACCCTTCTCTCTTCTCTTTTCCTGTCTCAATTGCACGAAAAAGTTGAAAGAAAGTGATTGTATACCATTACCAGCAGCCCAAACAGGCGGAGAGGAGTGAAGCTGGAAGCTATCTGGATAAGTAAAGTATATGAGATGGGAGAAGTGAGTAAATTATTATATCATATACAATACAAGTCACAAGTGTACGTTATGTGTTATAAGTCACAAGTTGGGCTTGCTCAGCTGGCTACAGAAACAATGGTGGGGGTGGGGTCACCATATTCATGACTCCATCACAATCACAGTCACAATCTGGTCCCTGCATCTGCATGCGTAACTAAATGTGTTTCAACTAAGCTGCAGAGCAAACAGAATGTAGGCAAGTTCCATCAAGTTTCCGGCAATGAATTTCAAGTTTAATTAAACAACTTCTATTTTGTACACACTTCATCCCAAACAACAAATAAATACAGACCTAGTAGTATAGATTTATAATGAAAAATTCGAATGAATATTAACATACATATTTACCTCCCATGTATAATGTATATGTAACTTTATTGTAAATATCATAGTTTAGCCACTTTACATTGTTATTGAATCACCGACACGAATAAAGGAACCCGATCATAACTCATAACTCATAAATAGATAGAGGCTTAGCAACATTTTTTTCAACAGCTATACTCTATTTCAAAAATCCTCGATCTCTTCGTGAAAATTTATGTAATTATATAGGTCTCATTTCTAATTTAATGAAATTTATATAATGTGAAAAGTAAAAACCATGTCATCAAGTCAGTCAATCAAATTCTACTATAATTAAAATAAGGGTAAAAAAAGTCTCAAATCACAGTACAAATTGTGCTCAATAATTTGCCAAAGAACAAAACAATAAGCATAAAATAGAGAACTAAGAAAACCAGAAAATCAGAATTTTGCTCCTGCTGTCAGAACCTATTTTCTCCCACTCACATTTTTCATCGACTCAATCGTTTAGACTGAAGAACCAGAAGTTGTGAACCTGCTGCACAAACTTTAGCCCGATTCATGATGAATCTACCATGGCTGCTCTAAGTTTGTGTGAAAATTGTTTCTCCTATCTACTTTCTCACTTTTCACTTGCCTCTTTTGGCAAAGTGACCACCTTTTACCACAATAGAACCCCTCTCCACCGGCTTAAGTAAGACAAGTGGGTTTATACACATGAGTCTCTCTCCACTAGCTTAAGTGAGACAAGTAGGCTTATACACATGGGTCTCTCCACATAGGAAGGGAGCCCAAAACCCAACAAATAATATTGAGAATTCAAGTGTCTAGAAGTCCCACATTAGTTTAATATGTGTGAGGCGAATATTTTATAAGAGATATGACTCATAAACTCAATGTCTTAAGGTTTTTGGTAAAAATGTGGTGTCGGATTCGCTTGGTATCTTAGTTTAGCATAGCTTTACTTCAGAAGTAATTCAAATGTAAAAATTGTCCTACCATTTATAAATGTTTGATTAATTTTATTTTTGGACAATGTGAGAGTTAACATTATTAACTTCAAGTAAAGTGAATGAAAGAAATTAGTTATAGTTGACAAGTTGAAACACAAAAATTGAGTCCAAGAACTTTTTGTACTTCTATTTCATTAGGTTTTGGTTCTCTCTGCACGAAGTCATATGGCTAAAATTTTATTAAATTTTAGAAAATATTCATTCTCTTAACATTGCTGATCCATACATTGAGCCCACTTTCCGAGTTCCCAGCCACCCACTTGAGTTTGTTTAGAAATGGTATATTTGTGAACACACTTCATAGTATTAAAAACTACATGTGAATATTGAAAATATATGTGATCCATGTGAGAGGAAGTATAATATAAGATTTAAATACGCAATGATGTAAAGTGCAATGTTCCTCACCTTCTCTTATCTTCTAGTAACCTTTTTGATGCGGACAACTAGCATATCTTATGCAATATTTTGTTCAAGATTTGCTTGCATACCAAATATATATCTATATATCCATGATCAGCAAAAAAGTGTTATTTGTCGTCTAGTTTGGCCGACTTCTTTAATCAGTTTTCCAGTACTCTTGCACTTCCCAATTTCCAATTAGGCTCAAGTACGTGCATCACCACTTCCACATCTCCTCAATTATACCATAAAAGTCTGAAACAAGCACGTTTATATCACATCAAAGAAAAAGAATGCCATCATAAAAAGTATTGAATTTGACACAGAAATGTAAGGTAATTGTTCAGTTTTAGATACAATTCAGCCATATGGATTAGCCGGATCCTTTATGCACTACATGTTATGTCTGAGGGGAGCACATGAATATATAATTTTTTATAATCACTGCATGAAGAAGCACAAATTAAAATGTATGATTTATGAAATAGTGACCCAATTTTCAATGGAGAATTTTCCATTCCAATTCGGGCGACTTGTCACTGAGAATTTAACGGCACGAGAATACCACCAGTAGTCATATAGCTACAAGGCATAGTTCCAATACAAGTACGGAGAGAATATCCAGCCAGACATCCACGGTAACCAGCTCTCCCTCGTTGTCAACTGGAACACCAAGTTCTCGACGTTCCTTTCGGAGCTCGTCGCCCTCTGCAATGCCTAGCCCTAGCAATTCACCTTCAAGTACCACCTACCTCTGCTCTCCCACCCAAATTTTGGCGACTCGTCACCTTCTTTTAATGAAAAACCATGATTGATGACTTGTTACCTGATGGAGGTAGTTACTAAAAATTGTAGAGACCATGCTCCATTTTCTTTGCATATGCCTTAATTTGGGGATTTCTGGCTTGTGAGGGTTGTTGGGACCTGTTAACCTGGTGGTGGTTTCTTTCGGTCATGCAGTTGACTACGACAGAACAGTGTGGTTGTTGTGCCTTAGGTTTGGTGGCTTGTAATACTCACTATATGATATTGAAAAAGGTATGGTACATCACAATAATTGGTGGCTTGTAATAATCACTATACGAGATAGAAATCGTTGAGGATCAGGTCAAAGTTGCATTTAACAATTGTTAAGATATTCGGGTGATTTTTTTAATAGTTAGAAAATGAAAAGCTTTGAAACTAATAAGCAAACTTAAATTAACCAAAGATGGTCTGGTTAATTAGTAGCAAGTGATTGATTCTCTTGCAGAACCACAGTTCCATTAAGTGTCCCTGTTCAGTGTTCACATCTAAAGAATATTAGGTGAAGGCCATCTAAAACACTAAGTTGATGAATTAAATGACATTTATTTTCAATGCCCATGGTTAGTAGCATCAGCCATCATATCAGTGTCACAAGTCTCATCATATTACTTATTTATTTATTTTCTTTTTTTAAAATGATTCTTTTCTATTTCTATATATCTTATGACCTAAAATTTAAATCTAAATAATTTTTTTATGTAGATTGTGGGGACTAAAAATACCATAAACCATATTTTTAACACTACTAAATGAGTAAAAATATATTTTTTCACTTCCATTTATTTTTCATGTAAATACTACTACGTTAAATACTTATTAAAAGAAGTTTTATCATTCGTTCATAATGCTAGTAATGCTACCCGATACTACGAACAAAATGGACTTTATTATTAAAGGATACTCATGGTTTAAACCTAAAAAGGAGAGAGGAGAGATAATGATGGGAAGCCTTATAAATAGGCCAAGAGGGAAGCTTTTATGAGAAGGAAGTTAGCTCTAATCTTCCCTCCCTTCCTCCCTCGCTAAGGGCGTGATTTGTGTTTACAATTACAATAGTGATTATTATCTGAAGCGAGCTTCTGAATCAATAAAGGAAGCAGATAAAGCAGGCCATGCCTAAAATTTCAGAAGCACTCAGAATGATAGTGAAAGCTTGTGCCATAGAATAGTAGCCAAAGAGCCAACTTGCACAGTCCCTAATTAATCAAAGAAAGAGAAATGCATTTGGAGAGAGAAAAAGAAAAAGAGATAGCTATGTATGTATATTGTAAAGTATGGCATTAGCATTTTCTTTCATCCAGATTTCTCTCAAAGTCAGAAAACACTAAATATCCCTGAGCCTAGTAGCTGATCTTTCTGGACCCTAATGCCAAATCGCCCATAATTCTTTTGTCCCTTTCCCCAAGCCTTCTTCAAAAACCAACATTATTCAACAAGAGTCACATTACATTAAAAGTTGAAGTAAAGGAGAGAAGGCACAACACAAGGAAAGCTCCAAGAGTCTAAGGAGAAGAAAGAAAGAAAGAAAGAGATATGAAGATCCAGTGTGATGTGTGTGACAAAGCTGAGGCCTCTGTGTTCTGTCCTGCAGATGAAGCAGCTCTTTGCCATAGCTGTGATCGCTCCATCCACCATGCCAACAAGCTTGCAGGCAAACATGAGAGATTCACTCTGCACCACCCCACCTCCAAAGACTTGCCTCTTTGTGATATCTGCCAAGTACCCATCATCATTCCTTCTCTTTTTATTAACCTTGATTGATAAAAATCTAGTCTTTTCAGTGCATATTCCACTATCTTGACATTATCCAAGTCAAAATAACAAAAATCTAGTCATTTTAGTGCGTGTTTTGTTTTCACTATTTGCACAGAATCCAAGTCACGATCACCATTAATCAAAGGCTAGTAGCATGTTTGGTTTTGAGGGTGGAATATTCTAAAACCATTTCTGTTTAGAAGCTACGAAGTTTTAGATTCTGACTGAACGCGTCCTGGATTTTGATGAAAACAAATATCAATTAAGATTTGTAGCTTCCAACGAGAAGGGGAGCATTTCATCATTGAAACAAACATTCTACTAGTGATTAAAAGTTTGAATAAGTTTCTATTTTGGAATCAAGTTTGGAATGATCTCCAAACATGTCATGAATTGAACAACAATAACCATAGTTTTGTTGCAGGAGAGCAAGGCATATCTGTTTTGCCAAGAAGACAGAGCAATTCTCTGCAGAGAATGTGACCTTTCTATCCACAGAGCCAATGAGCACACCCAGAAACATAACAGGTTTCTTCTCACGGGTTTGAAGCTCTCCAACACTTGTTTGGAGCCAGATTCATCGTCCACGGACAGATTAACTGGCTCTTCTGAAGCCAGAAACTCTCGATCCAGCAAAGCAAACAGGCCCAGATCGGGTTCAAATGAAAATGTGAGCTCTTCTTTGAAGTTTGAAGACAACATGGCTAGTGACACTGGTTCAGTTTCAACAAGCAGCATTTCTGAATACTTAATTGAAACAATCCCTGGTTACTGTTTTGAAGATTTTCTTGATGCATCGTTTGCACCTAATGGTTTCTGTAAGGTTTGCTATATACCCTATGATTATGTTCTATATCTAAGAGAATGAGACCAGAGACTTATTTTTCTTTTGTTTTTTCTGGAATTTAACAATGTTTAACTGTGTTTGTTGTTGCAGAACTATGATTATCATTCGGGTTTTTTTCAAGCTCAAGCTCAAGCTCAAGTTCAATCCACTCAACTTAGCCATTCGAGTCTTCTTCTCCAGAATGGCTATTGTACAGTTCCGAAACCCAGTCCTCCTTTCAACAAAAAATCTAGAAGCACTAGATAATCAACTAATTGTAAAAATCTGTTGGAAAATATCCTCTTTATGTCGTTTTCTGCACTTCTTTACAAATTAATTAGTGTTTCTTTTATTATTTGTCTTCCTATCTACTTGTTCAGCCTCTTATTTTAGCAACTTTTCTTTCATTAAATTGAATTACACAGCTGGATATACTCTACTTTCTTAAACTGGAAGTCAGAGAATAACCTTTTAGAATTCAGTGGGAAGGCTTTTCTCGATATATCTATAAAAGTTATCCCTGTACTTTCCATCATTAGCTATCAGATTTTCACAAAGATATTTCATCAACACTCCCTAGACCTCCATAAAAGTGTCTAAAGAATGAGATTTTTTTCGTAGTTGATGGTCAATATTGAACATTAAAAAACAGCCGACAGTTTGCATAGTTGGAACATGGTGTTAATTGATTATGATGGATAGTACAACTTTTCAAGTTGTTTTTTGATTAGTATGGGGATGTTGGGCAATTTAGGTAGGTTGCAATAGAAATTTGCGGGTCCTAGGGGCACATTTTTTGGCCGAAAGAGTTGCATTACAAAGCAAAAAAGAACAAACACAGCCCTAGAGTTACATGTGATGCTGAAATGTCAAAGTAGGCCATCTATTATTGAACGTTTGAAGACTTTTTGTTCGACGAACCATCTAAGTTTGACCCAACCTGGTGAGGAAGAAACCCATAGTACAAATGCTCTTTGCATTGCTTCTGTGAGAGGAGACATAATCACCGTAATATTCGATAGCAGCACGATATGTGCATTAGTGGATATAAAAAACTATAGTGAACCAAAATCACCAAGGAGAAGGATAGAAGCAATATTCAATAGCTTTTATTGTTATTCACTCTAATTTTGACTTCACTATAATCTTTCAGCATGTATCCAAACATGCAAATAATTAGAGTTTAATTGATATCAATTACTTCAACGTAAAACAAGGTTTAATCAAACATGTTAGTTTAACAATTTGTATCAGGTTTAACTCTGGGAAAGCCAAATTCCACTTTCCTAGACACAATGTCAAAGGGGAAATTTAGCTCCCTTACATTACGTTATCACAACAGTATTAACAAACACAGACATAATGAGCGCAATTTATCAGATTAGTGTATAAAGTGCATCTGGCGAGATCATTCAGTTAAAGGAAGAAGCTGATCACATTACTAGCATAACTTAAATTGGTAAAAATAATCCAATAAAAACTTTATATTGTAACAAGGCTTCAGACCCCAAATCCCATTCACCAATCAACAATAAGTTATATTATCATTCGCCTTATATAATTGAAATTTGTAAAACTTCAGAAAACTTCCGTGCAAGACATTCGTGAAATTAACTATAAAATACTGCTAAAACAATGAAATATCATTGTGTAGCATTGGAACGTGAAAACCAATTCTCTTTAGATTGGAAAAATATACATGTGTATTCAAACATGCACTTAGAAATATAGTAAACACATTGCAAAAGCAGGAGGAGATGGTCGAGGATAAACCTAACTCTTTTATGCTCAGCAAAGGAAGTAGAGAATCAGCATCAAAACAACAATGTTAGAATGCTATATGTTACGAAGAAAAATTGTAAGCAACGCTGATGTGTCAAAGCTAACTTAGCGGAAACCATGGGAGGGGGTGGGGAATCATTACCATTTCTTGTGTTGTTTATGGTAACATTAGTACTTTACTCAACAAAAGTATACTCTATTACGTAGAACAAACATACAACATATGTACTTCGGGAGTGCTGTTTACACTCTTTCCCTTTTTACATTCTTTCTCCGCACCCCTTTGTATCGCACTATTATACAGTTCCCCAGGGGTATTATAGAAAGAAGATATTGATATACCTTTTAAATGGTTTTACATACAGGCAAACTAATGAAAGAATTGCACCCGTAGTTGCATGGAATGAATTAACTGAATGGGATAGAGCCCTGCAAACATTAAAAAAGACAAAAATAAGTTAATACTTGTACAGCATTTGAATAGGGAACACATACAAATAGTAAGAAAACTGCAAGACCTCTGTTAATTGGGTCAAGATGTAAAAGCAAAAAGCCTATCTGTAATATTTGTGCGGCATATTGGACACTCAGAACAAGCAAGTGAACAAGATTTACACACTGCAAGAGCAAACAAGACGCATTAAGTATACGGACAAAAAAAATGGAAATCCAAAGGAATTGCCAATTATGAGATTTAACGAGACTTACAACAAAAATGTCGGCATGGAAGAAGGATAGCTGCAGTTGGTGATTCAAAGCATACTTTACAAACATGGGAATTGGCATCGCCATTCCCAATGTACTTGAGTTCTTTTTCTTTCATCTCTTGCATGCGTGCCTGAAATCACAAAGTGCAGCTCAGAAACGGTATCACTGAAGACCTTTCGGCTTAAGTTACCATTTTTTTTATTAATTACTTTTAACAGTGTTATTAGATAAGTAGGTCTGGGGCTTTGGGCTAGACATAATCATTACCATACAAAGAACCATCGGGTTAGTATATTATGTAACACATCATAATACACCGTATTAATTTAATATATTAGTGCGAGCACCTGCGACGAGGGGATTAGTCACTCCCGTCGGTAATGGATGCCTTGGGCTCACCAAAAAAGTAACTAAAGAAACTCAGTTTAAAATTTTTCTATGACAGAGAGACATAAAAATAACTGTATAATGGTGTTACCTTGAGACGAACAACCAAGGGTTCTTCCTTAGGAATTTCATCATCTGGCTTTGATACATCCAAAAGCTGCTCCTTGGGGACAATATTACTTTCAATGTCATTAGTTTTTGGTTCATTTATGTTTTCTGCACCATCATTTTTTTTATCAATGTTTGATTCTGGGACAGCACCTCCTTCTTTTTTTAACTTAGCAACAAGGACCCACATATTTGCTAAATCGTTCTCCAATGCTTCTTCTCTTTTCTTGGCCTCTTCAGCCTTTCTCCTGTACTCCTCTTCCACAAATTCCTTCTCAGCTAACGCAGCCTCAAGAGCTGCTTCTCGTTGTTTCCTAGCCTGAAGTTCCATCTTCAAATCCTCAGCATCAAGACTCCATGACCCAAAGTCATCCAGACCAGCTCCCAAAATTTCATTAGCACGACCAGAAATCCTCCCCTTCCTCCCGGATCTTGTGTCATTGTACTTACGGTTGACGCCATTAGCCGTTAGCACTGCAGCACTACGAGAGTTGGCCAGGTCTCGTGCAGACATCAATTCTTTTTCCAACTTCGCATTCTGCAATGAAAGTTTTGTCACTTCCCCAGCCAAATTCTTTAGTTCCACAGCAGCAGCAGAGGCTAATTCTTTGGCATAAGAAGCTTCTTCAGAAAGTTTCTGATTCTGCACACGCAACCCACTATTCTCTTCTGACAAGTAAACCTGTTCCAGCTTCAGATTTTCATTTTCGATTTCCTGAAAAAAGGGATGATAAATCTCAGTTTTAGGTTCAATAAAATGCAACACTATAACTTGATACAAAAATCCTTAAAAATGATTTTAAAAAGTAATCCTAACAGTAACAGTTGATTTCATTGGTATTAATCTATTGAAAAAGGGCAGGGGCAGTATTTTGACAAGCAGGGAATTCAAAATCATAGGAATGAAAGAAAGAGAATACCTGGGATTGTATTTTCTTTTTCAACTCGTCAATGTGTTCGTCGGATGCACACTGTGAAGTAGACAATAAAGATGTACCACTAGTAACTACTGTCAGTTGCTGCTCTAGCAGCTTCACCTTTTCTTGCAACTCTCGGTTTTCAGAACACTGTTTAACAAAAGAAAAATCAAAGAGGGAGGGAAGCCGTCAAAATAATAAATTATGAGGTACACAGAATGTACAACTTTAGATAGGGAAAACAAACAAAAGGATAGCATAAGGATTCATGTAAAATTGTTTATTGTGTGTGTGTGTGTGTGTGTGTGTGTGTGTGTGAGAGAGAGAGAGAGAGAGAGAGAGAAGGGCAGGGGGAACAAATAGTAAGAAAAGACGCATACCTTATCATTTAGCTGTTCCTCAAGGATACGGTTGTCAGCAGATTTTATCTATAGATATTTTAAGAGGACATTAGTATTATAGCAATGATCAATGTTGACCTTGGAGTATGCTGAACATGCACAATGCAATGACTAAATACTAGAGGGGTACAGTAATCAGGATTTTGGAAATAAATTGAATGCTCAAGAAACTCTAGCATTGCTAAAATACTACTCACCTCCAGCTCAAAGGCCTTTTCATTACACTGAGTCATTAATCTTGTGACAGTCTGTCACAACAAACCCACAAAGTAATAAAAGTATAAATTAGTATTCTTGAAGCATTTACATAAATATGCAGCCTTCACATATACAATATTAACTTCAATACCAACATGACTACCTGCTGCATTTCAACTAATGATGAATTAGACATTGAAGATTCACCAGTCTCATTTATTCGTTGTTCTAACATCCTCATTTGCTTCCTTTTCTCTTCGATCTCACGTTCTAAGTTCTCAATCTGTAATGAAGAAAGTATATTTTAAGAAGAATACAAATTAGCAATACATGTATTTCCATTAGAATTGAAGGCGGCATATTTTTGTTATAATTTTATCAAGTCAAAAATTGCACACTAGATTCCAGGAAAACACAGTACGTTCAGGCCCCATAAACATTTGCAGGGAACTATTTGGCACAAGTAGACATGTCAAACAAACACCATAGACACTGAAAAATGTATGTTGAGGACATCAGAGCTGACATAAAAGGTTAGAAAGATATATACTGATTGAAAACTTATTGTTTTTATGCCAACGCATTTCAGAGCATTGCTTGTAAACAACGCCGAATACCTGAGTTTTTGAGCTTTCAGGGTCATTTACAGACTGCTCTGTCAGACGCTTCAGAGTGCTGGTACTAAAAGCAATATCTCCAGCTAGCATCTTGACTTGCTCAACAAGAAGATCCATCTGATCAGACATTGTCATCCCACCCTACATATCAATAAGCAGTCCAAGTGACAATTATGATAGTGTGAAGTGATCAACCACTTAATGAAAGAAACAACAATGAAATACAATTGTAGCTAGACAGCATCCAACAATAATTGGATTTAAAACATCAGAGAAACTTCAGTACAATGGAACCATAACTCCAAAAGATAAAGGTGATAAAACAAAAGGATCAGTACCAGCATCTCCACTCAAGCATTTTTCCTAAAGGTTTTGCCGAGCTGTATTATAGATTGCAAACCTACTTAGTTAAATGTCCTAGACTCCTAGGATTCTTCACTTTAGAAACTACATGCCCAACAGCCTAAGATAATCGCTCAGGGCACTAACATCAGTACAAGGCTACAACTATCTCGGCCCGATGAAAAATTACTCTGGTGGCTAATTGTAAAACCAGACTCCGGGCTGATCCCCTTACAGGTGCAATGGTCCTCTCACTCACCACATCAATTCTCTGAGCATCATTGTGACTATAAATTTTTTAAAGAAAAAGTTGAGATAAGTGATATGAAAATAAGATTAAAAAATAATAAATATTGTTACGGAGGGGGGATGAATTCACCACTGCCAGTTTTGTTCTGCTGATCAGCTCCCCAGCTTGGGTTGCTTCAGTAATTGTACTGCTAGTTGGGGAGAACTCTTCATTCCATCTACCTGATGATCTTTTATGCCTAACATCATGAAACAATGACACTGCAGAAGCTTCTTTTTGGCTCTCATTGTCAATCAACATACCTTCACGCAAGGCGTCAATTTTCTGGAAGAATAAAAAAGAACAAACAAATTTACATATGTACAACACTTTCTAGAAAAAAAAGTAATACAATGCGAGGTTTATTTGGATGAAAGATATCATTCTGATAAATGATAATATACTCTAGAAAGAAGATAGTTAAGCTATCCTCACAGGAATGGTTATATATCTGGCATAAGATGCAAAAATTTAAAGGCTTAAGTACTAAACTGGAGACGGAAGAAACGAAATCACTACGTAGTACGTAGAAAAACTTAAATGGGCCCCGACAGTTAACAACATAAAATTTATCATTATGGAAATTTAGAGTATGAGGAGAAACTTAAGATGCTAAAATACTCTAACTGCAAATCATAATAAGGGGCTCAACGTGACTGCCACTTCAGATTCAAAATGACAATGAAAAAGAAAAAAATAGATGGAAGTAGAGCACACACTAAACTAACAGAAGTAGGAGCTCACATCTTCCTCACCAACCGAGAGACTTCGCTGGTGGCTAGGAACGTCAGTTAGATATCCAGGAATTGCATTCTTCGAGGAAACCAGAATGAGTTTGGTTAGCCTCTGGATCCTACTCAAAAGAGCAGCCTTGGCATCCTCCTCTTCTTCCAATCTTGATTGCAATTTTACTTGACCTTCTTCCAACTACTCATATAACAGTACAGAAGAGATACAAATATGATTAAACAATCACAGAAAGCCAGAGTAACAATCACAACAGGAAATGAATATCAGATGAAGCTAAAAACCTTCTGCTTTAAGCTCATAATCTCCTCATGATTAACACCAACCAGAATCCCCTTCTTTAGTTGATCAAGTTCAAGTTTGAGGACTGAAATTTCTCTTTGGTATTTCTTAATCAGAGATTTTTCATCAATAATCTGTTAACAAATAATTCCAAAGTGAATTAGAAATCTCAAGTGCATGCTTTAGAGGCATCCAATTGAATAGCTAATTAATAGTCTTAGCCAACCTTATTACGTGATGCATATATTTCTACTCGTTTTGCCCTGCTGGCAAACTTCAAAGTATTATGAGTTTCCTCCATATTACTCGATGCTGGAGTTACTGTGCATATAAGCTGAAATTTTCATATTGTAACTAATGTTAATGTGGTATACTCATGTGCAGTCAGTCTAACACATTACATTCCAATATATCCATGCAAGAGGACAAAGTGAAAGAAAATAACCTCTAATAGTTTTATCCTTACATAAGTAGCATATTAAAATAGATTAACTCTGGAATTGTACAGAACAAAAGGGACAACAAGATAAATTTTTAACAGCTGAACCATTGAAAATGCTATAGAATCCCAAACAAACTCACTGAAACATGGCCATGCCCACTAAGAGAAGATTGCAGGAGGCGGGTTAGCTTTGAATCTCGGTATGGAACATGAGATGCCTTTCCCTCGCTCAATTTTCCTATAACCTTCACATTTAAATCAAAACATCAAGACATGAACTGAAGATCCCCACCCCCAAAGAAAAACAAAAATAATAAAAGGGTATGCAAATTCATCCATTCCCAACATAACATACAAAATGCCATAAACATTTCCCAAGCCAAAAATATTGAAATTACAAATAGGGGTCTAAGGTGCAAAAGAATGTCATGAGAAAGCTTCTCCACAGCCAAAAATAAAGATAATGTATGACACTTACAGTTCCAAGTGTCAGGAGACTTTTGTTGATGTAAGATCCTTCTTTTCTTCTTAATCCAGTTGTTTCGGTTTTTGAGCTTTCAGATCCAGCCAAATCAATCAAGTTCTGAAAGACAAAAGAAGAAAATGATAAAATAATCATCTGATATGTATAAATATGGAAATTTCTGTGTAATGAATAATTTTTACATACAAGCTGAGAGAAGATCACCCCGTCATAATCATCACCATGGGCACTGCTTTCTATCATCTGCAAATGTATTAGATAATAATAGAGCTCAGATTTGAATTTAAAAATAAAATAAGATAGAATAGAGCCAGAACAGAATTGAAATAGAAATATATAATTTGGCCTGATTAGGTCCATTTCATGACAGAAAGCCAAAATAACTAATTCATTAACTGAGAAATCATAAAACATCTGGTCATTCAATCACGAATCAACTCCAACAAGCATGCAGAAAAAGCAAGTGCAGCAATCTGCACAAGCACATACATGAATGCAAGTTGCAACTTTGCCATTTAAAAACTTACAGCCTCGGGCTGTCATTTAAACATGATTTCTTTACACAATTGAAGCTGTGGAAAGGATTTGTAGCTAAAAACTGTAACACTGCCATATCAATCATGCTTACCAGTGTAAATATTGTGTGACTCCGGCTGCTAAAGAGATTAAAATTGTTCGATCCAACATGACGATGCTCTGCCACACAAAAAAAAAATCTTATAGAATAATGTTTCTAAAACAACCATTAGTCATGAGTAATATATTGTTGACAAAAAGAAGTGGCAGGGTAATCATTGTCAACATAAGTACCTTCTCCAGCAGCGATGAAAGAAAGTGCATGTCCAGGAGATAAAACAACTTCTTCCTTCATACCCTCCACATAAGTTCCCTACAAGCCAGTGTAAATGATCAATTTCAATTATATTCCTAATTAGGCATAAGAGAGCCAGAAATTGCCTCAAGTTTTAAATTGACGATAATTTCCAAGATTTGACTTTTTCTTTGTTGGAAATTATAACATCATTTTAACATGCAAGTGAATAGTTTTATTAAAAAAACAGACAAGAGGAGTGTAAATATAAAAACTTTAATCTTTAAAAAATGGACAATGTGACAATTACACTAATATAATGTAAGGGTAAAAAGAGGGTATAGGAAAAATAATGAGAATCGAACATCAGAATTTAGAGGGAACCAATTCATAATCAATGGTCACACCAAAGCAGATTTTAGTTTAATATTCATCCATACATACACTCTGCATGCCAAGATGACTAGAAATATCAGTGTCCATGCATTCAAGGACAAATGAAAACATAGTAAAATATTCATTACTTACATATAGATATAAAGGAAATAGAACCAACAAATGTAAACTAAGATTTCAAGATAACAGTATAGTAAGAAACCTGTGCATCTTCTCTAACTCGCAAATTTTGACCAGTTGGGTCAAGCAAATCATTTATCACCTGATGCCAATCAGAAGCAGCCAAAAATATCTCTGTTAAAACAAATACTTTGATATCACGAACACATGTACGCTCACACGCAGACACTATATAAAAGCATGACAATCAATGCTACATATTAGTAGAGATTTTGAAACTTTAAGGCAAGACAAAAGAAGAGTTGCTGTAAAGTATGAATGGAGTACTAGACCATGTTCAGCATGAAGACGATGGAATAAAATGTTCTGTTGTTTACCTCATTATATATTTCTAGATATGACACCCTGAGCAAGAATTCTCTTCCTGGAGTCTGCAGCAAAAGTACAATTAGATTATCCAAGCAAGTTGATGTAATACGAATATAAGATGGGATACTTCCATAATCATGCCAAGAAGAAACTATTAATTATAAATATCAATCAGGAAATAGAGCTCAAGTATCCTGATTAATCACTAAAAGAGGTGCAAAGATGATCACAGGCTCTGTAGAAAGCAAGCGAGTCGCACACGCATGCAAGCAGAGAGAGAGAGAGAGAGAGAGAGAGAGAGAGAGAGAGAGCAACTATTAATGAAAGGTACAAAGGTAATTCATATAATTCAAAGCATGATATTATAATGTACAAAAAAGGGACATATGTAATTCAATTGGAATAATCAACAATCACTAAATTTGCAAGAAAGCTTACATCTTGGATCATGCTGAAAACATCCTTTATAGCCAATGGTATGATACCAGGAGAATTTTGATCTCCCTGCACATATAATATTATTGAAAACAAAATTAAAAACACAACTCAAGAGATCACATCTGCATACAAAAGTTTACCAATTAGATAATGCAGTTCACATGCAGAAGCCAGGAAAGATTTTGAAGCGGAAGCAAATAATGAGAGTGATCAGTGGTAAGAACAACAAGTTAAACCAGCATTTTCATGCAAAGGCATGCCACTGCAGCTCCAAATTTAGAACTTCTACAGTGAAGCTACTCATAAGATGATAACAGGAATGGTTGCAACCTACAATAAGCATAACCATATCACCTTCCTTTGCAAGCCTCTTATTAGTTGCATACATACAACCACCAGCAGTACCACTCACACGAGAAGACTTCTAATCATCATTAGTTTTGCTGATGGACACAGTAGAAAATGGCAACAAACATTCATAAACACCCAGCTAGATCACACTTTACAACACCACACGTACTAAGAGCAGTACAAGTCACCAAAGATTTCTTATCATCATCAATTTTGCAAATTGACACATAAGAGCAAGGAAATGAACTTTCTTAAAGACTAAGTTCGTTTATAACATCATACTTCATATTATTCAATAAGGGGGAGTGAAACATGAAATGTCAACAACCATATTTAAAATACATCTACTATAAAGTATGCATCCTAAGTCAAGGTAAAAATTGGCTGCTAGATCGATGTTCCAACTAAGGCTACAATCTCAAATAAATTGTTTAGTTCAAGTAAGTGAATCGTTTCCGAAAGCTAACTGGCATTAGAATACAAAACTTCTCTACTTTCTTGTGATGTATTCTTGTTATATTTAAAAAAAAACAAAGATATGGCTAAATAAGTCCTTAAAAATGGTAGAGCAATCATCACCCCTGGGCTAGCTTTAGGGGTAGAGTTAGGTCAAACCACAGTTTTAAGAAGTATCAAAGCCTATCATAAATCTGTTTATTGAGCCACCCATACGTGGGCTACCCATAGATGTTTAGTCCTGCAAACTTCGTACTCCAGATGTCCAACGGGTGTGTTGAGAAATCACACACTGACTAGAGATATGACTAAATAAGTCCCTATAATTGGTAGAGCAATCCTCACCCATGAGCTAGCTTTTGTTGAGGTAGAGTTAGACCTAACCCAAATTCTAAGGCCTTTTAACTTAAATAAAACCATTTATTCAATTAAACACTTAAGCATCTCCAGCACTGCCATTTATCAGTTCCACCAAGAACCATCCTAATCCTACAAGTCACTTCAGTTTACCAGATTGGATGATACCCAAAAAAAATCGACTGTAAGTGGATCAAAATCCTGACAAGAAATAGCTGTTATGTGGCATATGTACTCCCATTTTCTAAAACTGAAACAAGCTCAATATTACTAACTTACTGACACAGACTTTATTTGACAAACAACCAACACAGCCAAACAAAAAAGTATGGTCTGAATGAAAAACCATGAAGTTGCAATATGATGATTGATGGAAGGTGATACATGTCACTTTGTCTTTCAGCACAAAACATCAAACAAAAACATAAAATGATAAAAAGAATAGCAGTAAGTTAAAGAATGGCACTTACATGCATAGTATGCGTCTTACCACTACTCGTCACACCATAGGCAAACACCGTTCCTGCAATGTTTAGAATAAAACTTATCTTCCATCCAAACAAAATACTTATTTCTAAAAAAAGGAAGTTGTATCTTCAAAATTCAACTGATTTCACTAGCCACTTAACTCTAAAGTCTAAACCAGCATATGGATAACCAGCTCAACCTAGTTATTCTAGCGGAGAAAAGAGATGAAACTAAAATAGCATTCATCAATTCATTAAACGACTTGATAGTAGCAAATCAGACTCTGCCCGCACATCCCATTATCAATTAGTCTTGAATCCAAAGATCAATAACAGTCCATACCATTGATGCCCTCCATGGCAGCCTTCACCACAGGTTTGGCAGCCACTTCATACACCTCTTCTGAAATAGTATGTGGTCCAAAAACTTTATCTGCCATGAATAAATCAGAATTCTAAGATTAACATCCAGAAGTTATAGTTTCTACACTAAGAGCAAAGCCATAGTCAAGTCAATTTCCCAGTATAAGCCTCACTGACTGATCACAAAACCAGTTGCAAGAAAATCATTCAAATCGAATAGCATAACACAATACAGTACCAAATGCATAAGCAGTAGCTGGATTATACTCATTTCTGACAATTTTGTCACCATCCGCATACCAAGCAATCTCGTCCCCTCTCTGATACTCCCTTTCACTGCAAGGGAAACCATTCAGTGAAACTCATATAACAACACGCAAGCCAAAATTGAACGATTCAATGGAACAGCGAATGGATCTGAGAGCATAACCCCAGATCTAAGCATTACCTTAATGGCCGAAACCGAATCGTCACCGAAATGCTATCCCCCGACCTGGAGGTATCCAGAGGCTCCGCAATCAGCTCCTCCGCCGCGAACGCCACCGGAGAATGGCCACCGTAACCGTGATACGTTGACTCGCTGCGACCGCGGCTGGGAGTGGTGGATCGGGCAGCGGGGTTGAAAAACGAGGACGTAGAGGAGGTGCTGGAGCGAGGCATTAACCTTCCTCCGTTCATGAAGGAGGAAGAAGAGGAAGAAGTGGAAGAGTAAGGAGTCGAGGGTTTCCGGTGAGAAAACGGTGAGCTGCTCCTTGCTCGAGAGGAAGACGCCATTGAGTCCACTCACTCACTCGCTCGCTCACCGAGTTGGTGAATCAGTAGAAAGTGAAGTATGAAGAGAAGGTGTCAGGAGTTTCACATGGCAGGCTATGAAAACAAGAGATTGGTTCTTTCACTTTTTTATTTTGTGTTGCTTGCTTGTTTCCTTCTGAAGCTTTCAGATGTTGTTGCTATTATTAATTATTTGCTATTTGATTTTATTAAAAACACCCACTCAGTGACAGAAAAGTTGTTTCGTCTTGTTTAAGACAGTGGTGAGGAAGAAGATCGGTGGCGGAGAGAGAGGTGCGAGTGCGAGTGCGAGAGCGAGAGAGGACGGAGAAGATGGTCCTAGTTTGAATTCAATTTTTTCCCTTTTTTTTTAATTGAAACAATTTTATATTATTGGACTCAATTTATTTAGCGAGGGATAACGTGGCAGATTGAAAAACAGGGGTGGTTGAAATTAAACTATTACTATTACCGCGCAACAACATAATATAATATAATGGGGCAATGACGAAAAGTTCTTCAAAAATGAAATGTCAAATTGAGCGGGAATAACTGCGGCCGCCGATTAGGAATATTCCAATTCATTTTTGGGTAACATCCATCATAATAATTATTCAGTAATTTATTTTTAGTAATGTAATAATGTATGTATACTAATTTCTTTGGTACAATGGCAATAATAGCACAATCTTTCATAAATTATTTAAATTTCTCATTATTAATCCAACCTTAGTAGCTTACATTAATACTAATCCTTAGCTAGAAGTTTTGAATGTTTTATTTATATATTTATTTTATTATTGTGATAATTTAAACACATACTTATCCTTAGCACATAGATCAACTATTATGAACTTATTCTAGCTTAAGCATATGTTTTGTCTTCAAGTCTCTATAAATGCAGTTGGGTTAAATATTTGGTAGCGACAGTTTTAACCTCATAATGATTTACTCAACTCAAACATAATTATCTCAATAAAAAATACCCGTGGATAATAAAATATTTATTTCAAATAAAATGAAAAGAAGTAAAGAGATATGTATTGTGCTTTTGTTAACTTTCGTTGTGCAAGCAAATATTAGCATTCACTTCCAAACAAAAATTGAACTAATTCTTATTACGAATCTAGATAAGAGTATCTCTCATGCGTATTTAATTTAAAAAGTTGTGTTGGAGTTTACTAAATCACTCAAATATAAAATTCAAAACTTATAAGTGAATTAGGAGAGAACATAAATCTATAAGGCATAGAAAACAATAACGGTAAAAGCCCGATCACATTGTCAAACAACCCATTATCATAAAAGTTTAAGTTGCTGCGTAAGAGTCAAATGAATTGTTTTATATTATATTCTAACACACCCCCTCATGCGATAGTCATTTGGGTTTGAAACGTGGACAATACACATGCTCACTTACTATGTGCTAAAATTTCACTTTTTATTAGAATAATGGGAGCACCAGCCAGCCACCAGGGATTGATTGAAGTTTAGACCACTTAGTTATACAGTCTTTGATACCATGTCATAAATTGGGAGGCCTAACTCAATCACAAAAACTAGCTTAAGAGTTGATGTTTGCTCTACTATTATAAGCACTTGATTGGTCATATCTTTAGCAAATGTGAGACTTCCAACACCCCCCTCATTCCCAGGGCTAGATATCTGGAGCGTGAAATTTGCAGGACTGGATATCTGCGAGTGACCAATAGGAGTTAGGATAAGCTCTGATACTGTATTAAACAACTAATTATCAAAAAAACTTAAGTTATTGGATAAGGATCTAATGAATGGTTTTATATTATATTATTACACAAAATACATTAAATTGATATATATCAAAATACACATTGATTTTTTTGGTATTTTAATGTATGCTTGTTTGACGATATTTTAAATGAATACTTAATTCCACATATCTAATAATGTGTAAATGAAGAAATTAAAATTTACCATGTTAAGTTGAAAGTAAATAAAGTTGTTTTTTTAATGGTGAAAGTAAATAAAGTTAAATTCAAGGTAATTCCATATTGATTCAACTAAAATCCAAAGGCATGCACTATTTGAAATGAGTCCATGTTTATAGTAAGGTCCAAAAAGATGTTGAGTTGCCTTTCTAAGATTCTTTTGTCACTCAATACTACACGTACGTTTGTTAACAAAACGGCAAAATGTTGAAACGCTAGTGAAAGGGATGGCTTAATTTCCAATCACTTTGCCAAATTAAAGAAAGAAATAACAAAATTGTGGAATCGTGATGGCACGATGGCTAACGAACAAAAAAAGGAGCCTCCTTAGAATTAAAAAGGCTTATTGTCCATATATTGGGATTTTCATAGCAAGAGAACGATAACCGGAAAAGGAATCACAATAATATAAAATTCATAAAAAATAAAACGTTTTGAAAGTCATACTTTTGTTGTTTTTTCTTTTCTGTTGTGTATGAAAACAAAATAAAGATAAAAATCCTTCCTACCGGTCTTCTTTCGTAAAATTTAAATTAATGGTTGATCTATTTAATAAATTTAAATAATTATATTCATATATTAGAATTTCCTATAATATCTTGAGGTTCTTTACTTATTAGTAATATTTAAAATTTCCATTCAAAAAAAAATCTATTTAAAATTTAAACATGTTAGCACATATAAATAGTGATTATAGCTCTATTTAGAAATAAGTTTGTAATTTGCTTAAATAGCAGGAGTATTTTTTTAACGGAAATAGTATCTTTATTATAAAATAAATTTATACGTGGGTTTATAGGTCGTAATAATAGACTTACACGATGACTTTTCTCTTTAATTCAATAAATGAATTTTATGAGGGCCAAATTCATATTCCAAAAAGACGTCAATGGTCAAATGAGAATCTACTATTAAAAAGCAATTTTTTTAACTTGCATAATTAAAATGAAGGATTGACTTATTAATAGAGGCAAACATTTTAATTATAATGTGAATAAAATCTAGTGCCATAATATATATTTCATGGCTTCAAGAAATATTTTACTTTTGTAGTCTGAATGAAAATAATTATCGGTATATTTACACTTTTTTTAAAAAGTTATTTACTCTATATTTGGTTGAAAAGAGAAAATAAAAAGAAATGAGAAATATGTGGAGAAATAAAATAAATTTGTTACGATTTGGTATGATATATAAAAATACGAGAAAGAATGAGCGAAAAGGAAAGAAATTAAAGATGTGTAAAACTTTTCATGACAGTCAAAAACACTATTTCATTGCGGTACTTTATGACTACTGGTAAATTTCAATTATGAAAAAAGTAAACAACTCTCCCTCTTTTCTTCTTATGTTGAGGAAACTCCAAAAAGGTGGTGAGAATCACCTTCCAACCCCTCTCTCTCCCTATCAAACAATGTTGTTTCTCCTCACTCTTATTTAACTCTCTTCACCTTCTTTCTCTTTTCACAAACTTACATCTATCAAACAAAACATTAGCTCGGAGTTAATGATTTTGAAGATCTTTTCTAAAATAATATAAAAAATAAAACCATTGACAAAAGATAGTTTAAAAACGATTTATCATGTAGTTTATAAACTGATTATTTGCGACAAAAAATTAATCCATCACAAACATACTAGTCATCATAAGCCCATTAACATGTTCAATAAATTTCTCATTAATCCTATTTTATAATCCTAATTTCAAAACCCAAATTTATAATTTATTTAAAGTTCATGTGAATCAAATTATTTTCAAATAAATGTTAAATTTTTAATTAAAGTTCATAGGGTTAATGGTATGGTAGGTCCCTGTGTTTGTACCCAAGTTTGCGATAAGTCCCTCGCCGGAATTTTTTTTGATATAAGTCCCTTAGTTTACTCCAAGTTTGGATTTAGTCCTCGCCGGAGACCGGAGCTCCGGCAAGTGCTTACTTGGACTGCTGACTGTATTATTAATGATGACGTGGAATTTTTTAATTATTTTTGGAATTACAAATAATAAAATTCATTATAAACTTTAAACCCATAAACTCATCTAAATCCTAAATTAACCCCTAAACACATAAACCCCCAATTCCCCAATTTCATCTAACCTAAATTAGAATTCCCAATCTTAAATTTCAATTCCTTCTCCACGTTTCCTCTGTTCTTCTTGTTTTCTTGTTTTCTTCGTTATTTCCTTATTTCCTTATTTCCTTGGGGTGCTTCTTCTTGTTCTTGGTGTTCTTTCTCTTCTTCTTCGTTAAATTTCAATTCTTTCTCCTCTCTTCTTCTTCTTCTTCTACGAATTTCTGGGTTTTCTGTTCTTCTTCTTCTCTATAGGTTAGGACCACTTATATTTATTTTGGGTTTAGGGTTTAGGTGCTTGGTACTGGGCGCACTTGGAACCCCTTCTGGTTAAGCTCAAGTGCTCCCTCTGTGACTCTGTTTTCTCTGCTTCAAACCCTTCCAGAACGGCGTCGGAGCACTTGAAGCGTGGAACTTGTGCCAATTTCAGCTCCGGTCTGAAGCCCGGTTCGGTTCCCTCTCCGCTTCCCATCTCGTCCGTGGCCGGTTCGAACCGGAAGAGGGGTTCGCCTGAAATGGGGGGTGTTGCCTCACCTGTGCCTTCTTATCAGAACCACGCCTTGGCAATGGTTGAAATGGGGTACCCACAGGTGCACGGTAACTCGGTGAGCCCTCACCAGCAGCATCATTTGGTGTTGTCTGGTGGGAAGGAAGATTTGTGTGCTTTGGCTATGTTTGAGGACAGTGTGAAGAAGCTCAAGAGTCCAAAAACTTCACCTGGTCCTGCTTTGAATAAAGAACAGGTGAACTCTGCTTTCGAATTGCTTGCTGATTGGTTCTACGAGTGTTGTGGGTCAGTGAGGCCAAGGCTGAATCTGAGGCCAAGATAAGGGATGCCATGTTTTTTCAGAAAACCCAGAAATAAGAGAAAGAAGAAGAAGAAGAAGAAGAAGAAGAAATTCTAATTTAGGTTTGATGAAATTGGGGAATTGGGGGTTTATGTGTTTAGGGGTTAATTTAGGATTTAGATGGGTTTAGGGGTTTAAAGTTTATAATGAATTTTATTATTTGTAATTCCAAAAATAATTAAAAAATTCCACGTCATCATTAATAATACAGTCAGCAGTCTAAGTAAACACTTGCCGGAGCTCCGGTCTCCGGCGAGGACTAAATCTAAACTTGGAGTAAACTAAGGGACTTATATCAAATTTTTTTCCGGCGAGGGACTTATCGCAAACTTGGGTACAAACACAGGGACCTACCATACCATTAACCCAAGTTCATATGAATCAGGTTATTTTCATCTCCGGTGTAAATTTCCATGTGCGTCTTTTATTAAGTATATTTACATTTTTTTAGTAGGATTTCGATTTTAAGTAGGTATTGTTTTTGACAACAATAGTCACAACTCACAACTAACTCACACCCCACAACAACAATAGGTCTCAATAAAGATTAGTCCCATACAATATGGTTTGTAACATTAAAGAAAAAGGTATGCGAGCGAATGGATAGAGCAGCTTGAATATTAAGATTAAGATTAAGATTAAGATTAAGATGGTGTAATAGTAATAGTAGGACCAATATGCTACCGACAAAAGTCCCTACCATGTTATGTTTGATATATAGGCATCACTCTCTCAAGGTTGCACATACAAAATGTGATCTGGTTGGGAGGTGGTTCACTTTTTATGTATCATTGAATAAAAATTAATGTTAACTTTTGCTTCCAGTTTAAAATATTAATTAATGCAAATCCATCTTTTTCTTCCGTTGGTCTGACTTTTTAGTGTGATTAGTAAACTTAAAAATGAGAGCAAATTAAAGCGTAAGATCTAAATGTGGGGTAGTCTCTAAAGAAAAACAAGCCGAAAAGATGGGTTTGTTTCAACTAACCAACTGCTATATATGCATGCATTTGTAACCAAAAAGCTAAGAGGATAAAAGGGAAACTTAAACACCTAATATAAAATAATCCATGATCATCACCACCCATAATAAAGATAACAAATTACAGTCAAACATTTAAGCAAATGAAGCTTTGTCAGAAATATTGCTTGTTGTAAATTTAAACAAATCTTTTAATATTGTCATTTCATTTTCTTAGCTAATTTAATTTCCTCAATTGGATTTCTTGATTGATTACTTTTGTAAATCAAATTATTTGCATTATTGGTTCTTTTGTTGTCAATTTATTGTTGTTCAAGTGTTGCCCATTTAATTACCTGTCTTTGCTTTCATTTGGTTTTGTGAAGACATCAAATTTTCATATTGTCAAATTCAATTTCTTGTTTCAAGTGTTTTCCTTATTTTTGGTGTTAGTTTATTTTTCTGTAAGTATATGTACTTACACATATTCCTTTCGTGTTAAATTACTTTCTGTGCATTTATATCAGCAAGTTTATTTCTATCAATTCACTTTTTAATATTACGTATTTTCATATTTGATAATAATGAGATTAAGATATCACATGAAATGCATAGACCTCTTCATGCACATTATTTAGAGATTGATCATCAACTAAATAGTTAAAGAAATCAGCTATCTACAAATAATGTCATTATTGATTTTGTCACTTCACCTTACTAAGTTATTTTTTTTATAGTTGTAATTTATATCAGTTTATTTACCAATATTTTTAACTTCCCACAAATTCGACTTGCCCGTTTATTATTTTGCTTACCACTAAAAAAAATTGCATTTCTTTTGTTGCACATTTTAGTTTCGTGTTAGCTTTTGCCCATTTAGTTTCTATGTATTTGGTTATAACTTTTAAAGAATGCATTGTAACATGTGTCATCTAGTTTTAATATTTTTCTATCAAATAAAAGTGTGGTATGGCTATGACGGGAGCGGAGGAGGCAAGCGGGGTGGCTGAGTGAGAGTGAGATAGAGTTTCAATGAGGGGAGGTGGTGTTGGAGGTTGGGGGTAGGGGCAATGGCGGGCTAGGCTATGGCTACGTCGGCGGCGGGCGTAAGAGAGTGGTAGGGTATGGATGGAGAGTGCGTGAGAGTGAAAGAACTTACAAATATGACCTAATGTAGATTTTATTGAAGGTTATATTGGGCTAACTAATGGGTCAGGTCGAATTCAATTTACTAATTTATAGATGCTATTGAACTTATGCTAAATGCAAATTTGACTGATGAATTAATGTCAACTTAAACTGACTTTAATTCGGAAAAAATCGAAGCTAACTAGTGTCAGCTCAGCCCAAGCTATCATTAAATGAATGACAATTAAATTTCAACACCTGGCGTCGACTTTACATCGGTTTAACCGACACTAACCATTACAAATTAGTGGTAACGTCAGAGCTGACGCTTAACAAAGTATTTCTTACCGCGGTTCACAAGTTAAAAAAGTTTCTTTATAAATTAATTTTAGAACATAAAAAACCTATTGTAGGTTATGTAGTAAATATTACTAGTAAAAAAATGGTTGATAGATAGAAAAGTTTATAATATGGTCCATAATAGAATCTTTATATGATTTTGGAGGATAAGAAATCCATGAGAAAAAAGAGTAGAAGCAAAGAATAGAAAGCAAAAGAATAAATTGGCGTTAAGTTTGAGTCCATGGTGCAGGGAATAGTCACTTTATGGCACATGCATGAGACCAACATTTACATATATTCTAAGGTGCTGCTTCTGCTTCTACTTGTGACTGTGTCGAGAAGCTAGCTACTTATTATTATTAGCTGTCACCTTCGCTTTTGAGCTTTTCACGTGCTACTGGGGACATCCTCAGAGCTAAGCTTGCTCAACTAATGACGGGCCTCTGGGCCGAGTATACGGGCTTTTTTGTGATTGAATTTTTTAATTATATTGTCCCTATTTTTTCTCATGACTATTAAAAGATGTCAACTTTTGAAAAAAAAAAGATGTTAACTCATAAATTGGCTTCATTGATTTGTTCCTATTCGGAGGCTGGTTTGCGCACATTTAGGAGCTGGGATATAAGGAAGTTGCTTGTGAAACTGACTGCATGGAGGCTGTGGAGCTACTTACTAGCAACAGTGATGTTCAAAATCATTGGTTGCAGGATACAATCCTCGGGATCATAAGTATGTGGGATTGAAAATGGACTGTCACACTATCTCACATTCCTAAAGAGCATAACATGGTTACATGGTTGTAGATGCATTGGCTAAACAAATTATTTAGGAAATTGTGCTTTTACAGTTTTGGAAGTTTCCTCCTTCCAAGGTTAAAAGGCATCTTTGTCAAGAAAAAAACAAACAAGTGCCTAAATTATGTTATAACTTCACAGTTTGAGTTACTGACTACTGAGTAAATCCAAAACAACTTATTTAAGCCCCCAAAACTAATGAGTTTCTTGACCAAAAGAAGTACTAAACGGTTTATCGAAATAGATCATAAGTGCTCATCATAATAGATAACAAAATCACCCAATCGGGTCTTAATCACAACACCTTATCACATAAATTGCAATTGCACCACATAACTACCAAAATAATTTGTAGTACTGGACCCTACAGGCTAATGAAGTACAGAGAACACAAGAGAATGAGGATATGAACAGCTCCAACGCGATGATAGTGTTGTCAAAAGAGGAATCTTGTATCGAGTGGTAATCACAAGGAAAAAATTGTCACCTATATCACAAACCAATTTGTTCTAAGCTAAGAACACGTTATCCATAGTTAAGCACAAAAACCAAAACATCAACACATACAAAATCCCTGGGGCAAGCAAGTAACCCAACAGAAAAATTCAAAACACTTCAGCCACCCTGCTTGCAAGGACTCGCTCCCTTCTTTCAATGTAACCAAATGGAAACCAGCCTGCTCTCCCTTTACATTCACCCTCAGCCCATCCATTGTTTGAAACCTGTCAAAATGCCAGTCATGTTAGGGTTTTAAATATACAAGGTTTTAAATGTTAATCTGTCTCCCAAACCAGAAATTTCATTATCTGTTTGAATATGTACAGGGCTAATTTGGTAAGCTAAATTCATCAACAGTTGATAGAAATATGATAAGTCAAAAAGGAAAAAGAGAGAATTCTTCAAAAACAAGTGAAGTAAACGACATAATTTTGCTCAAAGAAAGCTATAATGATATAGTCAGCAAGTTATAAACCTTCCGAATGACAATATAATCCCCAATTGATAGATTCAGTTCAACTTCAGACTCAGCATGGTAGGGAAATAAAACCTGCATGAATAAAATGTGGCCGAAAGTAAAGTAAGCAATCACTTATTTTTCAGCAAAATATCTGTAACCTTCGTACAGGAAACAGTCTAACCTCTCCTAAGAAGTAACCCATGCTATCTGTTGAGCCATTATGTGCCTGAGAAGCATAGACACCATTCAGGTCTTCATATGATGGGGGTGGTGGCATGCTGTTATCCACACTAGGTGTAGGAGGGGCTTCAATACGTTGTCGTTCTGATATCATCTACCATTAAATATACACATCGCACGTAATCATAAGTTGATATCAAAAGAAAATAATGTCACAGTCAAAAGGCATATTGGATTACAACACGGAGAATGTAATGGAAACATGACCAGCAGAGAGTATCACTTACCTCTCCTTCAAGCTGATCAAGTATTTGGAGTACTCTTTGATGATATCCACGCTCTGCTTCAACCTTCATAATTAGAAATAGAATGCTGAATGTAAGCTTGTAATAGATCCAAGATTTCATCAAAACTGAAGAATTGCAGCATCATATGGTTAAAGTACAATACCATAGTTATAAGACGTTGGAGGGTTAACCTCTGTTGCTGTGCTTCAACAGCAGCCATTGCTGCAGCTGCTTCCTTTCCCAATATAGACATGTTTGTCTTCAAGTCTTGCAGCTTTGCTTCAGCTGCTTCCAGCTTCATAGCATTCTCCGCATTGCCTGGTGATTCTCTTACCTTTACCTGGCGTTTGGAAACTTCAATGGCCTGTCTAGGTTTAAAAGACAGTAATTACAAAGTGCATAGGAAAAAAAAGGTTTTATGAGCTATTTACTTACTCAGCCATTTACAAAAAAAAATTAAGAAAAAGAAAAAAGCTGGTGACAACTGAAAAATGAACTTCCAGATACCTGGGCTTCAGCATCCTGTCTCATTCTATCATAACGTTGAGCAAGATGCCGAGCATCCTCCAGTGGAGCACCCATCACCATTGCTCTTAAGGGCTCTGCAACCTAACCATTAACCAATACTTCAATGTTCACTAACAGAAAAAAGATGGAAAGCAAACAATGGATAAATTAACGAGTCAGCATATAAATACAGTGAGAAAGATTAACTCTATCCATGTACATGGATATTAATAAGTAAGAACGACTCAAGGCTGGACTTGGACCTGGCCTAGATGTTCCTTCTTCATTAGATCAAATAGATTTAAAATAGTTTATATACCACTCAGGTTCACTACAACAGTTCAGTTAGGGGAAATCCAAATGTTACTTCTGTGAAACCAGAGTTTAATATCTATAATAATTCTGTATATCCCATTCAGGTTAGTTAAAACAGTTCAGCTAGGGAGAAATCTGAGCATTACATATATAAAGACAGATTTGAACCCAACAATAACGCAATCATAAGTGGCTGTATGACAGGCTCATGAATACCACAAAATCACAAGTATTAGTAGGAAACTTAGCTACAGAACCCTATGATGTGTGTTTGAATGTGCATATTTGGGTGTACCTGTGGGCCAAGAGTTTTTAGTAAGTTCCCACGCTCCTTCTCCATTTGTGCACGGGCACGTGCATAATTTAGCGCAGCTCTAGATAATGTATTACCACTGGTACATGTATTTTCAGCACCATATTTCCTGCTATCTTCTGACAACTTTGTTCCTATTAAATAACATGTATAGAAACTCAATAAATATACTAAAAGGAACTGGAATTAATACTGAAAATAGGATCAGACTCAAGTACTAAAGTTTCATGAACGGTTCACCAACCACCATTACTGACCTATTTCAACTTGCTTGGATCCCGTAACAATATAACCTTCTACTCCACGGACAATATCCCTTTGATAATGCTGGAAAACAATGTATGTCATTATCAGTCAAGCAGGTGGGGAGGTGGTGTATAAGTTGAGATAAAACAAACAAAATTGGAGTATTGATATAGAAGAACCAAGTAACCTTTCCTGCACGCGTTGATATGTAAAGCTTCTCAAGTTTCTGATGTTGTTGAAGCTCTATCTCATCAGTAACCATATTATCCGAACCTCCATACCCTCCAGCCCCAAACTGTTTCAGCACAGCCTAAACCACAATAATTATGATTAACGCCTCAATAGAGGAAGCAAACTAAATTAAGGAACATTTGAGAATAGGTAAAAAAGGAACAAGAAACGAATTGAATCATTATCTCAAAATTAACATTAGAAATTTCATCAAAGAGATGAGAGAATAAGTACAGCTATGGGAAAGATAAGGCATCCTCTAAAGCAAAGAATCAGTGGTTTTTCCTAGTTATGTTTGTTCCTCTCATAAAAATACAAAAAAAAAAAAAAAGGAAACCCCTATCAAGCAGACCATATTCATATGAACAGTATCTCTTCAATTAAGTGCTCCAATGTCTCACAGGACGGGTACTATAAGATACTATGAATGTAAACATTTTTTCCCAAAATTTCCTTTCTTTTAATTTGTTATTCGGCCAGAGAATTGTGTGCGGCAGTGTGCTTTTGTTCGACTAATCTCTGTATAGGTTTTTAAATGCATCCAAAAGGTATGTCAATATTTTCTGGAACTTTGAAATGCATCCAATCAGATGCTAAGACATGATAAATTGGCCTTTAAACGTAAGGAAATGTTTTTAATTCTTTATCTTTTGAAGTCAAAACAAGATACAAGTATGACATAGATTTTAACATTTGATAATTGATATGTATATACAATTTTTTAGTTTTGTTGAATTGAAGAAAAAAAAACTTCCCTGTGTATTGTACTGAATTGAATTCAATAATGCAATGCTTGTATCTTTATCCGTCCGTGCAACATAGGATCATAGAATAGCAAATAACAAAATTGATTGCCAAATTCAAATTCAAAGATTTAGACCAATCAGACATTACAGCTTTACATTATTGTTACAACAATACAAGAGCACGAGCCGGGTAGATCCAATACTATGCGGTATCACTATTGCTTCAGAAAATAGCACTAAGGAAAGGGAATCACGAGATCAACAAATGAATCAGAATCAATAGGAAGATGAAATAAATTGAAGCAATCAATTTGTGTGGATCGAAGAAAGATCTGAAGTAGGTTTTGCTTTGAGAGAGAGAGAGAGAGAAGGAAGGAACCTGCTGTTGGCGAGCGACCTGTTCTCGAAGCTTCGATGCTTGCTTTCTGATAGCATCCATTCAAGACCCGATTGATTGGTTGAGTGTGTTGGATTCAGACTGAAACACTCACCAAATCAACAACAGATTTTGCAGCAGAAGTAGTGCAGAAGTAGAAAGAAAGGGGCAAAAAAAATTGTGTTGGGGACGGAAATTTACTACAGTGGTAGATTTTTCGTATTTGGACCTGTTTCTTCGTCTGGACACTTGTTCATTTGAATATTCTTAAGAAAATGAGGCATGGTAATACCTGAATTTGATTTTGAATCGACTAGGGCTAATTTGACACTTGTTCATTTGAATATTCTTAAGAGAATGAGGCATGGTAATACCTGGGTTTGGACTAACAAAATTCAAATCCGATCTAAATTTGACTTAACTAGGCCCAATCCAAAAACCAGTTAGATAGAATGATGTGGATTGGGCCATGATGCCTGGCCCGACGTGTTAACATATGTTGAACTTAATAATAAAAATAACGTAAATAAAAAAAAATTGACGTTAAACACACTTAATAAAAAATGAAAAGGGCCTCATAAAATTTTAAAGCAAAATAGAAAATGAGAATGATAGAAGGAAAAATTGTTGTACATTTAGTATGTGTAGTATGAATTTTTTTGAAAGAAAAAAGAAACTCTTTATATGCTAATTTAAATTTTATACGACTATTATAATTCTATGAAAAAGTTGTGATTCTTACATAACAACCAGTATATCATATGTTTTTTTTTTGAAACTAACCAGTATATCATATGTTATTCCTTCGCATATTGAATGAATGTGAGAAAAGGATAATTTAGAAGTTGATTTATCATTCATATCAAACTAACAATTCCACATAGAGATATGTTCTGTTTCACGTAACTTATTTTGATAATGTTTTTACAAGTAAATAATAATAGCATTTCCGTGAATGGAAAAGAAATAATATTTTTATGTTTGGGATGCCAGCTAAGTATAAAACTGAAGAACGCGGCAAGCATAGATAGTTGAGGACAGCAAGTAAGTAGTAATGGTTGAATTGGGTTGAGTTGATGCCACGAATCTTAGCGCCTCAGCTCAGCTCAGACACACTTTCAATTAAATAAAAGTCAATAACCATCTATCGGAACCTTCACGCGCCAAACATTCAACAATATCTATGGCTCCAGTGAGTAGTAAATAGTATTCATCAATGGCTCCAGTTCAATATCACACACAAATTCATGAGATCAACGCCGCCGCATCCTTCAAATCACGGTGGTGGCTGACTGTGGCCTGCTGCGATTATTTTAACAGTCAAAACCGGCGTGTAGTGATTTTAACGTTTTTGTTTGTTTTTAGTACTTGCGTTGGACCGGGCCTGTTTTTTCTTCTTCTCTTCGGTTTAGTCAAAAAATAAGAATCATCGATCCATGGTGGCACTGGCAGAACAACTTTTGAATTCAATATTAATTAAAATTATTATAAAACAAAGAACAGGATCAAATTCAATAATAGTCAATCACGCACGCCCCCACCATGTGACCGCATGTGACACGCTAATTGCTATGTATGCTGGGTCAGTCATTCACCACCTTCTTCTTTTGGCACTGTATATGTATATTATTTATTTAAATTGAAAATAAAAGGTAGATAAGAGAACATAACAATGAACAGAGATACTGCTCATAACAACAATAAATAAATAAAGTTAAACAAATAGCATCATAGCACGCACAAACTCCCTTTGCTTCCTTCATTCACACCTAACGTTGGATTCTCCTCTCTCGTTCTTCTTCTTCTTCTTCTTCGCAGGTAATTTAATTTCAAAAATCAATAAATAATTTATTAAAACCATCTCAGAAATTTTCATGTGGTTTCCACCTTTACTATGACAACTGAAAATAACACGGTTCAATTGAATTTGTGCGCAGAAAATGGAGTTTGTTGTGGCAAAAGCTTTGAAACCTAGCTTAAGGAGGGAGTTTATTTTCCAGCAAACGGTTGGCGAGGAGATATGGTGCTTGAACGCCAACGCTGTCGTTGCCGGCGCCGGTGGTGGAGGTGAGGATTTCTTCGTTGAAGACCTCCTTGACTTCTCTAACGGCGAGTCTCTTCAACAAGAAGAAGAAGAAAAGGACAATTCATCTGTTTCCTCTCACTCGCAGGACGACGGTAACAACTCCAATTCCGCCGGCGTTTCCAATGATTCCATTTTCTCCACCGAATTAACCGTTCCGGTGACTTTCTCTCTCTATACATATCTTTCTCTCTCTTCGTTTTTTCCCTCAAATTTCCGTTTTCTAATTCGAATTCAAATTGGATTTTCTACAGGCCGGTGATTTGGATGACCTAGAGTGGGTTTCACACTTCGTGGATGACTCTCTCCCTGAGCTTTCTCTTCTGTACCCGATTCTCCCGGAGCAGAATTTCGCCTTTGCTCAACCGGAACCTAGAGTGTATTCACCGAAGAAAACTCCTCTATGTTTTCCCTCAATCACCACGAAGGCTAGGAGCGTGAAGAGTAGAAAACCGAACCCGCGCGTGAGTTCACTCAGCCCCTTGCTCACGCGCCCGTCCTCCTCGCCGTCGTCGTGCTCCTCCGTGCTTTCGTTGTCGACTGCGCCACCGCCTGTGGCTCCGCCGGCGAAGAAGCAGAAGAGGAAGGCGGAGGAGGTGGAAGGCGCCGGGGCGCAGTCGCAGCGGCGGTGCAGTCACTGTCAGGTGCAGAAGACGCCGCAGTGGAGGACCGGTCCGCTAGGCGCCAAAACGCTTTGCAACGCGTGCGGCGTTCGCTACAAGTCCGGGCGGCTTTGTTCAGAGTATAGACCGGCGTGCAGCCCCACCTTCTGCGGTGAAATTCACTCCAACAGCCACCGTAAAGTGTTGGAGATAAGGAGGAGAAAGGAGGTGGTTGGACCGGATTCCGGTTCGGCTCAGACCCAAATGGTTCCCACATGCTAAATTTTCCAATTTAGACTAGGGAAATAGTAGTAGTAGATTAGGTACACGCCCACCAACCGGTTCGAAGCCGGTTCGTGTTTTTGTAATATATTTTAGTTGTTTTAGTGGTAGTCAGCTAGTGTTGGTAATTTGTTAAATCTAATATAGTTTTTTGAAGTTGATTAATTGGAGGTGTAGGAATTTAAACTGAGACTATTATGGTCATTTAATTAAGATGGGTGTGTGTGTGTGTGTTTTTGATTTCGTAAGATAGCGGGAGAGGTGGGTCAGAGTCAGAGACTTGGAGTGTGATTGAAGCATTAAAAGTTGGGTGGCACTCATTTGAAGCCACCGAAGCTGTGTGCCGTGAGTGCTGTATGGGTGGTGTCAACTTGGGTCGATATGGATATCAAATGATTAAGGCTCCTTTTAGTTACTTCTTACATTTTTTATTAAGTTTGTTTATATACTCATTTTTGTAGTATTCGATTGATAATCAAACGGGACAATTAAATGTGTTGGTGTTGTAATTCAATACTTCATCAATTATCACTTAAGACACTCTTAATGAGATGAAAAATTAATTTTATGGTTATAAGTTGTAGAAATACTTAACACTGGGACGAGACTGAAATTTTACCACCGTGTTTTTCCCCTTTTCACATCGCTAATGGTATGTGTATGTTTTTCCCCTTTTCACATCGCTAATGGAATGTGTAGTATAGATACAAAAGATTTTTTTAGTTACAAGAGAAAAACGTATTTGAATCAAAGCATCTTATTTTTATGAGTTTAATAACTATAAATTGGTGTATAAATAAGTTTTAAATCTTTGGAATGAGAAAAATAAAGAGAAATTCTATTTCTACATAAGTTTGCTACAATTTATTTTACAACTAGGAGAGAAAAAATTGAGTGTAAAAATATACTGTGAAACCTAAAGAAATGTGTTGTAAGAATAATATCTCTCAAATAAACTGAGTGTTGTTTCTTTTAATATATGGTTCGCCCAACAAAAATACGTTTAAACGGTTATCATTTACATCTTTCTCCATGAATTTTGGAAAACTTCTAGTATTTTGTAATATTTTTCCTATATTTTTTGCTATGAGCTGGGTAAGTTTGTTGTATTTTCTTTACAAAATTCATCTATTTCATGTTAAATGTGCAATAGGCAATCCACCGGTGCAAAAAGTGAAAAGAAAAAAAAGTAAAACATGAGGAAAAAAATGCAAAAATGAGAGTTTGGCAAAATCTGACACTTTTGAACACTTAGAATTACTACAACGTGTTCGACTGAAATTTTAATAAACATCTAGAACTACATTTTCAACAGTAGGATGGGTGAAAAAACGTTTGTGTGAGGAGAACGAGTGAGTTTAAGTGAGCATGTTTGTGTTGCTTTTTAGCCGGGTCATGAATATGCTATAGAGGATAGTCGTGTTGATATTAAGCACAGTTGTGCTTAGTTAAAAATGTGACAGAACGAGAATTTTCAACCTACAAACTAATGGGAAGGTTCGAGTTCAAATATCTTGGTTTTGACACTTGTTAGGAACACCTTCGAGCGTCGTGGGGGCAGAGGAACAAGGAGGAGGAGGAGGAACACCTCGAAAACAAATCAATGGTGGAAAACCTTGTTTATCTGTTTGACTTTATCTTAGATGTTAGCCATGATTAGGATTTCTATATTCTTCACGTGCATGATGTTTGGCTAAACGTCTTCTTGATGTTACGGTGTAATTGATGATCTGAACTCCAATTTTATTTCTATTATTTAGTTTTCATATTTGATTGGTATTGTCTCTCTCTCTCTATGCTTATTTTATATTGTTACCTTATCAGCCATAGTATACCATTGGTATTTAGCATACTTTTGATGAAGTATTAATTTATAAAAGTGGGAGATAATCAGATATTAGGAGAGCCACTCTTAACATACTCCTAGCAAAGTGTTAGGATTAGGTTTTTTTCTATATTTCTAATTAGTTCGATAAATCGTTAGCGTTCAATTTTTAGCTTCTTAGCATTTCATTTCTATTCAACTCTAATACGTCTATGAATGTTTACTAAATGATGAGTTTTAGGTAACCAAATAAATGTCTTTCATCCAATTAGCAACTTGAGAAGTTGAATTGCAATCATATGAATCATTAACGAGAATAAAATTGAAGAATCTAAATCAATTACTATTGTCACCTTAAGGCTCATTTTTTCGAAGTTCTTTGTCAATTTGCTTTCTATTAATTCATTTACGTTGAAAATTAATATTGCGACCAAAGCTTTCAATCATCTAAACAATGAGCACATCTCTTGAAATTAGTATTCACAACTTAGTACTTTGGACTCGACAACGGAAGACTTATCACCCTATTATTTTTACGATAAATTGCGCTTTATTATTGTGTGTATTTATAACGCAACAAATTTATTCCAGTACTATTTTTAAATCAATTGTAAAATATATATATATATATATATATTTATACTATCTAGTCGTTTACTATTTAGCAATTCAAAGAGAAACTTATATCGAGGCGTTGACAAGCAACGGGTCAATAAGGGTCATCTCTTGTTCACGGTTTCGAAATTAATGTGGGTTTTCCTCTTGGACTTTGGTCTTTCTTACACATTCTATTGCTGGTTTAATATGCTAGTTAGTGCATTTGAATGCTATATGAAGTGTCTGTTCATTGCAATCTAACGTGAGTGCATGTGGGTGGTGAGGTAATTGTTGGTGGTGGGGCAAGAAATTATTTACAGGATACAAATATCAAATATATACAGCACAGAGCAGCAACATTCAATGAATAACGTGCATCGGATGGATGAGGATGGAGGATTATCTGTCTTGAATCTTTGGACTTTGAAACTATAAACCAAAATAGAAAAGCACAAGAACCTTTCAAATCTGACATGACTAGCACACCACTTTAAAACAGTGTAAACTTTTTTATTTAGTTAATATAAGGTAATTAGTTAAAACAGTGTAAACTTTTTTATTTAGTTAATATAATTTCATTTATAATTAGAAAAAATCGTTTTTAAGAAACTATTAACATTTAAGATAAAGTTTGATACAAATAAGTTAACAAAAATGCTTAGTTTCACAAAAGTTTTAGAAATGAAAGGCGAAATGTTTTATTAATTCTCTCAAGTTTTTTTAAGTTAAAATTACAAGTTTATATCTTCACATCTATTATATAAGTGGATTATTTAAATATTTATAAAAAGAGTGATAAACATAATATTTTACTTGAAATTGTCGATTCATTTAGAGGATTTTAATTCACTCTAACAAGCAAAACCTTAGGTTCGCTAGAGTAGATGCTCCAGATATGTCCCATATGCAATATGCATCTTTAGCAAACATCCCTCATTAAGCATAAGTTTCCACATGAACTTGAGGAATCCAGGACAGTGACTTTAAAATTGAAACACTCCGATATTTGGTGTTGATCATGAAGTGGCCGCTCCATATATGCTTGTTTAACTACAGACCCAACAAGAAAACTTGAACGCACGAGCTTCCACCATTTTGATGTTAAACATAGCGTACACGTCATTGCCAACTACCCAACTCTACACTATCCTGTCTTTTGTTTCCATGTTCTTTCCAAAGGCAAATAGGTACAAGAGTCTCGGGCTTATTTTCATTTTCTTGGTGTTTATAAAAAAAAATCGATTTGCATAGAGGTGAAATTCATAATGGTATTGAAGTATGATCACCACCTAATTAGTGACGTAAATTCCAGAGTCTTACCAAACTGAAAAAGTAGTTATAACTCAAGTTGGTCAAGAACTGGCACAGTAACTAACTGTGCGGTTTGGTTCTTAAGAGAAACATGCGATCTGAAAGCTTGAATCATCTGATAATACCATCCATCCAAGAGGGTACATATATGATCTCATGAAACATTAACTAACACAAGCACATGGAAATAGTAGGAAAGCAAACTAAAACAAAAGGAGATAAAAGGAGGAAAATGAACCTGAAGAAGACAAATGTTTAAAGCAGGGGGGAAGAAGCCACTTCTTTTCCAATAAAAAAAGGTTCATTTTTTTATATATAATAAAGGGTGGCTAAGATATACTAGCATTTAAAGCAGCAGAAAGAGGCCACTACTTATCTTAATCTTTTCTTCTAAAGAACACAGTCTTTTTCTTGGGGGAACCACTTGGCAATTGCAATGAAAACCCTTCCATTATTTTGGCCCATTATTAGAAAAGGATCTGACTTTGTCCAAATTGGTGTCCAATTTCCGGTGCTGAGATCTATTAGAAAATTGCTTTATATAAATCAGCATCTGAGGGTATATACATTGGTTTTTTTTTCAAAGGAGTCTGTGGTTATGCATCCCTTAGGTTTGGACTACACAATTTAATAACCAAAGAACAATAAAAATCTAGAAAGCAAGAATGAAAGATGCCATGGTCATCCTCTAACATTCCACTGATAATAATGTTTCAATTTATTCCATTAATCTACTGATTAACAAATAACAACTCCATTTACCTTTAAATTGGAGCAATTCAATCCAACTATAGAATTCTAACAATTTTAACATTTCTATGAAGGGGGTATCTACATATGAAGTCGAGGGCAATTCCGTGAAACTAACCCAAAAAATATTACAGGTCTCGTAGTAATGGAAAACAATGATGCTCCTACCATTTCCAAAATGCCAATAGAAAAAGAAAACCAAGACTTCACTACAATTCACCTTTAATTAATGTATGACAACTACAATATGATACGGATTACAGCGAGACCCACGGCAGATATGGAGACGAGGGTACCTATGCAGTATTTGATCACATCATACTTTGCAGCTTCTAACTGGGCTCTTAATGCATGGATTTCCTGAAAGCAATATACCAGATCAAACTTCCAATCTGAACTGAAAATTCTCCAATAACAACTAAAAAACAGTCATAAACTCACCCGATCAAGTTTGTTTGTCAAAGCAGTGGTTTCGGCGTTTTGATTAGCAAGTTCATCCCGTATGCGTCTGTGTTTAGATTTCAAAGATAAATAAATGAGACAATAACATTAGGTTAAACCAATTAAAGATTACTGTGCCAAGTCCAAGAGGACCAAAAACAGAACTGTGTTTTCATTTACCCTCTTTCAAGATTCAAGTCCAAACGTTGCCCTGCAGTGACTTTGTCAATCTCATACCTGTCCCAGACAATCAATACAAACATTATAATACAATCTTAGGGAGTGGAAATCAAAATTGCTTCAGGTGGAAAAATATGTGTATAATACTCCAATTTGCAAACCTCAATTCACTTCTCATCTTCTCTATGTCATTATGAAGCTTTTGCGTCTCGCGTTGTAACAAAGAAAAATGATGCTCCTGCATCACCAATCATAAAAAAGGATGACCTGAATGGATTGGGGGAGCAATGACTCTTAACAATTATAATGTCCCATTTTTTAAAAAATAGCATACATAACTCTACAGCCGAAAATTCATTATCATGCCCAGACATCATTTATTTATTTATTTGGATAGAATATGCCAATACATTAGTTTTTAAGATATGGCCACACATAAACTAATGAGCACAGCAATACAGAAATGACTTCAAATAAATCAATAAAAAAAATCAAAACTCAGGGCATTGCATCTGAATTGAGTTTGGTCCCCCACGAATGGCCTTTACGCGATTTTGGTCCCTAAACTTTAAAAATACAAGTTTTCATCCCCCACGTTTACCTCCATCAGCAGTTTTGGTCCCTCGGCACTATTCCGTCCAAAAACTAACGGTTTTGGGGACCAAAACTGCAATGAAGTCAAAAAAATTAATTAAAAAATAAATAAAGTTAAAAAGCAATAAACATTCATCTTCCTTCTTCCATCTTCTCCAATCAAACCCAGAAAAACATAATCTTCATCTTCTTCCTCTATCATCTTCATCATATTCACACCCAAAAACCCAGAATACCCAAATTTCAACTTTTCCCCAGAAACTCATTCATGTTCTTCACAACAGCAAACCCATAATCAAATCCAACAACAAAAAATTCCAGAAACAAGAGAAATTCCAGAAATAAGATCAATATTTTCCTCTTCCCCTTACCCAAATCCAAACACAACATAAAATTCCTACTATGTCTGGAACCCAAAAAGTACAACCAAGTTAACTTCCCTTTTTTTCGTAACCCCCCGTCGAAACCGTTTCCTCCATGAACCCTTGAATATGCCTAGTTCAATGGTGCGTGGAGGTTGGAGAGCTGACAGCTCCTTGTGGCGATGGAGTGGTGAGGATCAAAGAGCTCGAACCGGAGGCGGCGGAGGGAGGATCAATGCGCGGGAGAGGAGGAGGTCGTGGTGGCGAAAGAGCACCTCTGAGTGGAGCTGGTTCTCATGGAGGCGGATCGCGTCGTCGAGTAGAGGCGTGGGAGCCAAATGAGAGGGCGAATTCGTATCTGTGACTGACTAATTCCAACCCTAGATCCCTAAATTCAAACCAGATCCCAAATTCCTCCACCAAATCTGAACCCTAGATCCCCAAATTCAAACTAGATCCCCAAATTCCTCCACCAAGCTGGAAATAATCTAAGAGAATTTTTGCTATTCCCGATTCTCTGTGGTGAATTCGCGGTTGAAGGGAAAGAAAGGGGGAAAACCCAAAGAAAAAAAAGAGAGGGAGAAAGAACGTAATCGCGGTTGCTGGGTTTGTTTCTGGAGATTATGGATGGGAAGATGAAGAAAAAGAAGAAGGATGAAGAAGAAACAGAGGAAGCAGGTGATGAACGTGTGATGATGAAGATAATATTTTTTCTGGGTTTTATTTGTTTTTTATTTTTTAATTCATTTTTTTGTTAAATTACATATTTGCCCTCAGATCTGTTAGTTTTTGGATGGAATAGTGTTGAGAGACCAAAATTGATGCTGGAGGTTAACGTCGGGGAGGAAAAATTGGATTTTTAAAGTTTAGGGACCATTTTCGCGTATAGGCCATTCGTGGGGACCAAAAGTGTAATTAAGCCTTTTAATTTCCATTAGCAGAAGCAGTTCAAATTTTGAAACCACTGTAAGAGATACTTCTGGAGAAACTAATCTCAGGCCAAACCAATACCATTCCTCAAATTTCCAATTACATCTAAGTTACAACGAAGTGCTCCTCCCTACATAATTGGATCCATGTAATGCTCTCAGCTAGTCAGAGTTATATTGATTGTCTCCAAAAGCCTATTTGATCTGTATGAATATGATAGGTACTAAACCCTTCCTAACCCATGCAAAGAACCAAATATAAAAGAGATTTCACATCAACATGATATTACAGAGCACACCTAAAGTTTAAACCCCCATTTGGAGCATATCACCATGATGATGATAAACCAATAATTTTTTTGAAACACCCAATGCACAGCAGACCAACATTTTACACTGTCCGTAGTTATTTTCAATATTGCATCCATTCTCTAGAAGGTACAATCGAAATTGTAACCACAACAGAGTTCAAAGAAACTTGTCTTGTACATAAATAAGAGCCTCATTTCTTGGCACAACCGTACAATATTTTGGATGGAAATGATTTAATTGAAAAACTTAAACTGCAGGACTGTAATAAAGCTAAACTGAAAGGGATCTTTCAGATTTTAAACTTGCAATAAGTGGTTATAATAATAAGGGCACTGATGGAAAAAATTTATTTGTAGTTCTGCAAGAGAATTCTCAAAGGGAAGGAAAATGCAGACTAAAGTGGACGGGGGGGGGGGGGGGGGGGAGAGAAAGAAAATGTGTCCTATTGCCACATACTTGATGCACTGATGAAAACCCATTACTATATGGTTTATTTAGTCAATATTTTTGACAAAAGAAAAAAGTAAAGAGAGGTCCATGCAAACATAATGCAGCAATGGTGGGTGCTTAAGCAGTTTTCTAAGTGCTTCCCAATACTCCACGCTTCATTGCCTAGGCATTTCCTTTTCAACATCCTATTATAAATAGTTTCATACAGAAGAGTCCTTGATTAATCTTCCTACACTTCGAGATTTTTAGTTGTCTGCATAATATGCTGAACCTTAGTGTCCAGTCCTTGAAAGATACTAAAACCAAAACTCCCAAAATATACCATCACTCTGAGAATCTCTGATAATCCAATTACAGAATCTGTCGAATGTTCAACAATAACAACAACCCAGTCTTTTCCCATTTGGTGGGGTTGGCGATAGCCTACATGTATAAAACAACAACGCAAATATGCCTTCCATGTATTAAGTTCAAGAAATAGACTATTTACCTCTACGTATCTCTTCATGGTTTGCCCTACAGTTGTCTTTGGCCTCCATCTACCTCTAACTATTGGACTACCTTTGTTCCCTTTACTAGTGCTTTTATGAGTCTTCACCGCACATGCCTACACCACTTAAGACTCTCTCTTCCATCCACTCTACAATGGGGGCTAACCTAACCATTTTCTCTGATGGTTGTATTTATAATCTTATCTAGTTTGATGTAACCAGTCATCCATCACATAACATTCTCACATTTATATCCATATAGCTGTTCTCACTATCAAGATTTTCCACAGGAAAAGCCAATTTCTTTAGTAGTTGTAAGAATACCATAATTTCTATAGCTAATCAAAGGCGGATTTGGTTCCCTAAGGGTGTGTCTGCAAGTTGAATTTTGGAGGGGAGGGAAGGGAAGAGGGAGGCTTATGAGAAGCCCTCAACTTATTTGAGAGTTTCTTATTAAGGGGGGGAGGATTTGAGGAATTTATGGAAACTCTCCAAAACCCCTCAAAGACCCTCCTATAGTTATTTCGTGGAGTTCCCCCAACTTGGGGGGTTTTGTGAATTTTTGAACTTCCAAACAAGGGGAGGGCTTACCCCTCTTCCCCCTCTCTTCCCTCTACTTCCCCTCAAAGCCTCCCAACCCCCCCCCCCCAAAAAAAAAACTCACAAAGAAAGCCTGAGGGTGTGTTAGCAAGTTGAGTTTTGGAGGGGAGGGGAGGGAAGGGAAGGGGGAGGCTTATAAGAAGCCCTCCCCTTGTTTGGGAGATTTAGAAAAGAGGGAGGGGTTTGGGGAATTTATAAAAACCCTCCAAAACCCCTCTAAGACCCTAATTTAATTATTTGGTGGAGTTCCCCCAAATTGGGGAGTTTAGAGGAATTTGGAACTTGTAAACAAGGGAAAGACTTACCCCCTTCCCCCTCACTTTCCCTCCCCTCCCCTTTACTCAAACCTTCCCCTTTCCACCCCTAAAAACTCACAAACACGCCCTAAAGCAAAAGGTGTACTTTAGAGGGTACAGTGCAGAGTTATTAGTGTTGATGGCAAATTGGCAGTTGAAAATTGTAATAAAATACAGCAAACGTATAACAAACTTTGGAATTGTTAAAATGTTAATTACTTTTTTTTTTCTAACCAGGAGATTATATAGCGGAAGCCTTGTTTTACCCGAGCCAAAATCTATCAAATACCATGGAAATATGAGATACCTGAGAACTTTGCACTTCAGATTTGAACTTTGACAGGTTTGATTCTTGGAGCATCTCTGACTGCAAAATTCCAAAAGAAAACACAACTAACTGCATAATTCAATCAACAATAATTTAATTGAGGCGACATGGGCAGGAAGGGGGGGAACTCACCTTTTGCAATTCTGATTTTGTAGCAAAAGAATGAGCTACATTTTCCAAGCTATCATTGAGAACTTCAGTGATGACAGAAGTTATGGCCTCAGCCTGTTTGGGCGGGACCCCATTTGCCTCCAAATTCCTAGCCTGTGGAAATGAAATTGAACTCTCAAGCAACGAAAACAATAATAGTGATCAAGTAACAAGAAATTTACCAGTCCAAGTGTATCAACGAGGAAGGCACGGTTTGCGTTGGTAGTCACAGCATGCGAGACGCTGCTGATACGATGCGGCGTCGAGGTGGTGGAAGGAAATGAAGAAACGATGTCGCGGAACTTGGCGAAGCAGAGGCGGCGATTACTGGGACTCAAGCGACAAAAGCGATTCAACAGCGCCATTGATCAAACCCAACTCAAAAGGAGGGTGAGAAAAACCCACAGCCACGACGGGGTTTTGGAAAGGTTACGAATCGAAGCCTTCTTGTAATATCCGGTTTTTCTTGCCCCAGACGCCAGTCATGCTATTTTTTTATTTTTGTATATTTTTATCATTTTGTTCTAAATTTAATTTAATCTTGTTAAGCTAGTACACAAGGGGGTGTCTATTTTTTTAGCTGAACTAATGTGTGACTAAACTACTTATCAACATGTATAAAAAAAAAACTACTTATCAACATGTATAAAAAAAAAACTACTTATCAACAAACAACAATGTCCTAATCTAATTGAAAATTGAAATGAGTTCGGATCTCTTAAGCATGTGGTCCTGAGTTCGACCCTAAATTTATGTATATGAAAAAACTCGGTTGGGAGGAGTTTACATTCAAATGTGTAATTTATCTTCCAAATAAAAAATAAACTACTTGTGCCATATCCTTAACTTGTGATGTTGTTTAAATAAAATTTAGTATGCATAACTTACACAAATTAATTATAGCTTGTAATTATTTTACCTCTATTTTGTAATGCACAATGTTATTTTTTATCTAAAATAATTTAATTAGCGCAAATTATATTAGATTAGCTATTAAATAACCAAGCGGGTTGGCGTAGTGGTTCAGCACTTCGTCCCTTAAGCAAGTGGTTGGGGGTTCGAATCCCAACTCTTGTGAATGGAAAAAAACTCATTGGCCAGCCCCCTACCGCTTCGTGCGCTGACCGTGGGGCGAAGGATTAGTCTCACGGGGGATACCTTGGTCAAGACAAAAAAAAGATTAGCTATTAAATGCATCCTCTAAATATTGTTTTCTTTTTTAAACTACCTCTAAATATTGTTACACCTACTTCTTTTCGTTAAGAACTAACTTGAAGGTATAACTTAATTACTTTCATAAGAATCATATTAAATATGCATCTATCTTTCAAGGGTATTATTTGTATTTGACTTAAAATGATCTTTAAGATGACAACATTATTTTTACATGGGACAATACCTAGGAGGCAGAGTGCGCGAAGGTATTCTTTCTTCCTATGAGTGAGCTTGTGGCTAGGTCATTAATATCAACAAATCGATGCTCTCATGTATAGCTGAAATGTGCTAAGTTCATATTTATTGAGCTGGGTTGTTGTTGGGTGTTAAGGCTATGGAGTGTTATGATAAATATTTGAGGCTTCCCACAATCATTGGAAAGTTTAAGACTCTGGTTTTTTACTTTTTGACTTAGAATAAACACAAAGGTTGGAATGAGCGATCTTTTTCCCAAGCGAGAAGGGTGGTTGTCATTAAAGCAATGGTCAAGCAATATTGTCTTACATAGTGTCATGCTTTATCTTATCGGATGATAATTGTTCTTAAATTGAAAGAGATTATTAGTAAATTTGTCTAGAGTGGCGATGCTTCGTGTATGGGTATTCATTATGGGTATTCATTGGCTCAAATGGGATAACATTTGTTGGACCGAGTATGATGGAGGACTTGGATTCCAGGATTTAAAAGCATTTAATATTGCTTTTGTTGGTAAAAATTGGTGGCGAATCCGAAGAATCCTCATTTCCTCTTAGGTAATGTTTTTAGATTGGTGTACTTCCTTCATGAAACTATTCATGATGCTAAAAAGAGTATAGTCCAAGCTACACTTGGTCTAGCATATATTGCACGAGACAGGTCTTTGAAGAGCGAGGGCCTTGGAAGATTAACGGCAGTATGAATGTGAATATGTGGAATGACAAATGGCTTCCGCAAGGAGCTCCTTTGATCTATTGTGATGACCATGTTGCTGAGTTGGGGGTGCAATTAGTGACTCACCATAGATAGTACTTGATAGAATTTGGAGTTTTTTACATCTATCCGACCGATCTAATATAAAGGAGTCCCTATATTTATGAATTAAGATTTAAAAGTGAGTTAATAAATACATTCAATTGAAATGCCATCGAGAGTTTTGTAACTCTTTTTTATCATAATATTGTGAATCCTAACCATGTGTAAATTATAAAACAATAGAAAAACGTGTTATTCTGGTAGAAGACTAGGTAGCTGTAAGGGATGGATAAAAGATTATGCTTAGTAATTTTATATTATCAGCATTAGTTATTATGTATTAATTTTACTTTGCAATTTTTATGTTTTTTCCTTTCAATCAAATGCTGGACTTTGTAGCTTTGGGTCCAAGCCCACTAGTGTTTGTACTAGCCTATAAAAGGCCAAAACCCTAATGAAAGAGACACCATAAAATTAATCCAAAGTCTTTTTCTTCTTTCATTCCTGTTCACAAGCCTCCACCACACGATTTGCTTCATTCAGTCATGTTCAATCCACAGCCGGTTCATCACGACGTGCTTGGAACCATTAATGGAAGGTTTTCTTCCATGGCAACCCACACAACGAGTGCTCTCATGCCTTTCAACACAGTTTCTGCCATTGAGAAGGTAAATATGCTTCATAGCCATGAGTATTCAATACCACCACAACCCCCACCTTATTTCCCCCCTTCGTCCAATTACCCCCAATCTGCCACTCCCTACAACAATATTTTTCCCAATCTCTCGATCCCTTCACAACCCCACCTATCTCAACCATTTTCACAACCTGCTACTCACAATTACACAACCCATTACCCAGAAAACTATCGACCAGAACCACACTACCGTGAACCATCCCCTACTCATCATCCTCTAATTTCCTCTCCCCCTCTGAAACTCATTCAGTTTTCTGGATCGGAACCAAATTTTTGGATATTGCACGTAGAAATATTTTTCCTCCAGCATCCATGGCAGTTGGAACATCGATTTGATTTTATTGCACTCCATCTTGAGGGATTCGCTCTTACATGGTTCGATTTGTGGCGCCCCAGTTTGACTCTTGGGAAAAATTCAAAGAGGTATTCAGATTTCAATTTGGAGCAAGAAGATCTGAACAATCAAACAAAACTGGGTTCAACACCACATCCGTGGTTGCAGCAACAACCAAATCCAAGAACTCTACAACTCAGAGGGTTACTTTGGTGAGTAAGAATACAAACGTGGTTGGCTCTACATCCAGTTCTGAAGAAAAACCAGAGGTGGAATCTCTGGTTAAATATGAGCATTCAAAAGTTAAATCCAAGCACTCTCAGGTTTATTCTGCAGCAGATATTGGTTTCAATCGGACAACGGCAATACATCAAGTCCAATCATCTAAGCCACACCTCACTGCCAGTATGGATATTGCAGCAGGAACAATAGCCACGCGAAAGGTGATTTCAATTGAGAAAAGGTATGCTTTAATGGTTAGAGAATTGATAACTAATATAGTTTCTAAACACACACATGACCTGTTTGATAAAATGCTTGAGCCAAATGGGTTTGCTAAAATACATGAGAAAGAATATGCAACCCAAATTGCTGATCACTATACTGCTGACTTGTTTCTTCAATTGTACTTTCCTCCAACTCTCCTATCACTCAACATACCTAATACACCTGATTTGATTAGAAAATCGTTTGACCCTGACATCTTTAACTGGGAGTTTTTCAGCCTATATGCTACTACCTTGCCTCTTCAATTTGTTAATTCTACAGTCAACCAAATTTCTATTGCTACAATATCTACATTAAGACACCTTCTGTTTGACAAAATGCTTGATAAAAATATGGAGAAACTAATTACACTGCTTCACCAATTATGCAAACTCAGTTTTCTGAACAGGAAATTGACGAGATCACTGTTGTTAACCTCAGCTGCACTTCCTGAATTACTGGGAATATTTAGAAAACAGTTTGATGCTGAAAAGGTTGCTGAGCTTGCTATTTTGGACCTGTTAATTCTACTCTTTCCACATGTCCATGCTGAATTCTATGTCTATGATATTAGCAATTTTGCTTTGCCTTGCTTGGCCTATGTGGTATTAGCTACTCTTGTTGCCAGTTTTATAGAAACCGACACTTTGAGCTCATTCCTTACACAACATTATAATCAGCCAAATCCTTCTTGGCCTTCATATAGCGAGGTTGATAAAAATGTTGTTTTGTGGAACCTCATGATTGAGGGGTACAGGACAATAGGCCAACTTGGAAAAACAATTCTTATGGGTGTTGATGCTAACATGCTTGTGTGCAGTACTCTTGTTGATATGTACTGCAAGTGTGGACTCACTTTGGATGCTTGGTTCATTTTTGAAACTATGCCTGTTTGGAATGTGATCATTTTGAATGCTGCTTGTGGGAGATGGAAAGATTTCTCTACTATTAGATTTCACACTCATGTCACAGATTGTGCTCTCCTTAACTGGATTTTTATCATTGTTTGGCTTGCCCACTTGGTGTGTTTAATGTGCCAATTCAAGCTTCAGATTATTTTCACCTTGCTCTCATGTCATGCAAAATTCTCTTATAGCCTTGAGGACAAGGCTAATCTGAAGGGGAAGGGAATTGGTAGAAGACTTGATAGATGTAAGGGCTGGATAAAGGATTATGCTTAGTAATTTTATATTATCAGCATTAGTTATTATGTATTAATTTTACTTTGCAATTTTTATGTTTTTTCCTTTCAATCAAATGCTGGACTGTGTAGCTTTGGGTCCAAGCCCACTAGTGTTTGTACTAGCCTATAAAAGGCCAAAACCCTAATGAAAGAGACACCAAAAAATTAATCCAAAGTCTTTTTCTTTTTTCTTAGTATAGCTGCTACTGTTATTTGCTTTGGTTGAAGGAATTGATTTTTCGTCGTACTATATTTTCATGTTATACAAAAGTAATAAAGTCGTTGGTTGCTGGATTGATCTCTCATTTGATTTACAATTTTGGATTATTCCCCACCGCGAGGTTCTCCATTACAAGTTCATCACTAGTTCATGTACAATAATGGGAATTTCTTCCACCCTATAAAGTTGTTATCTAGAATTCAAGACTTTATCCCTCAAGATAAAAAAAGAGCTAATTTAGTTTTAAAAAATGACTATTGTCATTTTTTATGAAAGATAACAAAACTCATTAACCAGCCTCCTAATATTTGTTTCGCTGATAGAGGATGAGAGGTTTACCAACTGTGAGATACCTTGGTTAATACCAAAAAAAAATTTATTTTAGGGATTAAAAAAATAACTCATTCACCTATCTCTTTCCACTTAACATGCTGACAGCGAATTAGTTTCACGACTACCCTGGAATAACTTGGTTAGAAAAAAATATAATATAAGAAAAAGATGTGATTAAATGAAAAATATATTAGAATAAAAACTAGGGCTAAATTTTTCGTGTTGATAAACTTTCACCTCCAACCAAGAGAAACGTTAAAAGGGAAATAAATCCCTTGCGGCTATGTTCCCAAGACACTACGCGTAGAGCGTCCTCTCTTTCTTTCTTTTCGTTCTCACTTGGTTCATAACCGCCGCCGTCAAGCATTTCAATTCCACCGTTTCTGGCTTGGTAGCAGTACTGCTATAGAGCTCAGGTTCTTTCTCTAACGCTTCCCTTCTTCACCTTTATTAATCATTCCGGTCCGATGCGATTCTCTGTGACCGTTAGGGTTTGGATTTAGGTTATGTTCTGGTTTATCGCTAGCTTCGATGATTTTATATATCCGTGCTTGTTTTTCCGTTGGTTTCTGATTCAAATTCTGTATGTCCGTTTGATTTGTGTTTCTGTGGTAATGGTTAGCGATCTGCGTGTGAGATGGAAGTTTTTTCATGAAAAAACAACTTTAGCATAGTTGTTGTGCTTTTTACCCCGTGAAAACTTTTAGCCGGTCCTCCAATTGCATGATTTCGACGCTACGAGAATGAAGCATCTGGATTTTCCTGCATTCGTTGGATATCGACATCTCGTAAGCGGAACAGAATGCAAAATGCGTTTGTTTGCCCTTCTGTGAATAATCTATTTTTAGCTGTGTTGGATCGTGAGAACAAGGAAGTGAAATATACCTGCAGAAGTGTGGAATGTAATGATTTATTCCAACCGGATCTAAAGGAGGAGTTAAGTAGGATATGTCCTATGCAAGGTTGTCAAACTCGGGAGGGTCTGTAGACTTGACTCGTAACGTGAACTCGTTAGAGTTTATCAAAAATAAAAAAGCACATAGAAAAATTGTCATGGTGCATAAAAATAATATAATAGTTGCATTAAGGATGCATTAAGCTATTAACCAAATAAATATTTAACATTACAATTTCATAATAAAGCAAAGTTCATCAAACCACAATAATAAAACGCAACATTACTTAGTACTTTTTATAAAGCAAGGTTCAACACATAGGGAGGGCAAGGGGAGATGGCATTGTAAAATACATCAGTGGAGGGAGGTGAATATATGCTATACAATACTAAGTGAAAGACATAGCATGGATGCAAGGAGAACGAAGGACAAGATAGTGGAGGAGCAACACAAGACTGAGGAGGATTACGGCAGCCAGTAGCAGAAAAGTGAGAGCAATTTAACTCGATTTTCTTAGGTAGAATCGTAAACCCATGTGAGTTAACTCATGAGTTTGACAACTATGGTCTTGTGATACTTGGAATACATGCAATAGAACTGCTTGGATTAAGTGAAGAATATGTGTATCAAGGTAGGCTGTCCATGTGATGTTGATCGGTGACTGACGAACTAGCTGAAAGAGTAATGTTTACTGTGTCGTTTTTTTTTATCGTTCATCATGTTTATCTGCAAGTGTTATGTGTCTCACACCATGACTACCTCCTGAAAATAATGTCATGATTAAAAATGCTGCATTTGCACAAGAATGATGAAATTTACTTCAAAAATGAAATTTCTTGATGGGAGTTCAAAGCTTCTTACTGTTCTACTAATTTTGCAAATTTGAAAACACCCCCTTTTCAAAGTATGAGATATCTACTTGTATGGTAGATCAAGTTTTCCTCCTTATACGATATGAAAGTGTATCACAATATCTGGTTAAAAATAATTAGCTCATTGATGTGTAGCATTGACATTTCTAAATAGTTGCTTATGTGATTGCAACTTCATGTCTAATACATGGATCGAATATAGAGATTCCCCCGTGGTTGCAAAAGATACTTTTCCTATGTCCAACAGTGTCATTAAAATTTTACTAAGGCCACACCATGGATTTATTATCTACTGAAATCTGGACCTCTTTTGAAATATTTGTGCATCATTCTTTAAACATGCAATTCAAATTATCTTGAGATGTAATAGTGAATGGGGTTAAGCAAGTCTAAAACAAGACCTAATCAACATGAATATGTTTTCTTTCTTTCATTCTTTTTTTCCTTTGAGGAGGGAAAAAATGAAATCTGTTGAGGATAATTAATATTTGTCAGTAGTTTATGTTTTTTTTCCTTTGGAAAATGAGAAGGATCTGTTTGTTACTTGGGTTGGTAGTGTATAGGATGGCAGTCATGTATATAAATTTGTGGCCTAGGAGTGGACTCCTATAGTCCTACATTGTATGCTCTCATTTTCCCTTTCCAGCTAACATTATATTTACTTAAAACATAGGAGTATACAGCTGTATATTTCAGTTAAAAGTTAAAACTAATGAACAGAGAGAAGCTGACTGTTGCGCGCAAATAGATGTAGATAAAGGATTTTCTATGATAAAGGAAGTTCAGTTAGTGAAAGAGTGCAAATGGCTGTGTAAGTATTTTACTGTTAGTGGCTATGACAATCATGAAAGATCAACATTGCTAATGATTATTGCCAGAAGTCTGTTCAAGACTATGTTAGTATTTTAAAGGCACTTCCAGTGGCAAGAAGCAGCTTATATGTATCTCCTTTCTTTCCTCAGTGTTCACTGCTATATTTTAACCTCCAATCCCCTTGAAAGGAATAAGTTATTCCTCGAAGCTATGGCGCCAGATGATTTTCTCTGTGAATCAATGTTTTACCTTACCCATTCACTCTACCTGGTTAGCTTAATTGCTGCAATGGTGGTCTGATCCATTCTATTGTTTTTTCAAAGCTAGAGTTGATCATATGTTGGGAATAGTGTTATTGTTGAGAAGTATATGAATATTATGAAGAATGTGACCCAGTGACTTGTAATCAGTCTTTTGGGTGCTGAGTTCAGTGGTGTGATTGATGTGAGATTGGTTGCATGTTGAAAATCCGTGTTGTATACTGTTGGAATTTGTAGTTTTTATATTTTGAAGGGGAGGTAGGGAGTTTGGCTTGGCTTAAAGATGATGATTTTGGATGTGGTTGTGATGTGGACAGGGAGGAGGCGGTGGCTGGTGGTGTTGGTTGTGGTGAAAGTGGTTTTGCTGATCAATTGTGGTAGAGGTTTGAAAAGAAAAAAAACTGAAAATGAGTTCAGACAGCCGCAGTCGAAGCAGAAGCAGGAGCAGGAGCCCAATGGACCGTAAGATCCGCTCTGATCGGTTCTCCTATCGTGATGCACCTTACAGGAGAGATTCACGTCGGGGTTTCAGGTTTTTTTCTTTTTTTTGGTTGATTTTGAACTATTTATATGCTGCTTTGTTTTTCTACTTGAATGGACTCTTTAGGGAATCTGAAGAAGATTGGAAGTATGCTCTGCTAGGGGAGACTTTAAATTTATATTATGCTGTCTGTAAAACCTTAAACATATTTACTTATTGATTTTATGATATGCTATCTTCTTACTCTCCCTGCCACTTTGATTAGTTTGGATTTTGAAACTTAAATTGTATGGTTTGCATCTAAAACATATGCATTGGTTCTGGTTTCCTAGCTACATATTACAAAAATGGTGCACACCAAGCCTGTTGACATTTCAAATGTGTGTGCATTTCTCAAAGTGTTAACATTATTTTGTTTTTATTGTCAGCCGAGACAATTTGTGCAAGAACTGCAAGAGGCCGGGTCATTTTGCTAGAGAGTGCCCTAATGTTGCAATTTGCCACAACTGTGGCCTCCCAGGGTATGGAATTCATTCTCTTTCTTCACAACTAAGCATGTAATTATGTGATGTTCTGCTTGCTCTGAAATAGAGGTTTCATGTAGTGAAAGACAATTCAGGAAATGGTTAAGGGCGATGGAAGTTGACTTCCTTGATGGCTCATTAATGACCTTGCATAATTACAGTTTATGTTGGAAATCATGTAATAAATCTATTGCTTCCATTCCATTTAAACTTCAGTTTTATTCTTTTAGATTAGGATATTAATTATCATTCACATACCTTAATCACGTTTCTTCAGAAGAAATTTTCTCTGTGTGTGAAACATGCTTACATGTTAGTAATGTCACCTTTGGGATGTTTTGAATTTGTGCTAGGCTTAACTGTACCTCCAAAGCTAGCTTGTAAGATGATAATTTCTATAACCTTTGTAAGCTATACTTTGACCATATATCTAGTTGGTGTGAGATCCCAACATCCCCTCCACGCCCAAGATTGAACATCTGGAGCAAGGAGGTTATAGGACTGATTTTTTTATTGCATTGAGAAAGCCGCTAGGCCAGGTAGATTACACTAGGAATGCGGTGGGGGCAAGGTATATTGCATTGAGAAAACTGCAGGGTCAGGTTAATTTTTGGACAGTTGTGGGTGGCTCAATATCAGATATAGGATAAGCTCGGATATCATCTTGAATTTGGCTCTACCTCAACCGCTAGCTCATTAGCAGAGGATGCCAAAACGTTTATAAGCTCTACTCTGGTCATACATCATATCTCTAGTTGATGTGGGATATCAATAGGATGTTCAACCATGTTCATTTTTATGTTACATAGTTTTGTGTTGCTTATTTTCCCGCCGCTTCATTTGTTATCATTCATCTTGGACTCATTTTTTGTTTTGTTAAAATAATGTAGTTGGAGAATTGCTTTGCAGTATATTATTTAAGTTGTGGGACCTCCATGAGACATCTTTTATTTTGTCTGAGAAATTTGACAAATAAAAATATGATTTGCATGATTTAGTAGATACCATCTCATCTCATAATTACACCTCTATAATCATGCTGTTTAATAGTCAGCTTTGTTATTTCTTCTATCTAAGCTGATAGTGCAACCATGTTCATGCCATATTCTTTTTGTATTTATGGATAAAAGGGGTTTTCCTTATTGAATCTGATGGTAAAATATTAGTTCCTCCTTTGTCAAAAATGTAATGGCAGCTACTTTATGTGGCCCCCTGGTCTTGTCTGAGACTCTTATTGTTACCATTTTCTTTTTGGTGGCATTTTCTCTTTGATCATAATCTTTTTGCTTTTACCATCTCATTGATAAATTTAAGTTTAGTTTATAGTTTTTTTATTTTATTTTTACAACTAACAAATTTATCTGAAAAGAAAATTATTATTTGGTCTATATCAGAAGTCAGGTTCAGTGCTGTCGAACTGTGTATTATATGATATTTGCTAACTAGTTTTATGGCTTGAGTGGCTTAGTTGTCTGATTGTATTTTAAATGTTTAATCAGGCACATCGCTTCAGAATGCACCACAAAGTCGCTGTGCTGGAATTGTAAAGAACCTGGTCACATGGCAAGCAGTTGCCCAAATGAGGGCATTTGCCACACCTGTGGCAAAGTTGGACACCGTGCTAGGGAGTGCTCAGCTCCTCCTATGCCTCCAGGGGACTTAAGGTTGTGCAACAACTGTTACAAGCAGGGCCATATTGCAGTTGAATGTACTAATGAGAAGGCGTGCAACAACTGTAGGAAGACAGGCCACCTGGCACGTGATTGTCCAAATGATCCCATTTGCAACTTGTGCAATGTTTCTGGACATGTGGCTAGACAGTGTCCAAAGTCCAACATTCTAGGGGACCGCAGCAGTGGTGGTGGTGGTGGTGTGGGTATCCGTGGCGGTGGTGGTGGCGGTGGTGGTTACAGGGATGTTGTATGCAGGAACTGCCAGCAATTGGGTCACATGAGCAGGGACTGTATGGGACCCTTGATGATCTGTCACAATTGTGGAGGTCGTGGTCACCTGGCTTATGAGTGCCCTTCAGGTCGGTTTATGGATCGATACGCAAGCGCAAGGAGGTACTGATCGGTGGCCAATTATGGATTACTATTATGGTTGTTTTACGATGATTTTATGACTGAGGACAAATTTGAATCTTGGTAGTGTTTGTGTTGGCATTACTCTTTCTTTCTTATGAGTTAAAGAGACGTGATGATAATGCCAATCTGGCTGCCATTAAGTAATTTTGTTTGTGCTTGTACTAGGAATAAGAATTTGCTACTGGTAAGAGGGTTTGCTGTTTATTGTATGGATTATGTTGCTGGATGAGGCTGTTTTATTTATAATTGATCCAAGACATGTTTTGTGGTCATGATTGTGGTCTTAAATTTTTTATGTTAGAGATATGATGATAATCATGAGATGTGGCGTGGTGGTTAGTTCACGTCGTTTTTTAATTATGAGGTAGGGGTTTTGAACCTTGTCTATGGGAATGAATTGTATTTTGTGGTAAGTAGTTTACTACATAGTACGAACACTCGCGACGAGGGAATTAGTTACTGTGGCTAGCGGTGGATATCTATGAAAAAAAGGAGATATGCAGGACATAAAAAAGGAGATATGCAGGACATACTGGAATGGCAATAACTCCTAAAGAGAAAATCTCTTAAATGTAGTATTTGTTCCCCTTTAAAATTCTTATACTTACGTTTTTTGTCAAGCTTTATTGATATAAAATGTGTTAAATTTTCACTTCGCATGTCCAATTTTTCTGGTTCAGTCCATGGAGATATGCAAACCTACGATTGAATCAGTCTAATGTGAGTTAGTTAAAAGTGATAAAGTTATGTTTGGTCATTTATAATTAGATTTATTTATTAATGCCCAATGGTGGTTACACGATTGAATCAGTCTACTGTTAGTTCGTCTAAATGATAAAAATTATGTTCGTTCATTTTTAATAAAATTTATTTATTAATACCCAATAATGGTTACACGATTGAATCAGTCTAATGTTTGTTTTTCTAAAAATGACAAGTTTTGAATCCTTCTACGAAGATATCCCATACCATTATAATCGCTACACGATTGAATCAGTTTTGTCATTTTCTTATTTAGTGGAGCCCATGCCCTCTTTCAACTCTTTAGCTTTACACGTACACGTACTTGTTAAAAGCTCATGTCCCTCACTCCAATTTTTATATTTGATATTTCTCTATATATCCAATGTACCGTGAAAACCAAAAATGAATGAGAGGTTATTTTCTTGATTTTTGTTTTTTATATTTACATTTAAAACTCAAATAAATATATTGACTACAAAGTTAGTGATATAATTTATGGAACGTTAAACGTAGACGGCAAAATTAAAATATAGTTCCTAAAAATTGCAAAATTCAAACTTTTAAAAAAAAAAATAAAAAAAAAATATATATATATATATATATATATATATATATATAGGGGGCGTATCTAGTGAGAGCGATGTTTATTATGAGAGATGAGAGCGTTAAATCATGGCCGTACAACCATTCATGAGTGGTTGGGATTAAAAGTAGTTTAGTGGTCACATGACTTTTTAAAAAAGTCACATGCCATTTTGTTTTAATCTTGACCCTTCATAGTAGATCTAATGGCTAAGATTGAACGCTTTCATCTCTCATAATAAACATCGCTCTCACTTGATACGCTCTATATATATATATATATATATATATATATATATATATATAAAATATAGTGATTTATTTGACTATATATGTAAATGACAAAATTAATATATATGTTTTGTTTAATGTTTTTATTTCACTTGTTGCTAGTGAATTTTCTTATAAAAGAATTTGATAGCGGGACAATAATTGTATTACTTTATTAAAAAGTAATTCCGCATTTATATAAGTATTTGCGGCATGTATCTTTGAAAAATGGATTCGCAGTTTTATTTGTAGTATGTAAAATCCAACGAGGAAATTTTGGGAAAGGGGTGGTGTCATAATAAATAAAGGGGTGATCATTCCTAATAAGTAATTCCAACCAAAAGTCATACATTTCAAACCTAATCTTAACTTGAGAATGAAAAAATAAAAAAATGAAGAATGCATATGCACCTGCGCATAGCGTGGGTATTTTTAAAGCTAGCTGTTGTGTTGTATTATCTTCCTAGCTTCATTTCTTTGACCGAACCTGCATTACTCGTCATGGCAGAATCTCAATCTCTAGCTACGGTGGAAGAAGGTGGTGGTGGTGCTGCATTTCTGGATGCTCTTCTACCATCAGAGTCAGAGGGTATTCCAGTGATTGACCTTCACCAACTCACATCTCTTCCATCTTCGGCACAACAACAAGAGCTTGCAAAACTCCACGATGCACTCTCTTCATGGGGCTGCTTTCAGGTCTCTCACTTTAGATTATTCTATTAGTAAAAGTAAATGAATACTTCATGTGTACTATCATGCATGTATTGGAATGGTGATCTCTATTATTTTGTTGGATTCTGCAGGCAATAAACCATGGTATGACAAGCTCGTTTCTTGACAAGGTGAGAGGAATTTCAAAGCAGTTCTTTGAACTTCCAAAGGAAGAAAAGCAAAAATATGCAAGGGAACCAAAGGGTCTTGAAGGGTATGTTAATGAACAAATACTTATACAAAATCAAAGTCTTGATTGGACAAACAAACTATACCTGAAGGTGCAGCCTGAAGACGAGAGGAACTTCAAAGTTTGGCCCCAAAAGCCCAATGAGTTCAGGTATAACTCACTAAAAAAAACCTATTTAGAATTTTTTTCACAAAATAAAATATGCCGGTGATATTTCAAAGCTACAAAAAGGTAGGTAATTTTTTTGTTCATTTCCTAAAATATTTTTGAAATCATGTGATGCACAACTCCCACTTATGACATAAACTGTAACTGTCATATACATCAGTGCTCATAGGTGAAAATAGGTTCATCAATAAGCCGTTGAAAAACAGTAAAAAAACAGGCTAAGTGTACCGACGATTTATAGTCGTCGAAAAACAATCGCTCTGAAACCGCCAATTCAGAAACATTTCGCGATGAATTACCGATCGGTAAACTTGATGCCAAAATTTTCCCGCCCAAAACATGCAACTACGGGCATTTTTAGCCGTCGGAAATTTTTTAAAATTTCTTTCCATCCCCAAACGTGAATTTTTGTCAGTAATACTAACAAATATCTAGCCGTCAGTAAAAAATTGTCGGTAAAATGCCATTTTTTTAGTGAATTCTTGTCACCCTTGAGTTCTCAATAACATTCTCAATATTCTTAATCATGAAAATATTCTTAAACATGAAGTAACTAATTGAACGAAGATAGCTCCACCAGAAGTTACTGTTGTTTTTGATACTGCTCTTCCAGAATCTTAGCAAAAAGATTCTCCAATTGTGAGCGGTGGTGAGTTTAGTTGATGACATGTTGGTGCTAAGTGAGTCCACGCCAGGGGTGGTACCTGCGAAAGGTGCCCTGACACCTAAGTCTACAATTGATTAGAAAGAGAATTCTCTAAATATAGAAGAGCTAAGTGAAAACAATTATGACAATACCATAACTTACTGTGTATACCAAACTTGTATTCATAGAGTTTAAAGTGAACATCATTAAGAGTGTTTAACCTTTTCCAACTCATGGGTATAGTTGACTTTCATGGTGTTATCCTTGCTGCATTGATCTTGAATTGAATCAGTAACTAACAACTTAGCATTTTATTCAACTCGTTGGTCGAGTGAAAGTTTTGCTTTAGATCATCCTGGCTGACCAACTTGGCGTTCATGTGGTTGTGTTCCTTTTGGACTAGCTAAAACGATGGTGGTCTGCGTAGCCGTTTGGGCCGACTAGATGACATACATACATAAAGTAACCATAAACTATTTCTAATTTTGAAATATTATCAAAAATACAAATAAGTAAGCAATTTCGCCATTCTCATGGTTTCATGACACTAGTATTAAGTGCATATTTGGAAATTCTTCTACAATTGATTCTTGAGTCAGAATCAATTTTGGGGAGAAGCTTTTATGAGTAGCTTTTAAATTTCAAAATTGATTCTAAAGAAAGGGAAGTTTATCCAAACATGCTATCGGTCTATGTACCCATTGTACACAAACCATATTGTTAATCTCCCTGGATGTCTCAATGCAGGAGTAATATAATTGAGTATACCAAAAACCTAAAGCTGCTAACTGAAGTAACTTTGAAGGCCATGGCAAATTCATTGAACTTGGAAGAGGACTGCTTCCTAAAGGGATGTGGAGAGAGAGATACAATGTTTCTGAGACTCAACTGCTACCCTTCATGTCCTATGCCTGATCATGTTCTTGGCATGAAGGCACATGCTGATGGATCATCTATAACTTTTGTGTTGCAAGATAAAGAGGTAGAAGGCCTCCAAATGCTCAAAGATAATCATTGGTTCAAAGTTCCAATCATACCTGATGCTATCGTGATCAGTGTTGGTGATCAAATAGAGGTAATATTTATTAACTAAAGATTCTTTTTTTCTTACATTTAAGCCCACACTAACACAGTAAAGAGAAAACTTGTCAATGCATATGATTGAAACCCTTCTACAATTAATTCACAGCAAGAATAATCACTTATAAGGAGTTTCCCCGAATAATTTTTTGGCGTCAGAATCGATTTTGAGGAAATAGAAACTAGTCCAAACATGCAAGCAACTGATGCAGCAACAAAGCTATTCCAAATAACGTAACTTAGGTTGTGTTTGGAAGAGTTTCTATGAAATTATCATATAACATAAGTGCTTATGCAAGTGTCTGCACAAGCTTATGAAAAAGCTTATGATCTAACTATGAGTTGTTTTAGTCTTATTTTCATAAGTTATTTAAATTAGTTTATGAAAAAGTGTTTATATCTACTTATAACCTAATTTGAGTTTATTGCAATATGTTTCTCAAAATAGCTTATGAATATACATTCATGTGATAAAAACTTATTGTCATATGTGGTTAATAAAACTGTTTACCGGAACTCATCATTAGTCAATGTGACATGATATGCAGATCATGAGCAATGGAATTTTCAGGAGCCCGGTACACAGAGTAGTGATAAATGCAAAGAAGGAAAGACTGACATTAGCTATGTTCCACGTCCCGGATTTAGAAAAAGAGATTAAACCAGTGGAGAAGCTAGTAAACGAGTCAAGGCCAAAATTATACAGGCCGGTGAAAGATTATGTTGAGATCTATTACCGGTATTACCGGCAAGGGAGAAGGCCAATTGAAGCTTCCAAGATTGAACTTTAAATGAAGTAGAATGCTTCTCGGAACTTGGTCCACCAAAGCATAGTGCAAATGAAATAAAATATGTTACCAGAACATCCAAGATATGTCAATCTTGGTAGTGTTTGTGTTTGCTTTACTCTTTTCATTCTTGCGTGTTAAAGAGACATGAAGATAATGCCAATCTGGCTGCCATTTAGTAATTTTATTTGTGCTTGTACTAGGAATAAGAATTTGATACTGGTAAGAGGGTGTGCTATTTATTGTACGCATTATGTTGCTGGATGAGAGGCTATTGATCCACAGGACATGTTTTTGTGTGCATGATGTAGTCTTAAATTTTGTATGTTGGAGATATGCGGGATAACTGTGGTATGGTGGTTTCTTCACTTCATTCCGTAATTATGAGGTCGGGGGTTTGAACTTTGTCCATATGAATATGAATGAAGTGTATTTTGCGTTAAGTAATTTACTGCATAATACAAACACTCATAATAAGGAAATTAATTACTGCTATCAGCAATTGATATCTTAAATAAAAGAAAAGAGATATGCACGACAGATCAAGTGTAATGACAATCACTCCTGAAGAGAGAAAATGGGTAATCTCTCAAATGTAGTATTTCTTCCCCTTTAAAATTCTTATACGATCTACTTGAATTAGCTATTATTGATCGAACATAATGAGTAATTTTTTTTGCTTTCTACACTTACTTTTTCTGGTTTTGTTCATGGAGATGCGCAAACCCCACTTACTTTTTCTAATGTGAGTGTATCTAAAAATGTTAAAAATTATGCTTGGCCATTTTTAATTAAAATTTTAATGATTAAGATCGACCTAGATAAAAAATAGATTATTAAATTAAAAAAATTATGGTTTTTTTATCGTCTCTGGATTATTATTCTCTTAATCGTAAGAAAATTTGATCATGATAAATGACACTATCTCACAATATTGAAAACACACAAAAATCAATTGTCAAATGGTGAAAACTTGACTTGATCAATTTTTTTTATAATTAGAGGACCAAATCCAGAATTCGTATGAGCTTTAAATTCAAATGTATTGATGAGCGTATTTTTGTGATAACCGATGAGTATTTGATTCGAAAGTGAGAAAAATTACTATGTTGTAGAAAAATTCATATGCTGCAACAATCTAGGCTCATCCAATCCCTCTGGTAGCTGAACTTTCTGCCATTCAGACAACGATCCAGTTTGCTCTTGATTTGAATGTGTTGCATGTGATCATAGAGAGCGAATCCATGGAGGCGATTTGTTTGGTTTCGTCTTCGGCGCCGGTGCCCAGAACTAGGTGGGTGGTAGCTGTCATGAACTCAACTTGGAATCATTGTTTTGAATGAGTGTGGGAGATAGCCTTGGTCAAAGGATCTGCTAGTTGATTCTCAGACCTTACATGAATCAAGTTGAGAAACCCAGAATACACATGTTCGCGAATGAAATGACAATCGATGTCAACATGTTTGGACCTCTCATGTGACATAGGGTTTGTAGGAAGATGCATTGCATATTTGTTATCAGTATCTGACTGGATGTTCAAAGGCAGCAAGGAGTTGTTTTAACCAGAGAAGTTCACTTGCTATGTATATATGCCAAAGCGCGGTACTCACTACTCAGCTTCAACTAAGGATCGAGAAACTATGGCCTGGGTTTTTTTATTTCCAGCTAATCAAGGCATTGCCTAGGAACACACATAGACATGTAGTGGATCTTCTAGTGACAGTACAGGAACCCCAATCTGCATTTGTGAAAGCACTAAGAACCCCAATCTGTCCACTACCACTCTCCTTTGGTTCTTTACTGTTGTGCACTCCATCTCACACCAGCGCTTCATATGCACCATTTGCTGATGATGGCCTTGCCCTTGCTGCGGGTGAACTTCTGCGGTCCCGTAGAGCTGGCTAGACTTGAAAATTAGAAGAAGTGACACAAAATTTATAAAACTATATCAACGCTTTGAGAGTAGCAGGTCAAGATTGGGATTGAGATTAGGAGTTTGCTTTCTAGTTGTGGTTATCTTAGATTTTATGTTTCTTTTTGGGTTTGTGTCTATAGACTTTCAAGCGGACGAGGGGGGTCATTTGATCATAGTAGAGGACATCATTTCCCTCGTCTCGCTGGATGATGAAGATGGACTGTCCTGACTGGTGAATATCCATTGCCCTACCACGTTCGAGGTTCTAGACTATCCACTAGAAATATCTTGAGGGTGCTTAAGGATAAATTATGGATCCTTCAATGAAAACATCTCTTAGGGTCCTCTCCTGCGAAGTGATGTTCAGGTCGTGGACTCTTGGACCAAGTCGACCTTACTCCTTGGTTCGGGTTAGTTGACATGCTCGCATCAATAGTTGACTATGAGCCAGATCATGAAAGGTCCAAGTCACAATATAATAGCATCTCTAGTGCAGTACCTTAGTTTGAGACTTTTAGCTGGAATACAGATCTTATAAGATACCTTGCATTGGAGCAAATTGATGTGGAGGGTGTGAGATCACTTTTTAAGGTCAACATTAATGTATTTCACAGCTACTTATCTTTTTTTTTTCTTAATGTATTTCATGGCTACTTTTTTTTCTCCATACACAATACTCGAGGATCAAATCATGGACTAGATGATTAAGTAGCGAAATAAACATTTCTAAAATATATTATTTGAATAAATCGTGTAGATAAAAGAGAATAACATTATTTTAAAAAGTTACTTGGTGTGGTGAGAAAGTGATGAATTTTTTAAGCTGCACCAAAATCAAGATATTCGGTCAATAAACTATTTTTAAAGCTAGCTGCTGCATAATCTTGCCAGCTTCATTTCATTGACCTCTCTATTTGTAAATTACAATTACAATTACAATTCATCTGTCAATCCCCTTCCGAACCTTCACTAGTCACTACTCATGACAGAATCCCAATCTCTAGATTCGGTGGAGGTAAAAACACTTGGTAAAACTGTCCAAGAGCTGGCCCTGAATCCTGAAAATCTGCCAAAAAGTTATATACACGAGCAAGGTGGTGCTGGATTTCGGGATGCTCTTCTACCATCAGAGTCACAGGAACAGGAAATTCCAGTAATTGACCTTCATCAACTCACGTCTCCATCTTCGGCACAACAACAAGAGCTTCAAAAACTCCACTATGCACTCTCTTCATGGGGCTGCTTTCAGGTCTGCGACTCTATACCATTCTATTACAAGAGTATAATCTCTAATTCAATACTTTATGTGTCCTATCATGATTCAAATTGGAGATAGTCATAATCTCTGTAGAGAATACTCAATATCGTATATGAAAGTCTGAACTTTAGAAAAGTTGGTCTCTAGAGAAAGGATATATCTTGGTCTATGATTGTGTGGAATGTCAGTAAGTTAGTCTCGGCCGAGTTGTGCTGACGTTTTATTTAATCATGTGGTCTAACTTGACCGACATTTGACATAATCAGATATCACAAGAGGTATTTTGTTAATTTTAGAGATGCGAAATTAAGCATTCACACTGGCACTGGGTACTCGGTACTCTTTGTCCTGTATAACTGATAAATCACAAAATAGAAATGTAAATATAAAATAAGAGGCATTTTCACAAATCCAAAAATGATATTCACAATTTATTATTGGAATGATGCTCTATTATTTTGTGGGATTCAGGCAATAAACCATGGTATGCCAAGCTCGTTTCTTGACAAGGTGAGAGAAGTTTCGAAGCAATTCTTTGATCTTCCAAAGGAAGAAAAGGAAAAATATGCTAGGGAACCAAACGGTCTTGAAGGATATGGAAATGATCAAATACTTATACAAAATCAAAGGCTTGACTGGACTGACAGAGTATACCTGAAGGTGCATCCTGAAGACCAGAGGAACTTCAAAGTTTGGCCCCAGAAACCCACTGAGTTCAGGTATGAATTCTTTTTCACCCCTAAGTTCTCAATACCACTCTATTCTTAAACATGAAGTAACTGATGAAATGAATATAGATCCACAAGAAGATTCTACTGTTTTTGATACTGTTCTTATAGAATTTGAGTAAAGAGATTATCTTATCGTGTGCGGTGGTGCATGGTGGTGAGTGCACCCGATGACATGGTGTTGTAGATTGAGTCTACGACCGGGAGTTACCTGAAAAAGTCACTCAAATGCTCAAGTCAGCAATGGACCAAAGATAGAGTTCTGCAAAATGGAAGCAATTATGAGAATGCCCTTACTTACACGGTGCATACCAAATATGTATTTATAGAGTTTTGAGTGAACTATAATAAGAGTGTTTCACCATTTTCATGGCTTTATGACAGTATTAAGTGCATATTTGAAATTTTTTCTAGAATTAATTATGGAGGCAAAATCAATTTTGATGAGAAACTTATGTTATTAGCTTTTGAATTTCTGAATTGATTCTGAGGGAAGATAAGTTTATCCAATTATGCTATCAGTCTATATACCTATTATACACAAACCATATTGTTAATCTCATTGTATGTCTCAATGCAGGAGTACTTTACTTGAGTACACCAAAAACCTAAAGCTGCTAACTGAAGTAACTTTGAAGGCCATGGCAAATTCATTGAACTTGGAAGAGGACTGCTTCCTGAAGGAATGTGGAGAGAGAGATACAATGTTTCTGAGACTCAACTACTACCCTTCATGTCCTATGCCTGATCATGTTCTTGGCCTGAAGCCACATGCTGATGGATCATCTATAACTTTTGTGCTGCAAGATAAAGAGGTAGAAGGCCTCCAAATGCTCAAAGATAATCACTGGTTCAAAGTCCCAATCATCCCTGATGCTATCGTAATTAATGTTGGTGATCAAATAGAGGTAATGAGTGATGACTATCAACTAAAGATTCTACATTCATGCAAATCCTAGCACAACAAATAGAAAACTTGTCAATGCAGTACATGATTGGAAACCTTTCTACTTATAAGTATTTCTTAGTAGTTTCTGGGTATCAGAATTGATTCTGAGGAAATAAAAACTGGTTCAAACATGCTAGCAATTGATGCAGCAACAAAGCAGGTCCAAATAATTGTTCTTTGAAATTATCTTATAGCATAAGTATTTATACTAGTGTTTAGGTAAACTTATGAAAATAGCTCATGATCTACCTATTAGTTGTTTTAGTCTTATTTTCATAAGCTACTCAGATTATGAATACGTGCTTATACATACGTTTTAACTATTTTGAATTTATTTCAATAAATTTCTCAAAATAACTTATGAATAAGCGTTTATGTGATAAAAGCTTATTGTGATGTGTGCTTAATTAAACTGTTAACCCTAACGCACCATTAGTTAATTTGGCTTGATATGCAGATCATGAGCAATGGAATTTTCAGGAGCCCAGTACACAGAGTAGTGGTAAATGCAGAAAAGGAAAGACTCACGTTAGCTATGTTCCACGTCCCGGATTCAGAAAAAGAGATAAAAGTAGTGGAGAAGCTAGTGAACGAGTCAAGGCCAAAATTATACAGGCCGGTGAAAGATTATGTTGGGATCTATTTCCAGTATTACCAGCAAGGGAGAAGACCGATTGAAGCTTCCAGGATTGAACTTTAAATGAAGTAGAGTGGTTCTCGAAACTTGGGTTACCAAAGCATAATGAATATGATATAAAATACGTTACCAGAACATCCAAGATATGGCTGCTAGTGCAAATGGAATTTATGTGGTTTTGTATGATCATGTTAATCTACATGACCAAAAACAACAGGACCCAACCAAATATAACCCAATATGAATGATGCAGATCACTGCTTTGCTTTGAATGGCCCTAACCACCCTATCATCACAATGGAACTCGATCGACCAGAATGTGCCTAACACCTAAATCCATAATGCTAGTGTTTGAGTTCTACATTGGTTAAATATAAATGAGGTGGAGACTTTATAAAAGATGTGATTCATAAATCTAACACCTTAAAGTTTTGGGTTAACATGTGGTGTCGGGTTCTGTTGATCGTCTTCGTGCTCGCCATAGACTCCTCCATTTCCCCAACACATAGACAGTAATTGAATACCATTTTTGATCCCTATAGGCTCAGCAACTTCCACTCCAAGATTGGTCCTCACCTTCGAAGAGGAGAAAGTACTGCACTGTCCGAGAGTGTTTCCAACACAAATTCTCTCTATCAATCAGTTCAAAAACATAGGTAGCCTCACAATTTTCTAACGTTCAGGACCATACATTAAAACCATTTTGCCAGTATCACATTCATTTCCTACTGTTAATTTAAAAATTTAATTATTTTGGTATCTAACTATATTTGAAGATCTAGCACTATTCAATGACACTAGAAGGGTTATGACTTTCGAATCAGATGAAAATCATCATTCATGCGGCAAGCACCAATGGTTTTCGAGAACAATATGTGTCCAAGTTACAATATTATTGAAGATTCAGGGATCGATATTATTGATATATCAACAATATGTTATATCTAACTTTGATCCCCTAGTCACGCAAAGATGGTTATGTCATGGTCACCCCCATTAATTAAAAAAAATTTAAAATGATAATGTAAAATTACTTGTTGGTTTCATTCATTTTGTATTTTCTTATAGCAAAATCATGTTTGTTCATATTGACACCACCCAACCCAAAGTTTTTCCTCCTCCACCGATAGTATAATCACAACACAAGAATTTAACGTAGAAACTCTATAATTGAAGAAAAAACCACAACTATTGTCTAAACCGACGACCAGAGAATAAATACTCTGTAAAAATTGTTACAATACATATTCTTCTCTCTCACTCCAAAACCCTAGCATACCCACATTCTCCCAAAGTAAATATCTGAACAATATCTCAGGACACTCTAACATAAACATAAGAACATAAGAAAAAGAACAGATAAAAGCTAAGTGTGGGATTCTCTCAATGATGCACAATTGTTGGGATGCTATTTCTTCTCCTGTCACATAAATAACTTTATATTATATTTTAACAATTATTTAGTTGTGTTATTGATCTACTTACTTCAATAATTCACCATGATGTCATAGGCCAATAATATATACTCTTGCGCGCAGTACTTGTGGCAACAGTTTAATATATTGAATTGAAGCACCAGCCAAGGACTCAGTCACTTAGCTGTAGCCTGTAAAGGTTGACTGTTTGAAATTAACTATCACTTGAGGTTGCTTGCTATAAATCCAATTGAGTACGAGAAGAGTGGTACTGGTGCATATATATATATATATATAATCTTTTCCCTAGCTTCTGTTTGTAGATCACATTACAATTAATACATATTTTCCTTCTTCATTACTCGTCATGGCACAATCTCAATCTGTGGATTCGGTGGAGGTAGAGATACTTGGTAAAACTGTCCAAGAGCTGGCCCTGAATCCTGAAAAAATTCTGCCAAAATGTTTTATGCATGAGGAAGGTGGTGCTGGCTTTCGAGATGCTCTTCTACCACCAGAGTCGGAGGGTATTCCAGTGATTGACCTTCACCTCCTCAAATCTCCATCTTCGGCTCAACAAGAGGTAGCAAAACTCCACTATGCATTCTCTTCATGGGGCTGCTTTCAGGTCTGTAACTCTCAATTTGAATACTTAATTTATCTGTCCTGTCCTATTATCATTTGAATTGGAGATCTAGAAGCACTCTACTCAAAAAAACATATTTTGGCAAGATGATAAAATCAATTGATATTTGGCTGAAGTTCTAGTGGGTCAGTTAGTTGCAGTTTGGGATGGCTTTGTGGGATTTCATTGACGATCAGATCTGGCCATCTAGTTAGTTTCTTTTTGTTCTGTCAGGTTTTTTGCTGTGCTGTGGGTTGCGAGTTGCGTGCAGAAATTTGTCTGTCTGTGTTTGGAGTTGCTGGGCTGAACTGTTGTTGGGCTTTGCTGTTTATTTTCTTTATTTTTTGCACTCTATCTTCCTATCTTTAAAATTGAGATTGTTTGTAAGGTTTTGTTTTTTCCTTGAAAAGCATAATAGGTGACTTTTTGAAAAGAGCCACTGAAATAATTGAGAAGAAATTGCATAGACATCAGCATTCTGGAGAGGAACAACCTTAATAGGAGGGTCCTCAATCCAAATTAAATTTGCATAAGAGGATGCATTCCTAAGCAGAAAATTCGTAACCTTAACAAATAGAAACTGAATCAAAATAATAATCCAAGTTAAATAAGAGTTCCCAAGCAAACTCGTCTTCCATCCCCTGTTGAGTTGGAGGCAATTGGTTTCAAGACATATATGTTGAAAACCCATCTCAGAAGCAAGAATCGTAGCCCGACAGAGGCTAAGGGCCTCGGCCACAACCACTGAAAGCACCGACGTTGGAAAAGAGACCGTTGCAGCCATAACCTTGGCCCGGAAATTTCGAGCCACCATCCCGAAGCTCGCAGCATTCACTAAAGCATCCACATTTAGCAGGTCTGGTCCATCTCGACGCAAGCACAGGAGCAGGCCTCGCCACCTGAGGAGAACCCGGCGGTCGAAAATGAAGCACAACTTCACAAGAGAAATTGTGGTCCTGGAAAATGACGCGGTTCCTAGCCTCCCATAGAGCATAAATCCCAGATTGCAGCATTGTTATACTCTCCAGATTAGCAACAACAAGAAAATGAAGCAGAAACTCATGAAACGAAGGAAATGAATCCAACCTTAGAGATAATGGAAAGGCAAACCAGTAACCAAGCACAGGAGAACAGTGTTGGAAAGCACGATCAAGAGTCTCCACAGCTTCCCCACAGAGAGAGCAAGAAGGATCAACATCCACCCCCCTTCGAAAAAGAGAGTCTCGGATCGGTAAAAACCTCTGTATCAGACACCACACGCCGCCTCCTTTGTTTGTGGAAGAGTTGGAGAAGCCCAAAATCGCTTCGATAACGCCCAAGGCAAGGAAACAACGGTTGAAGAGGACTCAACTGAGCTCGTGGGAATGAATTGGTATCCTGATTTTGAAGTATACACACCATCAGTGGTATGAGACCATATTAGAGCATCTTCGCTACCAGCTAAAGGAAGTGGAATGGCCAGAATTACCTGGGTAAGTGAGATACAAAGGTCACTGGCCACGCAACGTCTCAAGCATCATTCACCAGAGCATAATCAAGCCTCTCCTCAATCGTTCTCAGCTCCCACCGCTTATTTGACCATGTACCCTGAAGACTCAACAAGATGTAGACCACAATCATTGCAAGACTGATTAGCCACATGTAGTTGTCCTATATATGGAGGATCTCGCCCAAGCTTGTCATTCGGGGAGAGAATAACATCCAAGGAACTGCAACATTCGGTTTCATTCGACGGAGAATGGACCAAGTATGAGCCTTTGGGGGCTCCTCCGGATAACCATACAAAGCCAAGACCTGGAGCTTCCATTCCTCATTAGGATGAACAATGGAAAATGAATATGATTTAGAGAAGTCGTAATCACTTCCACATCCAAATCGGAACTCTAAAACAAACATAAACCCCCTGCGCTCTAGACCTCCCATGACTAGCACATTGGACAGGGAAAGACTTCCCAAGCCACATGTCTAAGAATCTTCGACGAATACAACTTGTTTCCATTGTAAACACCACGTTAGAAACTTTGGTGTGGAGGAGACTACTAGATTTTGCTTAGGTTTTTGTATTTGCCCATCTCGTGCTGGGAGTGATGTACTCAATTTTATTTTTCAATAAAAGATTTTGCTGCTAAAAAATATATACTCTCTTCCAAAACTTTTGTTATTTAAGGTTATGCACATAGTTTAAGAGTTTATTGAGGACTTCAACATATCATGTGATTTTACGTGTGTTTAAAAATGTTAACATATGTCATATATTTATTAGCTTTACAACTTCAACTAAAAAAATATTGCAAATTAAATATTAAAAACACCCGTGCATTGCACGGGTTACTTACTAGTTGATATTAAAGTTGAGTTATATTAAAGAGATAGAATAATAGTTATTGGTTAAGAAATTGGTGAGAATTGTGATGGGTGAAAATAAGAGATAATAGGTTAGAGGTATAATATTAAATGAATGTATATATGGAAGATAATGTGATAAATAGTATTATAAAAGTTTGGAAAAGCTAAAACAACAAATGTTTAGGAACGAGGGGCGACAAAGTATATATTGATAAAATCATAAAATAAAAATGCAAATTTAAAGGGTAGGATGTTGGTCTAGTGGTAGTCAAGCTAAATCTGGTAAATGTGAGGTCATAATATTGAATTCCGAGAAAGTCATTCGTTGGGATGGACTACCATCGTATGCCGAACAGGTTAACGCCTGCAATGACAAAAAAAAAGAATTTATGTACCAAAAAACAAAGGTAGTTCTATATTGTAAACATGTTTTTATAATATTTAGTACATGTTATTTATAATACGTTCCTTATGTGCCAAGATAAATTTGCTTATCAGCGCTCTTAAACCATGTTTTTCTTAATCCACATTTGACAAATCCAAATATAAAATAAGAGGCGTTTCCACAAATCCAAACAAATGATATTATCAATTTATTTTTCTAGTCCATATTGGAATGATATTCTCTATTATCTTATGGGATTCAGGCAACAAACCATGGTATGCCAAGTTCGTTTCTTGACAAGGTGAGAGAAGTTTCAAAGCAGTTCTTCAAACTTTCAAATGAAGAAAAGCAAAAATATGCAATGGAACCAAACAATCCTGAAGGGTATGGAGATGATAAGATAATTGTAAAAAATCAGAAGGTTGATTGGACCGACAGAGTATACCTAACGGTGCAGCCAGAAGACCAGAGGAACTTCAAATTTTGGCCCCAAAAACCCAATGATTTCAGGTATATATTCTTGTCACTCCTAAGTTCTCAATATAAATATAACTCCACCAGAAGATTCTGCTGCTTTTTTATATTGCTCTTCTATAATATGTGCATAAAATGAAAGCAATTATGACAATACCCTAACTTACCGTGTATATTAAACTTGTATTTATGAAGTTTAAAGTAAAAAACAATAAGAGTGTTTAGCCTTTTCCAAGGCGTGGCATAGCTGACTTTTATGGTTGTAGTCTTTTACTTCAATGATATTGAATTAGTAACCAACAACTTAGAGTTTCGTTTAGCTAGTTAGTCTGGTGAGTGAAAGATTTTTCTTTAGTTAACGAGCTTGGGGTTCACTTGTAAGCCTCTTGGGCCGGCTAAGATGATGGTCATGGACTTGTGGCTAGGACGGGCAATTGTCCCCACAACAATTTTGACTTTTCTCACATATAATACTACTAATTTGCCTTCAATGCCTCTAAAAGGTTGTTCAATGTTTCCAAATTGTTCAATATTTCTAAAATATATAATCTCATAGAGAACAATTATGATATGTATTTAAACTTTTAATAATAATATATTATATTTTAAGAGTTGTAAATTAATTTATATATGTTGTCCCCACAACTTGAAAATCCTGGAGTGGCTGTGTGGACTAGCAAGATAAGATACATGCATAACGTAACAATAAACTATTTCTTATTTTGAAATATTATCATTTTTCATACAATAATAAATAAGCAATTTCCTTATTTTTCATGACACAAGTATTAAATGCATGTTTAGAAATACTTCTACAATTGATTCTGGAGCTAGAACTAATTTGGTGAGAGCTTTCGTGAGTAGTTTTTAAATTTATAAATTGATTCCGACGAAAGAGAAGTTGGTCCAAACACACTATGAGTCTATGTACTGTACACTAACCAAATTGTTAATCTCATTGTATGTCTCAATGCAGGAGTACTCTACTTAAGTATACCGAAAACCTAAAGCTGCTAAATGAAGTAATTTTGAAGGCCTTGGCAAACTCATTGAACTTGGAAGAGGACTGCTTCCTAAAGGAATGTGGAGAGAGAGCTCCAATGGTTCTGAGACTCAACTACTTCCCTCCTTGTCCTATGCCTGATCATGTTCTTGGGCTGAAACCCCATGCTGATGGATCATCTATAACTTTTGTGTTGCAAGATAAAGAGGTAGAAGGCCTCCAAATGCTCAAAGATAATCAGTGGTTCAAAGTTCCAATCATCCCTGATGCTGTCTTGATTCATGTTGGTGATCAATTGGAGGTAATGAATGTTAACTAAAGCTTCTTACATTCAGGCACAAACAAGCACGACAACAGAGAGAAAAACTTGTAAATGCATTTTATACAGCAGATCAAATAACTTTGGTCACGTTTGGAAGAGTCAATTTATTTGAAATTATCTTGTAGTAGAAGTGATTATCCAAATGTTTAGGTAATCTAATGAAAATACCTCATGATATATTAATATCTACCTATATATAAGTTGTTTTAGACTTAGTTTCGTAATTAAGATGCTTAGATTAACTTATGAATAATACTTATATTTATCTATAAATTATTATGAATAAGTGATAAGAGGTTATTGTAATTAACATTTATGCAGATCATGAGCAATGGAATTTTCCGGAGCCCAGTACACAGAGTAGTGATAAATGCAGAAAAGGACAGGCTCACATTAGCTACGTTCCACATCCCGGAGTTAGAGAAAGAGATAAAACCAGTGGAGAAGCTAGTGAATGAGTCAAGGCCAAAATTATACAGACCGGTGAAAAATTATATGGGGAACTATTTCCAGTATTACCAGTCAGGTGGAATTCCAATTGAAGCTTCCAAGATTGAACTTTAAGTGAAGTAGAATGCTTCTGGGAACTTAGTAGTCCACCAAAGCATAATGAAAATGAAAATGAAATAAAATATGTTACCCATGCATGTCGGGTTTATGTTTGGCTTTTCCTTTACCATTATTTGTTGGTCTGTTATGCAATTATTTGTCTGCTATATCTCTTGCTCGTTTGTTAGAATTATTCCCCTTTGTTTTCTGTCTTTATCTTGGTCTTGATTAAGGGTTGTACGCCTGTACCAGCTGTATATTTTCTGGTGCTTCGTCCTTAGCAACATGATCTCTAATTGGGTAAGCACCGCTTGTGCTTGTTTGTAATAAACTTTACTTATATAAAAAATATTTGTGGTTTTGGCTTTTTATCTATTTATTAAAATGTTTGTTGTTTTAGATTTTTAAGACTATTTATCACATTTTCTTTCATCTATACCTATCATCTCTTATTCACATGCATCTATCACAATTTTCATCAACTACTACGTAACCAATAATTATTATTCTCATTTCTTTAATATAACTTAATACTCCCTCCGTCCCAAATTATAAGGTCCTATTCAGACAAAAACGCTTAATAAGAAAACATGTAATAAGCTAATTAATATTTTGGTTTTGTTATTTTTGTACAAATCTTCCATATATACCTCTATTTAAAGCTCTCACTTCAATGTTATTAAGCCTGTTTTGCAATTGAAAATATAATGAATGCAAGGATAAAATAGGAAAACTTATTATTTTTTCTAAAATCTAGAAAGGATCTTATAATTTGGGACACCAAGTTTGTCTCTAAAGGGTCTTATAATTTGGGACAGAGAGAATATTAAATAAGAGTGTCTTAGTCAAATTATCATATCAATTCGTGAACTCTTAAACGGTGTGTATAGTCTTAAACAACAAGCATTTTAGAATGAAGGGAGTTGATAAGAACCTTAGGAGAACCACACCACAAAAGCTAGCTGTAGTTGGAGAGTCCAATGCCTTATAAACCCATATTAGAATCTCATAATTCCATATGTTGGGTTCTAGCAAGAGTATATGATTGCAGTAGCATATAGAGTTTGATCTATACCTTGTGTATTAACTTCGACCTTCCCTTTTTGGGATTCAACATCTATTCTATGCATGGTAAAATTGAAATGTGAAAATAACTCATGACATAAAATTTATTGAAAGAAAGACTCGTAAACGAAACGGCGAAAACGGCTATATATATATTATGCGCATATGTATATATATACATAAGTGAATATTTTATCTTAGTCCATGAGTGACTTTATTAAAGTGCTTGAGTAATCAAGCGGGTTGGCGTAGTGGTTGGGGGTTCAAATCTCAACTCTTGTGAATGGAAAAAACTCATTGGCCAGCTCCTTACCGCTTTGTGCGCTGACCGTAGGACGAAAGATTAGTCTCACGGCAATCGGTTATAGGGATACATTGGTTAAGACAAAGAAAAAAATACTGGAGTGATTTTAATTAAATGATAAAGTGTACTTTATAACCTAAGTTATTTTGTCTTCTAGTTAGTCTTTAATAGTGACATTTATGCCACTTTTGGACCAAGCAACGATTGCGTACGGAAAAGCAAATAAGCTACCTTCAATTAGAGGTACAATTCGAATTGTTTGAGGGTGTTAGTACAAGTTTTGCTTTTGTTTAATAAAGATGAGAATGCTTTATTAGGAAGAAGATATTGACTTGCTTGGAGGTTAAGTAGCTTGTGGATGAAATTAAAAGAGATATGAATAGTGACACATACTAGGTTTAGGGAACAAGGAAACAACTAATAGGGGCCTTAATGGAATTTATGCACATGATGCCTTCATTTTTATTTTTTTCATCTTTGAGTGCATGAAGGTTTAGAGAGAGAATGTGAGAGTAGTGAGAGAAGCTCTTAAGAAACACTTCTCCTCCCTCTTTCTTCTTCTTTGGGAGAATTCTTCCCCACCGTAAATCACCTCCAAGCTCTCATTTTTCCTTCCTTATTTCTACATCAAAAAGGTAGATCTTCTCAAAATCTCTCTAGTGGTACAAGTTTCATGCATACAATTCTTGATTTAAGGCTTTGATATTGTGTTTATGTTTTCAAGTTTAGATTTTGCAAAAGTATTTTCATAAGACCTTGTCTAGACCTATACAACCATGTAGTTAGTTTTTCAAGAAGTTCAGATTTTTTTACTAGAAGCGATTTTGAACCAATTTTTTTACAAAGTGGTGTTGGAAAAGTGTTTCCTACTATGTAGATATCTATGGATTTATCAAGTTTATTTTAAGAAAAGTTGTGCAAACGTGATTTTGGAAAGTAGCTTATTTGCAAAAGTGCTTTGAAGGAAACTTGCATAAAATGATGAGATCTACTCAAATATGAAATTATTTTTGAAATATAGAATCTCCTTGCTAATATAATGATGATGACTGAACCTATATTGACGGTTTTGAGTGAGTTTTTGATATTTGGAAACTTGATTCTTGTTTGCTTTAATGTTGATTCTGGTTAAGGAAAAGAAAATGATGTTTAAAGAAAATATAGGGACTTAAATTGAAGTTTTGAATTTTTTTGGTGCCAATGTTTGATTTATAAATGCTTAAGGATTGAAAATCATATTTTAGAAAGTCAAAGGGCTATAAGTTGCATTTTATATAAGTTTGGGACTAAAGAAGGTTTTCTTAAAGTTTGAGGACCAAAATGAGATTTCAAGAAAGTTAAGGGACTTATTTTGAAAATTATAAAAGTAAAAGGAATTAATTTTAAAGTTATAAAAGTATAAGGACTTATTTTGAAAGTTATAAAAGTTTAAAGATTTATTTTGAAGATTGTGAAAGTTGAAGGACTTCTTTTAAAAGTTGAAACTTCTTTAATTATTGTTTATGAACCTTGAACATGTAGATTGCAGGTAGAACTTAAGGAAGCTATTTAGCCTTATCCTAAGATTAAGTTTAGTTTTTGAGAATAAGATAGAACGTATCTTGTGTAAGGTATCAGACTCGAGGTTGAGTCAAAGTCAGTTCGAGGGTCGGTTTGCGGGAAGGAAAGCGGTCAATGTAAGAGCGCTTTGATGTTTTGATATCTTTGTATGATATATAATATAGACATATGTGGTTAATTGAATGTGGGAACTTGTATGCGTGATTGAAATATGGATGATGTTGTTGAATTGAATGTGGCACCTTGTATGCGTGATTGAAACAACTGTTGAATGATTGATGTGATGCTTGAATTTATCTTGTTTGATTATATAGAAAGCATGCTATGTAGTTCATATTAATGAGAAAGTAATACTAAAAGTATTGCGTCATATGATTGATAACTTGTTGTTTGAATTAATGTTGTTTCCCTGTTCATGCTATGCTTGAATTGTTGTTTATGTTCTTGATTGTTATTGAATGTGCAAATGGAGGGGAAAAGAGAGTTACCAGTTGGACAAGAAGTCCTTCGGTATTTGAGATGAGGGTTTGTTTGAAACTGAGGCTTAACGGTTTTCAGAAGAATAAAGAGAGAAGTTATAATTAGAAGCTCAGTTGATGTTTTCGGAAATATGTTTTCAAAGAATAAACGATGGAAATTGAGAGCTTTAAAAAGGAAGTGAATCTGTCCTATGCTTTCATGAAAGAAATTCATAATGCACAAGTGAACTCTTCGAACCCTTTTTATTAACTAAGGACAATTCCACTCTTTGTAAAACAAGTCACGTATTTATAAAGAATTATAAGACTTATCTTTTGAAAAAAAAATTGAGACGTATCTTTGGGAAATGAATCATAAGGATTTCCCGAAAAGAAATCATATGACATGTTTTATGAAAAGAATCACAAGACTGTAAGATAAGAATCATAAGAGATGTTTTCACAAGAAAGATGGGAGTTTACCCGTAAGAAAGTGATGACTTGATCGTCGATTGTTATCAATGTGGATCGCTGGCAGATACGACTAACTGATGAGAAATGAAGTGATGTAAGACATGCACTCGATTAGGATGGACCCTCATTGGAACCAGAACTCGGATTCGTATGAGAGATGTTTGTCGTTATGCTGTTGTTTTGGTGGAGCTAGGAGACCAGTGAGGGTGATCCTAGCGAAGACATTCCTATAATGGACCCAAACATCAGTGAGGACAACTCGTTGTATGTGACTAACAATTATATTAGATTATTCATGCATATTGTCTCTGGGACGGTAGTGAGTTTGTGCCTGCTTTTGTTTCTAGGATGGCAGTGAAGTCGTACTTGTTTTCGTTTCCAGGACGACAGTGAGGTCGTACCTACTTGTCATCAGGGCAGCAGTGGAGTCGTGTTTGTTGACCACAAGATGACAACGAGGTCATTCCTGTGCCTGTATGACCACAAGATGGCAGTGAGGTCATTCTTGTGTCTCATTGTTGCTAGCATCGAGGTTATCAATTAATCGGTAAGTGGCATCCCGCCTTCAAGGGAGTGTTGGCGTAATATATGAAGCATTTGAGTATTGTATGTGCATGTTATGTAGACTAACATTGAGGTTGTGGTTAGCCTGTGGGACCAAATAAGTGTTCAGGAGAATGATTATGTGTGGCTCTGAGGAGTGTGATATTGTGTTCCATGCCCTTTAATTGATGAATTGATGTGAATAGCCGTGACTAGAATTGTTCAAGATATATTTGTGATATAACTTATATATAGTGTCTGACATGTCTATGCACATACTATTACTGTATCACGCCTATGCTTCTACAAGGGGTTGTTTTCAAAAAGTTGACCATTGCGTTTTTTTACCAGTGGATGTTCTTGGGGTATCATCCACAGAGGGGGATGTCCGTTTCAGGGATGATGCTTGACGCTAGAGACGTGAGTGAAGATGTGAGGGCTCGTTCATGACGCCATGTGTGCTTGAGCACAATTTGTATATATATAATATATACTGTGTTGGCTGTAATAGATTATTATTTGAAAAGTATGGGGTATATGTAATTCATGAGGTCACAACATATTTTTTATTATAAATATATTTGCATTTTTTACTTCAAAATATCATGAGCATATTTATTTTATGAATAAGGACAATATAGTAACTCTTGAAAATCAGGGCGTTACCTCAATAATGATAAACCTCAAAAAATGTTAGTGCAATGTTTATAAAAAGTAAGAGTAATTAATGTCTTGTTAAATAATAAATGAGAAACCATTACAACAGTGATAAATTTAAGGGGAAATAAGTGGAATTTAACCTAATTTTTAGGTGATGCACGGTTCATGCACTAGTATATTGGTAAAGGGATAAAGCCCAAATACAAAGAAGTTGACCGAAAAAAAGAGAGAGTTCTAAGAAGTAAATAGTCTTTTGGAATTTTATTTTTGTGGAGAGTGTGTGCTATGGGCTGAAGATGGATCTCTCTGGTTAAAGCCCAGAAGGCCCATAAAATAGGGGGTGCTCTGAGCCTGAGTCACCAGTCACACTAGGGCACAACCTTCAAAACCAAACAAACAAACATTGCTCGTCATTCTGAGCACCCAGGTCAGGAACGAAACGAAGAACAGTTTGGTTCGTTTTTTTCTTCTTTTGGGAGAGACATCACACACAACACAATATAACAGAAGCAAACACCCTTCTCTTTTCTCTTCTCTGGTCTCTACAACTGTAATCTCTCAATTCAATTCCTAGGCTAGGGATTTCAATTTTCCACATGGACGTTGAAGACGAAGAAGCTGCTTCACCCAACAACAAATCTCCTCCTTCACTCCAACAACAACAACACTCCGATGATGAACCTCCACACATCTCCACCAATGCTGAGCCCGTGATCGCAGAGGAGAGCGCGGTTGTTGCTGAACTGGTTGCCGCCGATGCGATGATGAACGAGGAGGCGGTGTCCGGTGACGGCGGTGAAATGCAAGTCATGGACGTCGCGCCTGATGGCTCTCCGTTGGATGGGGCTGGCGTGGACGTGGAAGATGAAATTTTGGAGGATAAGGGGAATGAGGGAACCGATGTGGATGATTCTATGGCTGTGGAGACCGGGAGGGTGGAAGAGGAAGCCATCGGGGAGGACCAAGTCAGGGACGAGGAGGCTAATGAAGCAGCTTCGATGGAAGAAGATGAAGAACAACAGGGAGGAGGAGGAGGAGGAGAAGAAGAAGAAGAACAGCATCAAGGTGAAGAAGAAGAAGAAGTAGAAGAACGAGGGGAACATGAAGTAGAGCAACATCAGGGAGAAGAAGAACAGCAACAAGAAGAAGGAGAAGAGGAAGAACAGCAACAAGAAGAAGGAGAAGAAGAAGGAGGAGGAGGAGAAGAACAGCTAGAAGAAGAAGAAGAACAGCTAGACGGTGAAGGAGAAGACGAAGAAGAAGAAGGAGAAGAAGAAGAAGAAGGAGAAGAAGAAGAAGAAGAAGAAGCACACGAAGAAGAAGCTGGAGTTGATGGTGGTGTGGCAGAGGCTAGAGAGTTCACCGAGGTCGAGGAGATAGATGCAATGGAGGAGCAAAGTGTGAGTGTTAGTGGTGGGAAGAGGAAGCGTGGGAGTGGGAAGAATTCTAAGTCTACAGGAAGAGTTACATCCAGGAAAAAGATTGAAGAGGACGTTTGTTTCATTTGCTTTGATGGGGGTGAACTCGTGCTTTGTGACCGAAGGTGAGACTGAGATCATTATGCGCCTGAAATAAGATTTATAATTGTATCCATTATATGCTTATTTGGAAAGTTCATTGCCTTTTCTTTCTTGATCATTAGGGGATGCCCCAAGGCTTACCATCCTTCGTGCGTTAATCGTGATGAGGCCTTCTTTCGAGCCAAGGGAAAATGGAATTGTGGTATGCTTCCTTATTTTGTGCTGTATATGTTGTTTTCACCATCATCATTTGTTTACTTCTTTTGGGAGTTTGTTAAACTTCACTTTTACTTTTCAATGTATGTGCTCCAGTCTCAAGTGTTAAGATAAAATTCAGAGTCAGTTTGAGTCACAGTGATATGCAGGTAATGTGTATGATTTGAATGTTGTAAGTAGCTTCAACATATTTAAGATGCCCAAATTTCTCTGGGTGGGTTGAAGATGGGCAACTTGAAAAGTTGATGGCAGTCAAAGAGAGGGAAAACATTATCACACTATGTGTAGTTGCCTATATGGATCTGTTGAATTTATTGAGCTCTACAACAACAACAGCAAAAGCCTTATCCCACTAAGTTGGGTCGGCTATATGGATCACACTACGCCATTTAGCTCGATAAAAAACTAAGTTATGAGGGATATTATTGATAATGAGATTATCTCTAACAATATCTTCCCATGTTCTTTTTGGTCTCCCTCTTCCTCTCTTTGCATGACTAAAAACCATGTTATCAACACGTCTCACCGTTGCCTCCATAGGTCTTCTTTGCACATGTCCATACCACCTTAACTGATTTTCTGTCAACTTCTCCATGATAGGCGCCACTCCAATATCTTTTCTAATCCGCTCATTGCATATCTTATCCTTCCTAGTGTGTCTACTCATCCATCTTAACATTCTCATTTCTGCTACTCCAACTTTTCTCTTGTGTTGTCCCGTTAAAGTCCAACGTTTGCTACCATAGATTATAGCAGGTCTTATAGTGGTTTGGTAAAACTTTCCTGTAAGTTTTGTTAATGGTCTCCCTTACTGTGTTTTGGCCTTCCTCTATCCTTTTAGGCAGACTGTCTTCAATTTGATCCACTTTTGTGATTGAAGTTCCTGGAATAAAAGAAAATTTTATTTTTCCTGGAGCATCGCCAATCAGTTTCTTCGCTTACTATCTATTCCAAATATCTTTACTTCAGCTTGGTAGTTTGTGACATGATCAAGGGTATACTATTCATGAAAGTACTTTGCTTTGTGTCCAGCTTTTAGAAACCTGTTTTTCACATCATTTGCAGTTTTGCACTCTGGTTATTATTTATTTTGTAAATAGCAAACCATGCCTTAAAAGTTGTTAACAACACCAACAACAACAAAAGCCTTATCCCACTAAGTTAAAAGTTGTTAACAATAGAACCAAAATTACCTATTATTAGGATCCCTGGAGAGAGAAATGAGAAATTGCTGGAAAGAACCAAAAGGAAAAAAAGACTGTTTTCTTGAAACTGAACAGAAATGGAGAATAGAATTCTGCCCAAGGGTTTCCCCTTCACAAAGGATCTCTACTATTCTACTTTCATACCAAAAGCTATCAAACTATAGAATGAATGCCTCCATTCTGATTTCCCCCTTATCTTACTAATCTCTTGTAACTTTCTACCTAATAGGCTAACTGCTATCCTTATTCTTTCATAATGATACATCCAAATATATCACCTCCCTTGTGAATCCACCTTGCCCTCAATTCTCTTTAACAAAGGTGCATGCTTATTTTAATTCTCTTCTGAATGGCAAGCTATTTAGTCTTCAAAAACATGATAATAATTACATTGATTTCCTGTATCTGACTTTCCGAATCTTTGATCATCATGATCCCAGGTTGGCATCTTTGCAGCAACTGTGAGAAGAATGCTTACTATATGTGCTATACATGTACATTCTCTTTGTGCAAGGGCTGTATCAAAGATGCTGCTATCTTATGTGTTAGGGGGAACAAGGGCTTTTGCGAGACATGCATGAGAACTGTAACGTTAGTTGAGCAGAATGAGCAGGGGAACAGCATGGTATATCTTCTTTCCCTACCCTTTTTCTTGTCCTATGCTTTCTTGTAAAAATGTTATTCTAAAATGATGTAATGTATGTGTGTTTCGGAATGATCGAGTGTTCATCCTTCAGTTAGTTTTGAGGTGGTACTGGTTGTGGTTCGTTGGGTTTTACTATTTACTTCGCTTATTGCTAACTTCTTTTCAGTTAGTCTAGGTTATCTTCTTCAATATGATAAGAGGTGACATGATTATGGTATCTTGCTTGTTTGCTCCCCCCCCCCCTCTACATATTCAATCCACATTCTTGACACATGCCCCTTGATCAAATGCCATCCGTTCTTATGGATGGATATGATACAAGCTTACAATGGATCAGTCTTTTAAAAAATGAAAAAAGGAAGGAAAGCTACCTGAATGATGAGTCCTCTTGGAACCACTTTTAGCCTTTGTTTTCTATTTCTCATAGAAGGGGGCAGGAAGGAAATATAATTGTAGGCTTTAACTTTTAACAAATTAATATGAACTGCCTATCTTACTTAACACTAGAAGATGCTATGCTAAACAACATATATAGAGGCTGCAAGCTAAAAAACATATGCTAGTGAAAGATATTAATTCTTTAGGTAAAATTCAGGAGAATTACTGATGGAGCAGAATAAATTTGCATGAATGAGAAGTAACTTTGTTGGTTAGTCATGTCAATCCCAACATAGCAGGCATTTTTCAGGCACAAGGTAATTTTGGCTTTCATTTGCTTAACAACACAAGATGATACCAGAATTTTTCAGCTTGCAGAATTAAGTTTGAGGGAAAAATAATGGTGCTTCTGTTTGTAAAGAGTACCTAAATGGCTAAATGTCTTTCCCTTCCCAGAAAAGAAATAGTCCAGAATTCTGATGAAGAAGTGAGAACTATTTTGTTAATGATTATTGCAAGGCTTTTCTCTTTCATTTTCATTTTGCTTCCAAATAAGATGCATTCTTTTGGAGCACATCAAATTATCTCTCACTAACACTAACTACAAACATCGTAACTATCAAGCAGACGTATCTCCTATAAATAGACTACTATTAAAATAGATGCAAGTTTGCAACTCTATATTGGCATTAATCAGGGGAACCTACTTTTGACTACATTTAATTATTTTTCATACTTGTGCAGGGACAAGTGGATTTTGATGACAAAAATAGCTGGGAGTATCTTTTCAAGGATTACTACATTGATCTAAAAGGAAAGCTATCTTTAACTTATGATGAAGTCATTCAAGCTAAAAACCCTTGGAAGGGATCTGATATGAGCCTTTCTAAAGAGGAGTCACCAGATGAACTTTTTGATGCCGCTAATGACAGAGGGTCAGATTCAGATAGCCCCTATGAGAATGTTGATTCGAGTCGTTCTAAAAAAAGAAAGGCCAAGAAAAAGGCGAAGTCCCGTTCCAAAGAAGGGAGTTCATATAGTGCAGTAACAGTGCTTGGTTCTGACAGGCCATCTGCAGATGAAAGCTTTGAGTGGGCTTCAAAGGAGCTTTTGGAGTTTGTTATGCACATGAGAAATGGAAATAAATCTGTTTTATCTCAGTTTGATGTACAGGCTCTTTTGCTAGAGTATATTAAAAGAAATAAGCTTAGAGATCCTCGCCGAAAAAGTCAAATCATTTGTGATGTAAGGCTTCAAAATTTGTTTGGTAAACCGAGAGTTGGACATTTTGAAATGTTAAAGCTTCTTGAATCCCATTTCCTTCTGAAAGAGGATTCTCAGGCTGAAGATCTACAGGGGAGTGTTGTTGATACAGAAGTTAGTCATTTGGAAGGTGATGGCAATGTAGATTCATATCTGAAATCTGGAAAAGATAAGAAACGTAGAAGTCGTAAAAAGGGTGATGAGAGAGGACTTCATTCTAATATTGATGATTATGCAGCCATTGATAATCATAATATTAATTTAATTTATCTAAGACGTAACTTGGTGGAAGATCTACTTGAAGATACAGAAAATTTTCAGGATAAAGTTGTTGGTTCTTTTGTGAGAATAAGAATTTCTGGTAGTGCTCAGAAGCAAGACTTATATAGGCTGGTTCAGGTTGTAGGTAAATACTTGGAAAACATTAACTTTCACTCTGTCATTGTATGCAATATAAAATAAACTTTGCACTTCGGTTTTCTTTTTAATTTTTTTCATGGTCAGGTACATGCAAAGCAACAGAGCCATATAAAGTTGGTAAAAGGATGACAGATATCATGCTAGAAATCTTAAATTTAAACAAGACAGAGATTGTATCAATTGATATTATCTCAAATCAGGAGTTCACAGAGGTGATTCAACCCAGCATTTTTGTTTTACATTTTTTCGTCTCCCTCCTATTTGTCATGATATTTGGTGACAGTTAATTTTCACAGTAGTTCCTTTTGAGATTAGTATTTCCTCTCCATTAAAACTTACAGTGAAAATGTTCATCGTAGACCACCATTTGGTAATCAACTACCCTTGCTTAATAATTCGATTCCTCAAAAGACAATCTGAAGGCAGCTTGGCAGTCACTACATTAGTCCTCTAATATTTTTTTAAACCAATTAGCCCCTCAAAGATGCCTAATCCTATGTGAACACTTTAGCCGGCTATAATGACAAATGTTGTAACATTTTACATTTTTGGGGGACTAATTTAGTAGCAAAAAATTTGTGGAGGACTTTTATGGGATAATGTTGGATAACTAATTTAAGGGTTTACTCTTAATCTTATGATGTTGAAATAAATTATTTTTGTATTTAGATTTTCTCATCATTGATGATTTATACAATTTAAACTTATGCTTTAGATTAATGTATTTTCTTGCATTAAGATATTGATTAGTTTTTTTGTTAGGATGAATGCAATCGTCTCCGTCAAAGCATAAAGTGCGGGCTCATAAATCGGCTGACTGTGGTAACTATATATTTCAATTAAATGGTACTTTCAGGCATCAAATGTCATATTTTGTACTGATGACAGACGTTTGTACATGCAGGGTGACATTCAGGATAAAGCATTGGCACTTCAGGCAGTTAGAGTAAAAGATGTGAGTTGTTTGTCTACATATACCTTTACTAATTCCTCATTTGGTATCTACTTATGCATCTTTCAAACTTTATAATTTCATACAGTTTGGCCTTGTTACTGTGATTTTATTTATTTATTGAAGGAAATAATGTGACATTTGTGACAAAATTACCTTAAATTGACTAATGAAGTTTTATCGATGTAAAGACTTAACTAGAAATGTTAATGCAAAGTAGATTGATCAGTTCAATTCCTATTGAATGAGGGTCAAATAGATTGGTGAATTCAATTCCTTTTTCACAAAAGTCTTAACTCTTAAGAATTATACTGTCTTCTGTCTGATTACATCCTTCAGTTAGTGTCTTATCACATGTGGGAGAAGGGGCATTATTTTCTTTCTGTAGTTAAAAAATTTCATTGGTCATCTCTGGTTAGAATATATCGATGCCTTAAATGGTATTCAGGAAACTTCTGTTCATAATATTAACTCTTTTACTTTGACATTTCTGTTTTGGAAGCCAATGATGGATTACTTCACCTTGGAATTTAATTGATAACCCCTTTTAGTTTAAATTGTTAATTTAATTTCTCAGTATGTTTTCAATATATCTCCAATTTCCAAATAATGTATTAGTTATATGTATCTTACGATACATACGATACGTATCTCGATACTATACAAATTCTTGAGGCAGCGATACATATCGTTTTATGAATCTAAAATGAACTTGAATCTCATTTTGTATGTCCGAGTCGGAGCTGAATCTTAGGATTCATGATTCGCTGCTGAATCTGACGATTCGAAGTCGTTTGCATGTTGCAGTTCGATCAGGTTGGGTTGCTGACCTGTATTTGTTTCTGGTGTTTTTTGGGCTGTTTTTTTTTTAAAAAAGTCAGAAATAGGCGACTGGTATTCTTCCAGAGGACCCATGTCACATTCTCAGAAAAATCAAACCCTACTTTGGTCCTCACTACTATCGAATATCGATCCATGACATTTCTGGCCCACCAAAGAAATGTGTCTCCTTTCTTCGTTTTTTTATCGGTTCCGGTCCCCTGTGCTTCTCGAAACTTTTCTCAATCTACTAACGTGTTTCCTACTTTAATATTTATTTACTGCTGCTGTGCAATTTTTCTCAATCTACTAAGGTGGTATGGACATGTGCAAAGAAGACCTATGGAGGCACCGATGAGACATGTTAATAACATGGTTTTTAGTCCTGCAAAGAGAGGAAGAGGGAGATCAAAAAGAATATGGGAAGATATTGTTAGAGATGATCTCATTATGAATAACATCCTTCATAACTGGTCGAGTTCTGAACAAGCTAAGCCTGCTCGGAGAGAGGGGAGTCGGTAGGTAGGGCGTCGGGTTATCTTGTGTTGCAGTCTTCCGTCGTTACTCCTGAGCCCGGGAGGGGTCCCTGCAAAGACACTCCGATGCCAAAGTAAGAGGTCGGGGTCAGAGGGTTAATCCGAGTAAGATGGGATTAGAAGTGTGTACCTTATGGTTTAGTGGATCCTCCTTATATAGAAGTCTGGGGGTGGCGCGATCCTCGAGGATAGGTGATGATGACCTCGTTAGAAGATTGTCTTAGATCGTTGGATCTTCTGCCTCGTCCAGTGGATCGGATGGTTAGGGCCTGTCTTGGGTCGGCGCTCCCACTGAGGTGACCCGGTGATAAGACTGTTGACTTGACGTGTGGGGGTGGTCGTCCATTGGTGCACTTGCCCCCTCTCTGCCTGTCGTCATAGGTCTGAGGGGGTGACGGGCTCTGCTGTCCGGGCACTAATCGTGCCGAGGGGTCTTCCGGTGGCTGGGAGGGTTACTCCCGGAACAAGTTCAATGGCGTAATGTGATCCATATAGCTGACCTCACTTAGTGGGATAAGACTTTTGTTGTTGTTGGGCTAGTGTTAACTTTGGGGACGATGAATGATTCAATTAGTCAGATTATGATTATTTTCTAGGATCTAAGTATAGGAAGTAGGAAATAATTTGCATTTTGTATTCGGAAATGATTGATGGCTCGACAAATAGAACACGAAAAGCAACGAATTAATGCCAAACCATTAATCTTCATTTCCTTTTTGCCATGTTTTAATTTTGTTATACTGTATTTATTAACCAAATCTTGAGTTGTTAATGTTTTTATATGGATCGTACATTTCGTTTGTGAATTTAGTTTAGCCAAATAGCAAAGCTCTTTTGTATTTATTGATGGTTTTTGGAGGGACTGAATACTTAAACTTTGTGCGAGCACCCACTATTTTTCTTCTTATTTTGATTTATTCTTTGGATCTTGTATTACTGTAAGATTTATCTTATGATATATCATCTTATGTTTCCATTTATAACTTGATTTTTTTGTATCATGTATCTTATGATACATAAAAAGCTTCGATTCACGATTCAGAAAATCAGTCTTCCGATTCACGACTCGAATCTTGATTCAATGACCATAACTTTCCATGTGAAATTTAAAATATATTTTTTGATCTTTGTCATCTAACTCAAATTTTTATTTTTCTATTTCAGTGGCTAGAAACAGAGACAGTGCGGTTAAGTCATCTTCGTGATAGAGCTAGTGAGAAAGGACGCAGAAAAGAATATCCTTTTCTCTTCAGGAAAACTTATATACGATACATTTATCTGGCATTGGCGGTGTTTTGGTGCTTATTGTTTTTTGTTTCCTTGATATAATTGGATTTCGTTACACACTAAGTTGATTTGTTTTGGCAACATGCAGCTTTGACATGATCAGGATATGGAAATAGAAATCAATGGATTGTTTCCCTTTGATCCTTTTTATCAATTTATAGTTGCTACAGTTCCATATGAATTGGGATGGGAATTGATAATTCTTAAAATATGATCTTCTTGAAAATCTTCTGAGCTGTTAGGCCAGGTTCACTCTGATTTCCAAAATTCTTAGAAACCTAAATTATATATTTGAGAGCTATGTATGGAAAATTTAAAATTGTGAACTTGATTTTAACACATCAAACATGTGAATATTGAATTGGTCTTATATCTCATTCACATATATCTTTTAAATAGGTTTCCTTTAATGTTGTCCACTTACCAAAAACTTAGTTGTAGTCTTAGTCAGTTGTTTAGCAGGGTTGACTTCTAATAATTCACTCCTTATAAGCCTTGAATTTACTTTTTGCATTTACAGCTTCTAGTGGCGGAATTTTTTTTTCAGTGTTCCTATAGTTGAATTTGTCTTGTATCTTAGAAATAGGTTTCCTTTTATGTTGTCCACTTACCAAAAACTTAGTTGTAGTGTTAGTCAGTTGTTTAGCGGGATTGATTTCTAATAGTTCACTCCTTGTAAGCCTTGAAATTACTTTTTGCATGTACTGCTTCTAGGGATGGATTTTTTTTTCAGTCTTCCTATAGTTGATGGGAATCAAGAGCTAAATGTGGCGACTCATGTATTAGGCATGCATATTATAGTGGTTTATGGTAGTTGCATGTGCTGTTAATAACTGCTATGATTGCAGTTGCAGGCAGTTTATGCTAGCAGCTAGGGCAGTTATTTATCAGCATATTTGGAATATATACTATTTGATGTGTGAAAAAAAATGTGTGTTGTTGTTTTGTAAGTTGTATGGCTCTCCCCCTTATTTACTTTTTCTTCAGTGTAAAATAGAAGAAAACTGTTAACTGAAGGTAGTTAGTTATTCGAGGAGTAGATACTATAGGAATACTAAACAATTTCTCCTAATCGTGACAAAGTTCATCTATGAATTATAAAATGTCAACTGCCTTATACCAGCTTGGGGTTCTTGTTGAAGCTTGACCACAAATAAATAAATAAATAAATCTGATTAGCTAATTGTGTATGTTTTAAATATGCTTTGGGATCATATGTTCACATTTAGTTATACAAATAGATTGCTGGGTAAAATTCTTCTGTAGCTAGAAATAGTAATTTTTTAAGTCTAGAGTAGTGATTTTGACAATTTCTATCGATTCTTTTCATGTTATCTGACACCAGTCTTTGGGTTGAGATGAATTATTGCCATTTTACTTTTTTGCGATTATTTGAATTTGACTAAGAACTCAATACTATCTTATGTTGATCCATAACTTCCTCTCACGCTCAGAGAATGTGTAGAGAAATTGCAGCTTCTGAAAACACCTGAAGAACGACAACGTAGATTGGACGAAATTCCAGAAATACATGTGGATCCAAAAATGGATCCAAGTTATGAGTCTGAAGAAGATGAAGATGAAATGGAGGATAAAAGACAAGGTAGTACTAATACAGTTTAGATTGATCTATTTTTGGTTTCTTTTTCTAATAATTAGCAATAATTTCATTTCTATGCCTGCAGATAACTATATGAAACCTAGAGGGTCTACTGCATTTGGAAGGAGAGGGAGAGAAATTGCTTCTCCTAGAAGTGGTTCAAGTGATTCTTGGAGTGGAACAAGGAGTTATTCTAATGTGAATCAGGAACTCAGCAGAAATTTGTCTAATACGGGATTTTCAATCAAAGGTGATGATGCTTCTATTGCTAGTGAGGCATTAAATGATGCTCCATTGCACCAGGGAAGAGATAGGGAATCACAGCTCTCTAGTAGTTGGGAGAGGCAAAAGCAACCTTCAAGCTTCGAGAGTGGTGCTAAAAACACCCAGCCATTGGTAACATCTGAATCTTTTTCTACTGCTCTGTTAGAAGCTTCTGCAGCACCATCTTCCACCGGAACAGCTCCCCCAGCTGTGAAAATTAATGAAAGTGAAAAGATGTGGCATTATCAGGATCCATCTGGAAAAGTTCAAGGACCATTTTCCATTATGCAGCTTCGCAAATGGAATAACACTGGGTACTTTCCAGCTGATTTGAAGATTTGGAAAACCACTGAGAAACACGATGAATCTATATTCTTAAAAGATGCCTTAGCAGGGAAGTTTTCAAAGGAACCATCAACGGTGGATAAAACTCTTCCTAAGGCTCAAACAGGGCATGATTTACATTACTCAGCCCCATACTCTGGGAAGTCTCATTTGGCTGCACAAAATAGTACTCTTGGTTCTTTGGCAAGTAGGACTTCTCAATTGGCAGTTGAGGTTCCCAAGAATCCTGGAAATGGTTGGGGTTCTGATGCCAGTGTTAGAAATGAATCAACAAATCTTCCTTCGCCTACTCCCCAGACTACTCCAGGTGGGACTAAGGGGCCGGCTTTTGAAAATCAATGGTCACCAACACCTGTCCAGTTGGCTGGGTCTCTCTCAGGAAATTCATTTTCAGGTGGTCGTGGAGGTTTGCAAGCCTCTGTGGTAATGCTTCCACAGAATGTTGCCCAAAATGCAGAAAATGGTTCAAGTTCACAACCTGGTATGACTACAGTTTCTAAATCAGAACAGGGGATGTTAAGCTCTACAGATCCAACTCAAGTACATCCCCAGGCAGCAGCAGTGGCTCATGTTCTGGCTGCAGGTATTATGGCAGGTGCAAATATTCAAAACCAGGTTGTGAGTAGCCATAACTCTCATGCTCAAGCTCAAGCTCAAGGGGGGTGGGGTTCTGCGCTGGTTCAAAAGCCAGAACAACAGACCTGGGGAGGTGCTCCATCTCAAAATCCTACTACCATGCCTGTCCAACAAGCTTCCCATGGCCCCTGGGCTGATGTTTCATCTATCCAGAACTCTGCCTCATTTACCTCAGGAAATACAACTGGGAGTTTACCCATGCCTGGCTTTCCGGGCATGACTACACCTGAGCCTTGGAGACCACCAACTTCAAGTAGTCAACCAAACATTGCAGCTGCAGCACCACAGAATATACCTTGGGGCATGGCCATGCCAGGAAATCATAATAATGGCTGGGGTGGGGCTCTACCTGCCAATATGAACGTAAACTGGATGCCTGCACAAGTGCCAGTGCCTGGAAATGCAAATCCAGGATGGGGTGTTCCTACTCAGGGGCTACCTCCAGTTAATGCATCTGGCTGGGTTGCACCTGGTCAAGGACTTCCACATGTAAATGCAAATGCAGGTTGGGTTGTGCCTGGTCAAGGGCTACCACCTGGAAGTGCCAATCCTGGTTGGGCTGCCTCGGCCGGGAATCCAGGCATCCCCAACCAAGGGGATCGTGGTGTCAATGGTGGAGATTCTGGTTATGGGGGTAAATCTTGGAACAGGCAGCCATCATTTGGCGGCGGAGGCAGGGGAGGGGGTTCTTCCAGGCCTCCTGGCGGGGGACAGAGAGGAGTCTGCAGGTATCATGAGAGTGGACGCTGCAAGAAAGGGGCTTTCTGTGATTATATACACAATTAAGAGTTGTAGGGCCAATTAGTTGCAGAGAAACATTTCTTACTGTACAGTATTTCCCCATTGCATGGCTTAACATTTTATAATGATGCGTCATGTGTGTAGAACTTGTGCATTGTAGCATCTCAGATTTTTTTTTTTCTGGTTTAATTGCCTTCTTCTTGGCCTTGTATTCCTGAGTAACTTGGAGTTGACTTTCAGAGGATTGAGTAGTTACAGCCTTGAAGAAGTTGAGAAGAATTTAGAATAATAATGGCGAAAGAAAGTTGAGGTCATAGGGTATTTTTTGCGTCAAATAAGTTTCTCTATTTCAATGCTTAATCTTAGTGCGGGAAGTGATTAGAAGTAGCAAGGGAGTGATAAACTATGAAGTCTATGTCACTTTTATTTCATGGAATGATGGTTTCAGCTCAATTGATAGTTGGATATTTAAGCATACTGACCAGATTTTGATCCTTGATAGTGCTATTAGGAAAACAATTTTGTAAGATATTTTTTTTGAACAACTCAAAATATGGGTCTAGCTTATTGATACTTTTCACAAAACAGTGAACGAATTTTGTTTTTGGAGGGATTGAATATCGATGAAAACAATACATCAATGAGAGTTCAAGAAGTTTAAGACATAATTTCTTCTTATTATTTATATTCTATTATACTATTAATTAATGTAGATATTAAGATGGGTATAAGGGATAGATAAAAATCTTTTCATTCTATAATATAATAGAAAAAGATAGATTTGAATAGAATAAAATCATAAATAAAGAAATAGGATAGACGCGGGTAGCGGGTATTGAATCTGCATTGTTAGCTAATGCATGACTGCAAGTTATCTTAGACATTCATTCATTGTTGTGAAAGCTCAATTCATTTGTAACTTATTTGTCAACTAAATTGTAAAAACTATATGATTTGTTCAAAAAAAAACATGACAATAACTATTTTGTGTATAATGAGATTGTTAATTACTCGTTGGATTTTTCAGACCATTTACCATTTCATGAGGAACCCATATTATGTGACTGAATAAATCCTCTTCTATCTTTTCCAGGCCACATACTCCTTCCCCTTCTCCAAACTCCGATTCATATTTTCATAAAGAAATTTCTGATCAATGATAGAATAAGACTCATTTTGTATCATATTTAAGGGATTACTTGGTTTGAGCTAAAAGAGTATCTTCACCCGATCATTATCAAACTGACCGCGTCAAAGTGACCGCAAACTGAACAAGTTAAAGGTGTTTCGCCTTCCAAAACGACATTGTATGCCGAGGTTTTCGCAAAAGAAAATTATAAGTGTTTTTAATTGTGTGCCAATGAAGAAGGTGAGCCCAAGGATACCTATCTCTTAGCTAAGTTTCCTCACTTATGTTAAAAATTATGAGAGAAAACAAACGAGATTTATCAAGGCTTCAAAAGCGCCACAAAAATCATCGAAACCCTCTATAGTTTTCATTTGCTCCTTAAAAGCCTCCCCAAAATGAAGCAAATCATTTGCAAAGAACAAGTGAGGAATTGGAGGCTCATCTCTATAAAGGGTAATAGGAACCCACTTCTTCGCATTAAGTTGTATTTGGATCAAATGTATGCAAATGACAAATAGATAAGGGTAAATAATGTCACCTTGACAAATACCCCTAAATGGCTAAAATGATTTCGTTTTCTCACCTTTGAACAAAACTTGAAAGGAGCATTGGCTAACACAATTTAGGATAAAATCACAAAAATTCTTGCCAAACCCAATATGAGAGAGTATCATACAGGAACTTCCAACTCACTCCATCATAGGTCTTCTCTAGATCTATGTTCACTTCTCCCCAACCTTTTTTCTTCCCAGTAGTACTCAAAATATATGTACTAAAAGAAGTAGGAGAATCTCAATATTATAGTTGGTGCGTGAAACACATTTTTCAATGAGAAAAAAAGAATGTTGAAGGTGAGTTCATTAACATTCTGCTTGGTTTAGAAGAGAAGAGAGAAAGAAATAAGATGAGAATAGATAAATATGTGAGAAAAGGAGTAGGTTTTGTAGGTTGTTTGATATAATAAAAATAGATGAGAAAGAGATAAGAAACTATGATGCGGAATGAAGAGTGAAAGTTACTTTTTAGTCAAATGACATTTTACTTGTTGAGAGAAAAATATTTACTTGTCATTGTACTCTTCAAAATGATAAATATACAAAGAAAACCCAGTGATAGTCTTATTTACTTGTCTGGCCGGCATGTAAGTTTATTATCCAAATATTAATTCAACGATTGAAGGAATGTTAAAGCACGATAGAATTCTTTGAGTGCATGCACCGAATGGCAAGAACCAATTCCCAAATTTTATGAGGGCCAGTGTCTTTTATTCTCACTCATAGTATTTTAGTGGAAATTAACCAATTAGGCTTGATGCGTATGTATTAAATAAGAGGATAAAGAAGAAGAAAAAAAGAGCAGTGTGTGTGTCTCTTTTCTTTTCACTACCTTGAATAGAGAGGTAGGTATTATTCTCTTGTCCTCAGCCATGTATCTTTTTGGAATCAATCCACTAGTACTACTCCACTACCTTCTCAACTTACAATTACCAATTAAGGTGTAATAAATAACTAATAACCCTTTTTATTCATTTCACATTCACTTGCAAACCCCCACTTTCTCCCCCAAGAATCTGCACGCCACGCAAACATCATTTAAGCTAATGTGACAGGAGACAATTAGATATTAGTGTAAAGAAGATTTACATTAACATTACATGAAAATTGGGCTCAAGAATAAAAAGAAAAATACAAGTAATATCATTTTTTTACATAATCCTTTTCAACACATTACATAACCCTTCCTAATATATTAGAAAATGAGTAAAAGAAAATAACATTAACATTTTTTATTGAAAGAATATGTAACTTGTTATCATTTGAAAGGAGCCCTAAATATTAAATAACTTTTTAGGGTTAAATTAAATATTAAATATCATATGGATTTGGTGCTATAAAAAAGTTCTATGTTGGAATGATTGAAGTCATCATATCATGGTCATTAAATGAAGATTAGACGGATCAAATATTACAATTTTTTATCATTATAATGTTAAAAATTTAGATATATTACCCGTGCATTGCACAGGTTTATTTATGATATTTATTAACAATATATAAAAGCTATTGTAGTTTAAATGAATAACTATTAAAATAGTTTTTACTTACAAAATATAATAAAATAAAAATAATTGTGTTAATACATTTTAATTAATAATATTAAATTTCTCTGTGTGAATAATTAATATTACATAAATTTAATCATTGATATTAATAATTAGAATTGAAGTAAATTTAATAATTTATTCATTTAATAATAATAATAAAATCATTAAGTGAATTTAAAATATTTTAAATTAAGCCATAAGTTTTTAATTTCATCAAATAAGTTATAAGAGCATATTTTTTTAGACTTTTTATCAACTATAATTTAATTAAATTTTATATTTACAATTTTGCTTTTCAGCGAATGTGGGTTTAGAGGATGTGTTTCCTCATGCGCTACTTGGGGGTTGGAGTGTTTTCTTTCTTATGTATATATGTTGGATGTTTTTATCACTTTTGAGGGAATTGCTCTTAAGTATCTTAATAATATTCTGTTATTGTAAAAAAAAACTCTAATAGCGTAAAATATTACTTTGGTCATAATTATTTTCTTCTGTTATTCTTGCTCAAGTCACTTTTACTAATATATAATAGATCAAAAATGTATTTAAATTTTCTTTTTCAAATAATAGACACATACGTTATAGTTAATAATCAATACCTTATAGCAACATTTTTTAAATAAAAAATATTTTTTCTAAATTATTTATTAATAAATAGTATTTTATTATTAATTATTTTATTATTAATTATTTTAATTATTAATATATTTTTATATAAAAATATTACTTAATAAACATTTTATTCTAAATAGCATCTTATTTATACTTTATACATTTTAAAAGATTTAAATAATTATAATATATTTATAGAGAGAGATTTTTAGTGTATGTAAATATTAATTAACATACATAATCATTTAAAAATTTTAAAATAAATTTTAAAATATGTATTTGCAAAAGGTATTTAAAAATGGACTAATTTCAACTTTTAATATTTTTTTACGGCTAATCAAGAGCAATTCTTTGATAATATTTAATATATTTATTTTATATAAAAGATTTGACTTTGCATAATTTTAGTTTTTTCTTAACTCGAGGTCGATAATTATATTTCGACTACTTCTTGTATTTTATTTTTTAGTTATATGTATAAGAAGTTTTACAATCAATATATAAATAATAATGAAAATGACAATAAATATGTTTGTAAATGTTTTTATTTAATGTAGGTAGTTGAATAGTTTTTGACATTACAACTTTTTCAGTTTTAATTTTATTATTTAATATATTAATTATAAAGGAAATTCATTATTGCTGAAAGTATTTTAATACTATATGAAACTTTTATTATAGGAATTTTTTTATTATTTAATGTATTAAATGTAAAAAATCAAGTCTCATTGATGATACTAATTACTGAACTTATGTAAAAATGAAAAACAATTAACATACCATTTTAGACATTTTTTACCACTAAGATGATGATGTGGATGAAGTTTTTGCAAAGCTCCAACACATTTAACGTATTGTGTGTATCATATGCCACATGTGATGTACAATACACACAAAAAATTTATGATTTATTGAAATCAAAAAATAGAAACCGTCAAAGATTATCATTCAATGACTCTCATTTTGTAACCGTCTTTATCTTCATACCATATATGCTGGGAATAAACTTTAATTAAGAAAATACTTGAATTTTAACTAATGAAAAAGTAACGTTAAGTGTAGCACTCACTAATTTACCATTCTTTCCTTCCCTCCAAATTAATTTACCCTTTTTAAGTTTTCACTCTCTCTCTTTAAAATTAAACTTCGCTTTCAAGTATCACCCCGTGACTAATTTCTCTTTCTCTCTCTGTTTACGTTATAAATAACACCCACTCACTTCTTCTCTCATCATTCATTCATTCACAGCAACGGAAAATGGCACTCCCCAAGTGCTGCATGATGATGATCTTTTCCCTGTCGCTGCTGATTTTTGGAAGCAGCGGCGGCGGCGCCGGCCACGATTACCGTGACGCATTGTCGAAGGCGATCCTCTTCTTCGAGGGCCAACGATCGGGTTTTCTCCCGGCGGACCAGAGGCTCAAGTGGCGGGGAAATTCCGGCCTCAGCGACGGCTGGACCCACGGCGTCGACCTCACCGGCGGTTACTACGACGCCGGCGACAACATCAAATTCGGGTTTCCGATGGCGTTCACGATGACAATGCTGTCGTGGAGCGTGATTGAATTCGGAGAAATGATGCCTCCCGATGAGCACAGAAACGCATTGGTGGCTATTCGCTGGGGTACAGATTATCTGCTCAAAACCATTTCTCAGCCAAACCGTATCTTCGTTCAGGTAACTGATTAATCACTGCTTTTACTAGTAATTAATTAATTTTTAATTTGTTTAGTAAATGGGGTAATGAGGTTATGGTGGGTGGTTGTTTGTTTGCACTTTTGCAGTAATGGTTGGTAATGGAGAGGAGAAGTGAGGGGGAAAGGAATCCATGGGTGATGGGTCACGGGGGGCTTTGCACTTTTCACTCGTGTGGGTGTGTGCTTGTTAATGGAATCAATTTTTTTAATATATTTTTTTGGTATTAATTAATTAATCTTTCATCTCAAATCACAGTTATTTTACTATTCAACAGAAAAAACTCTTTTATATTCTTGTTAATGTTTTTCCTTAGCAGATTTTTCATTTTATATTAATATTTTAAAGTATATTTCTATGCGTAATTCCTGAGCCTGGGCAATGTGTGTTGAATGAGAATGTGAAATGTAAGTATGTAACTGTCCTAGATTGGTGTGCCATTTTGTACATTGAATTTCATTGATGATGAACATGCTGTGACTTTACATTTTCATTTTCTGTTTCGTTACAAACTGGATGAGGATGAGGATGTGTACATTCATTACATTGTTTATAAGAGGTATAATATGATATGACTTGCATCATTCGGACAATGCTTATATTCAAAGAATGAGAAATGAAAACAGAAAAGAGATAAAAATGGGGGGTGTTTGCGTGTCTGCAGCATTAATATTTTATTTATAAATGAGTTTTATTTATGCACATTTCTATTTTCATCTATTTTTACTATTTTTTCTTTTAATATATCTTTTTTTTACTATAACATCACTATCATATCTCACAAATGGATGCGAATGAATCATTATTATTTTTAAAAATGTCATATTTTGATAACAAACTTTGAATCGAATTAGAATTTTTAATATCAAATAAATTAATTCAAACCATATATATAGAAATAGATGATTTTGTGCAAATTTTTTAAAAGAACGGTAAAAAAGTTTTCAATTAAGTTTTTCAAAATTAACTAATTTAAACATGGAATAATTAGTTTCATTATTAAGTAATGATGATAATTAATTATATAGTAATTGTCTAATTGACCCACAATTTAGTTATATATATATTAATTAATAATATATATCTGAACATGTATACATATAAAATTAAAATTGCCTTGAACTTTACATTAATATTACTTGAAACGTTAAATATTAGATATTAAATATCAATATTAGTTGAAATGTTAAATATAAATTTGAGGGAATAATCAAAAATAATAAAATGAAAATAATGATATTTTAAAAAAATTAATATCGAACAATGATTTTATTAATAAATATTTTTATAAAAGTATTTAGTTTTTGTAAATAACGCTATATATTATTTTACTATTAACTCTAATGTATCTGTATAATAGTTTACCAAAAATATTTTAACTTTCATTAAAAAATTATGTAAATTGGGTTACATATATTTTATCAAAATAATATAAAAGTTCTTTTAATTACTATAAAATGCTGATAAAATATTTAAAGAAGTGTTTGATAACATTATTCTCTTCTAGAGTTATGCACGAGTGGACCACGCTCTCTCCTCAAATTCGTGAATTTAATGGATTTGACTCTTTTAAAGTAATTACAATTCTTATGTGATTATCTACTTTGAAAAAATTAAAAAAATAATTAAATTAGTTGTTGTAATGCTCATTTTACTATGTAAAGTCATGGTCAAACCAAATTTCATAAGCTAAGCCAAACCGTCCTGAATGCAAATTCATTTCGATTATGATGCATCACCACTAAAAGCATGTGTTGAATAATTAGTTTTCCTTGTTAAAATCAATTCTGAGATTCAGATTCTATTCACAAACTGGAATTGATTTTGATTTCGTGGAAGAGTTCTAAACATGCACTAACTCATGAATAATGATTGATTAGTATGCTTGGATATATAGCAGTTGCTAGATCGGATAATTATTTATGATTGATTAGTGTATATATATATACATAACATATTATGATTTATATGAACAATGTATAGGTGGGTGATCCAATCTCAGACCACAACTGTTGGGAGAGGCCTGAAGACATGGACACTCTCAGGACTGCTTATGTTGTTGATGCACCCAACCCTGCTTCTGATGTTGCTGGTGAAACTGCTGCTGCACTAGCAGCTTCATCCATGGCATTCAAGTCCTCTGATCCCGCTTATTCAGAGACTTTGCTCCGAAATGCTTTTACTGCCTTTAAACTCGCTGATAACTACAGAGGTTCCTACAGTGACAATGCTGATGTTCATGATGGTGTCTGCCCTTTTTATTGCGATTATTCTGGATATCAGGTACTAATTCACGGATAAGGATCCTCTAATGTGAAAATTCCTTCATTTATAAATTAGTGGATCAGGATCCTCACGGACCCTTAATCCACTAATTCTCTCCTTTAATTTGTTGCTTTCAAGCATCCATTTCTAGCAAGCTAGCTTTTTCTTTTTCTATGTCACATGGGACTGTCCAGTAATCATACCATCCGAGGATATCGTTCTGAAATTACAATTCAGGGGACAATGAAAACGATACATGGACAATGATACCTTTCTTCACTAGTTGTTTTAGACTTTTAGCATAGTTAATGCATCACAACATTAATTAACTAATTGATCCATTCACGTGAACAAACAAGACACATTGATGAAAGAGTTAAATTAAGAAGCATCTCGAGAATTTTGGGACTGTCTCAAACGAGCATGTGATTAACTGATTATGCATCAATCACCATCAAATCAAATTATGCAATTCCTTTGGAAATAAATTATCCTATTAGTTGTTAACAATAATATTATAGATTATGTAAATTACGTTTCAAGGACTATTTGTCTTATACATATGTAACTGGAATCACTTTTGACATGTCAACTGTTATTAACTTTCACTATAACAGGACGAATTGTTATGGGGAGCAGCATGGTTAAGAAGGGCCACTCAAGGTGACGATTTCCTCAATTACATTCAAAGCAATGGCAAAACGCTGGGTGCGGAAGACAACATAAATGAGTTTGGTTGGGAAAACAAGCATGCTGGCCTTAATGTTCTTATCTCCAAGGTCAGCATTTCCTGTCTATGCAATTCGTCCACTCTTAAAATCACACAAACTTATGTGAATACAATATGCACACATCCTAGCTAGAGACAAAATACCAAAAAAAATGTTGAAAATGGTGGCCTATCACTACTACTAGTATATAACTTAGCTGAAAAAGAGAGTAGGATGATCAGTGTTTTGCTCCTGAATCTTTCTTATTTTTCTTACTTACTTTCTGCATAATATTTTGATGTTAATTGACTTTTACAATTTCAAAAGTCACAACTATTCATTTAATGACTCCATTTACTCCAACATTAATAAATATTTACTCTCTACTAGTCCTAACATTAACATCATACATTCATCTGTTACTCAACAGATTCGGGTTCAATGTTGCTCGAGTTACTCTACATTCATTCGGTCACATAATCTGAGCCGTTTAATTATGATCAGTTGGTTTATATATTTCATAATTTGAGTCGTTTAATTACGACCTGTTGGTACATATAAATTTAAAATCCGAGCCGACCGATCTCAAATTGTGAGACTATGTGATGTAGAAATTTCCTGACTAAAGGGAATCCATTTCCATACTCAACACCTTCACATTTTCACAAACAAAAATAGGTTTTAATATCTTTTTTATGATGTTTTTTTAGGAAGTCTTAGATGGGCAAGTATACTCTCTTGAATCTTACAAGACCTCAGCAGAGAGCTTCTTATGCACACTGATACCTGAAACACCAAGTTCACACATAGAGTACTCTCCTGGTGGACTCATATACAGGCCTGGAGGCAGCAACTTACAGCATGCAACTTCAATTGTTTTCCTTCAGTTGGTGTATGCAAATTACCTTTCCCGCACGTCACAAACAATCAATTGTGGGAATGTCCATGTTAGTGCAGAGACACTTCGCAAACGTGCTAAGAGACAAGTTGATTACATTTTAGGAGATAACCCTTTGGGTATGTCCTACATGGTTGGCTACGGGGACAAATATCCTCAATACATTCACCATCGCGGCTCGTCTTCACCCTCCATTAAGGATCATCCTGAGCGCATTGCATGCAGAGATGGTTCAGTCTACTTCAACTCAACAAATCCTAACCCCAATGTTCTTGTAGGAGCTGTTGTGGGAGGACCAGGAAAAGATGATGCCTATGCTGATGATAGGGCTAATTTTAGGCAGTCTGAGCCAACCACATACATAAATGCACCGTTTGTTGGGATCTTAGCATACTTTGCTGCAAATCCCAATCCTTAGTTACTTGCTATAATCAATTTTAGACAGAACTAAGATTCTGTTTTTTGTGATTAAAAAAAATATACAGGAAAAGTGTCTCTCATCTTGGAAAAGCAAGAAGGAAGAGGCTTGCTTGTGTCTGGATACATATGAACATTATTACAGAATTTGAAGTGACTTGTGGCTTTTCCATTACAAAGGATGAAGAACAAAAGTTTGATTCCTATACTTTTTTCCCTCTTGGGTCTGCAAGAAAATGAGTGAGGTTGTCATATATTCATATTGTGGGTGCATGTTTGTTCATTACCTTTAATGTTAGTAATGCATACCTTTTGCTTTTATGTTCTTCATGATAATTATTTGCAAGATCAGGTCCGTGGCTGTGGATGATAGATTAAGATATTGTGTCCTCATTAGTTGTTACATTCTTTATCTCATCAATAAAATTGTGTCTTGTCAACTAAAAAAAACATGGATAAATATGACACTTATAACCTCATTTGATGAGACATGAAAGAAAATACCAAAAGGAAATAGAGGATTTCCTTGTGTGAAAGACAGGGGTTTTGTGCATTTAAGTAGCAATTTCTTCAGTGAATCATTTTATGATCCAAACATGTGTACAAGTGGCAATTTTAATGTCAATACTCTTTGTCTATTCTCAGTTTCTCACATGTGAGAAAAAAAAACTCCTCCCAGTCCATACGCTTCTTAAGTCATACATAATGGATATATATACCTAAATCTGATCAAGCAAGGGCATTTGAATTGAGAAAAATGCTATTAACAGTTTAACACTTTTTAATACTAACTCTTTTTTCATCAGTTAAAATTCATGTGAAAGTTACTAAAATTACGAGTCTCATCACAAGAATTTTAACCAATAGAAAAATGTTAAAATACATTTCTCTTGAATTTTATATGTTTAGGTAACACACGATAAAGGCAGACACATGCATACACAAAAATTATTAAAATATAAAAATAAATCTATTTCAAGAAAAATTAATACAATAAAAGTATTATGTCTAAGCACTCGAGCGCTAGTGGTGGGGAGTGCCTCCTCGCATCCTCTTTTATCCTTGTTTCCATCTCACATCTCATTGGCGCGTGAATTTTTACCTCATTCCCCATCTTTCGAGGACCCCGAATACGTTATTAACATTTTAAAAAAATTAAATTAAAAATCACTATTGACAACGCATTAAATTAAATGTATAGAATAAAGTTCATATAATATTTATCAAAAATTTTCACATGATATGTGAATTCTACAAAATAAGCAATTTGAAATGTAAAATACTACTCTCAATTCATCTAAAATTTGAAGTGCAACACTCAAAATATTCATCGAGCATTCAACACATTCAAAATGCTAAGTCTTCATTTTAAGCAATATAATATTTGTAAAAAACAAATATTCGTGCAAATTATTTATTTTGTAAAAGATTGTGTTTAGGTTCCTGTATAATTTTTTATTGCTTATCTATTTAAATTTTTTATTGAGTTTATTATTGCCCACCTCTCAAACCCCTCAAATTTGTTTTAAGAAGATTTTGGTCTCCATCCCAACAAGGTAAAATCCTCAACCCGGAGAATCCCCTCCGAGATCTCCATTTTCAAGGGAAAATAACATTCCTTGTGTCTAACTTAATTTTAAGATATTGACAAATGTTTTAAATCTTATTATATTGTAATAAGCACATTGGTTAAAAAGAGACAGAGAAACATTCCGGAGAATTATATATCCAAATCCAATCAACAAATAATTTTTTAGTAATAGAATCATGTAAGCATACAATATTAATAATTTAATTAGGAGTTGGTTAGTATTTCAGCAGCGACAGCAACACTCACCAACCCTTATTAATTGGTCCCATGACATACAATGGTAGGTTTGCCTTCGTGCCACTGCCACATGCTGTTTTCATTAAACTTTAGGTTTTACTAAATACTAACTCATGCTTCACAACAACACCAACCACAAAGTAAAAATAATCTAGGAGTATCTGTTAAGGAATTAAATACTATATTTTTCTTAATGATATTTTGTATATGAGAATTTTCTTTTTGAGTAAGCATTATTCATAGCTAATTTTTCTAGCGTGAGAATTTTATATACAAAACTCAAACATGACCACCTATTATATACCACTTGACCCGACCACCTATTTGTACATAGAAATAAAATTTTATTGAAAATGATGTATTGGTTGCCTTTTTTATTTCTGGTGTAATAAATATTTTTCTTTCTCATAAAAACCTTTCACTCCCACTTTTAAACACTTATCATTGCTAAAGATTGATGTTAATAAACCTTTTAGTATTATTATTTTTTTGGTAAGGACGAAGGTTAGTATTGGATCGGACTGTGTTGCGTCACAAGACAGATCAAAGTAATGTTATAGGAGAATCAATTGAGTATTTTGTTTTTCGGTCTTCAAGATTCAATTTAAGTATGCCAAAAATATTTTGGGAACAGAAAAGACTGAACTTGGGTTTACTTTTTATCGGGAATTGCTTTTTATTATTATTTATATACCTTAGTCTCAGCTTTTTATTTTTTGAGTTAACAAAAATAAGACGTGTAAAATGTATTTTTCTTTAATGATGTTGATTGGGGTGGCTGTGTTGATTCAAGACTATCCATCATAGGATGTTGTTTACTTGTAACAGACGATAGCACGATCTTCTTCAGAGGCTGAATATTGAGCTATTATATTGTTGCTGCTTCAATGGCTTTGTTTCTTCCTCAGTCATTCGATTCTTTTGTTTCCAAGTTGGTTGGGAACGTTTTTCACTCTCGAATTCGAATTTGAGGGGATATTTATTAATTGATATGTGTGAAATGTGAATAGAGACAAGTCCATTCATATTGTATATTGTATTGAGGACTAGTGCACCCACAAAAGTTTTATACTTATGGAGCACTATATATATTAATAAATATTCATATAATTTTTTAATGCAAATCGCTTTATCAATTATGATCCTTGTTTTTGTTTCAAAGCTCTCTCACTATCAGCCTAGGACGGCAACACAGTACTCTGTTTAATTCCAAACATCGACAGGGGAAAGAAAAAGAAAAAGAGCCAAGCTGCTTCAACTTTCAATTATATATTGCCTCTGTTTCAACTTTCAACTTTCAACTACTCCTATTCATATTCCTATATTCATGATGTAATGCACGTTTCGACCTCTAACAAAGGAACCATGCCTTTCTTGTTTTCGTTTCTAATGAGTTCACGTTACAAGTAGACCCTCCATTATGCTCACCTACTATCTTGTCTACCATACATACTTAAAATAAACAATATATACTAATAACTTTTAACACAACATTTGATACATATACATTTACTCATCCGGAGATGTCTGCATACTCAATATGATTTTAGAATTTCGAGATACCGTCAATTGTGGGGAAAATACAATATATAACATTTATATAAGTGTTAATTTGTCTGTGTTTCAACATGATTAAACATTCATTTTATTATCAACTCATCTAAAATCTTTATTTTTCTCAATAACATTAATCTCTTGGGTAGTATCATATTTCTAATAAAATAAAAGTCAACGCTGATAAAAAGCTCTAAATAGAGTGGCATGAAATGGACACCCCAACAAGAACAGAACAAAGAGGTCAGGAGTTGCTGGGTTTGTTTGTTTGGTCGCAGGTGAGGTGAGAAACCAACAAAAGGAACCAATAATATTAATATCTCTCTTTCTCTCTTACACTACATTGCATTGCATTGCATATTTGCATGGTGCCTTTATCAGTTACATGTTTTGGTTTTCAGATCGTGGGTCGTTGTAACTTGTAGTTGTGCCCATTTTCACTCTTCTACTTGTTTTTCACAAAAAAACAAACAAAACTTCAACATCTCAACTTTGTCGCTACCGGCCTCTCTAAGATCCATTCTAATTCTGGGTTCTTCTTGTCTCTACTCAAAGGCTTCAACTTTGAAGCAGTTCTGAGTAGTAGAGGTACTTAACTGCCATTCAGGTGCTATGTACCCAATTCTCAAGAGAAGCATATACTATAATATAGATAAATGCATGCAATGAGTAGATAAATTTCAGTTTTATTTTTTGACCCAATTGTGGACTGTGTAGTGTACTGTTTATTGGAGAGAACAAAAAAGAGGAGGGTGAAGTGGAAGGGATGTTCCATCATCTCTTTTCTTCATTACTTTACTTTTGAAAAGTCTTTGTGATGTTAATGCCTACAAGCAAACACTCATATCTCATTGATGATAAAAGTTAATTAGTTAGTATTCTGTTATGTCTTGGCCTTTCTAAAGTTAGCTGCTTGCTGCTGTTGTTGCCAATTTATGATCTTTAAATTGATGGATGGTGGTTGCCTTCTAGTTCATTCTATGCTTCTTGTAGCAAATGCTCAAATTAATGGCCTAGTATTTATTTTTATGAACTGCCAGCTATTTTCCTTTAACTATCATGCATTTTTGGGAAAGCATTAAAAACTTCAACAATTTACCACATCACTTTGTTTTGTTTTGTTTTTTACTTTTGAAAGTGAGAAATGGGAGCTGTTGCTGGAGAAGAGCTAGTGAATTGGGAGAAGATGGAAGGAGTGAGTGGCTGTGAAGAGAAGATTCTGGTGTTAGTAAGGCTGAGGCCTTTGAGTGAGAAGGAAACTGTGGTGAATGAAGTAACAGATTGGGAATGCATCAATGACACTACCATCTTATACCGGAACACACTCCGGGAAGGTTCCACATTTCCCAGTGCCTACACATTTGGTAAGCAAATGTCTATTTTTTATCATCTTTACATTACATTGACAAGAATTGGGATCTCAGAGCTAGGGTTTTGATTCAGCAAATATACATATATATGGGATCATTTTCCCTTACCTGGAGAAAATGTTTAGTTGTTTTGAACAGTTTCAAGTTCCAAAATTCTCTTGTTTTGACTTTCTGTGCTGAGATGCACTCTTTTCTAGTTTACCTGGGTCCAACTTGTGGAAGTATTTAATTAAATTGGTGTGACAAACATTTGTTAGTTCTTTCTTGGTTTGTTTGGATGTATCAATTGGCATAATTTGCAAAGGTGCCAATTCCTGTCATTTCATTTCTCTACTTTTACAAATGACCTTACTTTGCAATACTTCAAGATGCAGTTTGCTTAGTTTTCATAATGATTGTGTGAGGAAGTAATGTTGATTAAGACTTAGCTTATCAGAGGTATATTTCTGAATTTTGGTTGTAGATAGAGTATTTCGGGGTGACTGTTCCACTAAGCAGGTATATGAGGAAGGGGCCAAAAACATTGCTCTTTCAGCTGTTAATGGAATTAACTGTAAGTTTATATATTTTACGCTGGATAGTTTCTTATAAACCACTTCTCATGCAACCTTTGTTGCTTTGATTAATTTATGCATTAATACATTCTTTCAGCAAGTATTTTTGCATACGGGCAAACAAGTAGTGGAAAGACATACACGATGATTGGAATAACTGAGTATGCTGTAGCAGATATTTTCGACTACATAAACAAGGTAATTGATCAACCAGTTTTAACTTTCAGCATTTCTTTTCACTACAACTCTTGCCTTTTTATATTACAAGACTTGTTGACACAAGGTTGCCATTACCTTTTTAGCATGAAGAAAGAGCATTTGTATTGAAGTTTTCAGCAATTGAAATTTACAACGAAATTATTAGGGACCTCCTAAGCACTGAGAACACTCCACTACGGCTGCGTGATGATCCTGAGGTAAATGCATTCTATACTAATTAGTAATTACATTGAGTAATGAATGAGATTTTTTATTTAGTTTTTCCTAATTTCTCAGAAAGGACCTGCAATAGAGAAACTTAAAGAGGAGACTCTACGGGACTGGGTGCATTTGAAAGAGCTATTATCATTCTGTGAAGGTAATGGAATTTGTGTAGCTTTCTTGACATAGGTTGGTAAACCATTACATTTCCTTCTATGTTCTTGCAGCCCAAAGACAGGTAGGGGAGACACACCTCAACGAAAAGAGTTCTAGATCTCACCAGATTATCAGATTGGTGTGTGCATTCCCTCTTTTGCTAAAAGTATTGTATTTTATATTTAACTTTAAGATTTTTGTTAATGGAGTAGTGACCTTGCAGACAATTGAAAGTTCTGCCAAAGAATTTTTGGGTAAAAGCAACTCAACCACCCTAGCAGCTAGTGTGGTATGTTTAAAATTTCAAATTCTTCATCTTGTTCAGGACATAAAATGCTCAGAAGATTTTATAATTTTTTTCTGCAGAATTTTGTTGATTTGGCAGGGAGTGAGCGTGCATCTCAGGCATTATCGACTGGGTCTAAATTGAAAGAAGGTTGTCATATAAACCGGAGTTTACTCTCTCTTGGAACGGTCATTCGTAAGCTTAGGTATTATGTGCTACACTGTCTATTAAGCATTTAGGATGTAAAACTTACCAGTTTCCATTGACTGGTATTATGTGCTGGAATGCAGTAAGGGAAGACAAGGACACATCAATTACAGGGATTCTAAGTTGACACGCATACTGCAGCCTTCATTAGGCGGCAATGCTAGAACAGCCATCATTTGCACTTTAAGCCCTGCACGAAGCCATGTTGAACAAACTAGAAACACACTTCTTTTTGCTTGTTATGCAAAACAAGTCACCGTTAAAGCGCAGGTTAATGTAATGATGTCTGATAAGGCCTTGGTCAAGCAGCTGCAGAAAGAGGTGGAACGATTAGAGAGTGAGTTGAGAATTCCTGGTCCTCCTGCCATCAACTGTGATTGTGCAGCAATGTTGAGAAAGAAAAATCTTCAGATAGAAAAGGTCATGATTTGCTTTTTCGAAATCATATGATATTTTGTTTGTGTTGATAGTGGACATTCTTGACATGGAACTATAAAGATATTGATTTAAAACTATGTGTGTTTTCCTCTCTTTTCTGATTAACTGTGTTAATGAACAAAACTTATGGCCTAATCAGTTTATATATCCTAATATGTTAAAAGGGTATTGTCATTTTTTATATTAGATTTATATCATAACATTAGCTGTTTTTGTGGTCAGTGATACATCTTTTAATCTCAGGCATGTTACATTTTTTGTTACTTCTTGTATGTGGATAACATGGGGTTTCAATTGTTCAGATGGAGAAAGAGATTAAGGAGCTAACCAAGCAACGTGATCTTGCTCAATCTCGTGTTGAGGATTTGCTGGGCATGGTTGGAAACAATCAGAAATGTGGACAAGTAACTTCTATTTTCTAAATTGTGAAAATTCTATCTATCATGTATATGAGATTATGCCTCTAAATTTGGTTTCTTCTTTAGTTATTGTTCAGTCTGGCATTAATACTTGTTTAAATTAGCAGGGAAGGGTAGATACCTGGGAAGATGACAATTCTGTGTCAGAGTCATCTAGCATTTATCATCCTCACTTGCGCATTAAAGAATTTCATAATCCTCACTATAATGAAGACAGCTTAAGTAATCCTGATGGTAAGTTGTTTCTTCTCTCCACCAGTTGTAAATAGATCTCGTTTGGATATGGACTAAAGAGCACTTATTGGAACTTGTCTACTAGAAAAGGAACTTGATAAACTCTAATAAGTGCTATTTGATACGCATCCAAACAAGCTCATAGTCTGATCTGGTCATTGTTAAATTTTGCGTGTACAGAATACGCTGGTGATGAATCCTGCAAAGAAGTTCAATGTGTTGGGTTGGAGGAATCAAGTAAAATAGATGACCTGGAATACCCTGACCCTTCAGCCAGTTACAATGGAGTGTCAGCATTGCCATTGCTTGGAGAGGAAAATATAATAGATCAGGAAAATAGGGAAGGGAGACAGAACCAAGACAATTTAACATATAGTGTGCTTGATCAAAGACCCCATGATGCACTAAGGAGTAATGAATCTGTTGGATGTTCTTACCCTGATGAAGAATCTCAACAGGCTATGTCAGCATCAATGTCAAATTTTAGGAATCTTAAATTAACAAGGAGCTGGAGTTGTAGGGAACATTACATGACGAGTTCTGCTGAGAAAGCAGGAGAAATAGAGAAGACTCCAGCCATTGATTTTGAAAGATGCTTCCCTGGAAGACCAGATGGTTTGCGGAGAAAGTTCCTTCCATTAACTTATGGTACTTCCTCGAAATTGTCTATGAATGGTTCTCCATATTCAAGGGGAAGTTCTTCTGTGGATGAGTTCAGAACCAACAGCATCAGAACAACTGCTAGTGAGGATATAACTAGCATCCAAACTTTTGTTGCTGGGATGAAGGAAATGGTTAAACTAGACTATGAGAAGCAGCTTGTTGATTGTCAGGTGTGAATATATCATTTCAACTCCTTTCTTAATTCTTAAAATTTAAGCAAAAAATTATGGATCTATTAGTTTCCTTTGAAGTAATGAAACTGTGCCTATGCTTCTTCCTGTTCTCTAGAAAGCATTAATAATGCAATATTGACCAATCATCCATACAAATGTGATTCTATTATAAGAATTATATGTACTTATGGCTTCGTAAGTAGGTAGTTTACTCTCTCACTTTTGTGGATTTGGTTCATCTGAGGTGATGAGTGCACCTTAAAGGATAAAGTGTAGAATAAAAATTTAATAGTCAAGATTTTATCAATGTCTTAGTTTCTTATACATGTGCATGTATTCATTCTATCACAATCTGTATCATTGATTTTTCAACCCATATTTTACCTGCCTTTAAAATACACCCCCTCACCTTAGAGGAGCCGATTCCCACTTTTGTTATTTATTCTTTGTCGATATTTACTATGAGAATTGAGAAGTTCTTCTATCACTAGTAAGAAAATGGGAACTTGAATTCCTCTGTATCAAGACAAATATTGATACTTGTTGCAGACATGGATAATGAATTCACATAATCCTATTTTTGTTACAGCTATATCTTGTTACCCATGTAATGTTTCATTTTAAGCTTGAAATTTCTTTTGGAAGTTCATTATTAACATTGGGGCCTGATGACACTGACTAAATTTTACTTTCTGAACTGTAGGATCAGCAGACAGAGGTAAAAGCATATCACACGAATATGAAAGATGTAGGTGTAGATCCAATGTTAGAGGCAGCTGGGAGTCCTTTAGAGTGGACTCTGCAATTCAAGAAGCAGCAAAAAGAGATAGTTGAACTGTGGCAAACCTGCAGTGTCTCATTATTCCACAGGACCTACTTCTTCCTTTTGTTCAGAGGTGATCCAACAGACTCTATTTACATGGAGGTAGAGCTTAGAAGACTATCTTTTCTCAAAGGAAATCAGTCTGAGAAGGGTGGCCAGACAGTCACATTAACTTCAAGGTTCTCTCTTTTCTGTGCCACTTGACCATACATTATTCTTGCTTTAGTTCCCTACAAGGGTCCGTCACATTGACAAAAAAATATTTCAATACTACTGGAGTACTGAATATTCAATACTCCCTCTTCATAAAAATAGTTTTAAGTGATAGTTTTTTTTCTATTAACATTAAAAAAATGGATAACTAATCATAGGCCAAATACCAAGTATGTTTAATGATGCATCAGGTAGACATTTATCTCATATCATATGGCCTTAAGTGCTCATGTTGGCACATGTTTGTGTTGAGGAAACAGTGTGAAGGGTCTTCGTCGGGAGAGAGAAGTGCTTGTGAAGCTCATGCAGAAAAGACTAACAGATGAAGAGAGGAAAAGTTTGTTCAACAAGTGGGGCATTGCATTGGATTCTAAGCGCAGGAGGATGCAGCTGGCGAATCGGTTATGGAGCAACGCCGATATCGACCACATCACGGAGAGTGCTGCGGTTGTCGCAAAGTTAGTCAGGTTTAGAGAGCAAGGTAAGGCCTTGGAGGAGATGTTTGGACTTAGCTTCACACCGCAGCGCACACGTCCGATATCATATTCCTGGAAAAATAGCTGGGTGACTCTTTAGGCCTTCTTTGTATTTGCATTCTTTCAACAATGGAAATGGAACCATCGCCTCTATGGAGGGAGATTGAATGAACTGTATTGTATTATATTATATAACCTCCTCTCTATTATGTTGCGGAAAAAAAAACTGAATCTGCCTATATGATCTTGGTGTACTCCTTACACTTAAGGAATGTTATCCAATGCCTGTGAATTATCCTTAAACTAATGATGAAATGACAATTTTCCTAGTCAACTAGATTATAGAATGTGGCAGAGTATGTGATGGAATGTAATATATTTTCATTAACATGATGACAAAGGGAACCTCCTCCATGAATGGAACATGCTGAAGCAGAGTTCGCAGTCATGATTTTTACTTGTGTATCAATTATTGTGTTTTTAAATTTTCTTTGTTATTAAAGTATCACTATTTACACCTTAAAGAAGACCTTTTTATTCCTTTTCAGTTTCAATTTTATTTATAATTTAATAAATTAGTACATTATTTTTTGTGCACAATTGGAGGGTGTTGAATTTGGTGCAATTGGATTGCTGCCTTGCACCATCTTAATCAAACACTTTTGGTGAAAATTAATATTTTGTCATTACATTTACACGTTTTTTACATTTTCACTTTTCTGTTTTTGTTTTCCATGTTCCACTATGCATGTTTAAAAAACTCCTTTCAAAAAAATAATAATGAAGCATGTTTAAAAACACTCACCTACTCTAATGTTTTTATAATTCGGTTAAGCATGCCCAATATGCCACACAATAACAAGACCTCTCTCTCCCTCTCAAAAGGAAAAATTGCATTTTTTCCCTTTGAAGTTAACATCTTTAAACTAGCTTCTTTAGAGAGGCTGTCTCTGTGTAGAAGATGTATCCTAAGGAAAAAGAATGCCGTTTGCATATCGGACATCTCGAGAAGCGCGTCGCAATAGAGGAGGGTTCAAGACATTTTTTTGTGACAAACAAAATAAAACTGTGTTGCTGAGATAGGTTCCTCATTTAATCTAAGTCACCTCAAAATGCTTTTTCAGTGACCTCCAAATAGTTATTGTATGGTTTTGCTTCAGTCTATAAGTAACTGACACTACCCACCCAATCAGAATATTCAGACAAAGCTGCACCATCAATTTTGCAGAATTTTTTTGGTGTTCATTTGTCTCAATAGAGTTCTTGTCAGCATAAGCATGCAGATGCAATTAACCATAACAGATATGAGGAAGACATTCTCCAACGACACCATTGCAGGTGCCCGTTCGACATCATTACGCGTGATTGGGGCTCTCATTGCTATGGCATTGCTGTTATGGACCATCCGCTGTGGATATCAAGCCACAACTGAACCAAGACATTCACTATATGGTCAATGGATTTCACGCATTGGAGCCTTGATTATGCTTTTTGGTTTCTTGCTTCTGGCTGTCGGGCTTCCCATAATTGCAGACTTGTTCCTTAGGTTGTTTGAGGAGCTGCAATGCCCAGAGGAAGCTGATCTTTCTCAGAATAGCAACCTGAAAGTGAAAATTGATGTGTCTGCCTAATTTTTTTGATAAAATTGAGCCCCCTTCTCTCTCTACAAGCAGCCCATTTTTCTCCACCTAATGTTTATTATTTGCATTGAAGCAGTAGATCAGACAGCAATGCTTACATAGATACATGTATACAACACAGAAGCTTGTCATTTCTATGATGATTCTTGAGAGAGAATTGACCTTCAAAAGTAATATGAAGGGTGAAGTGTAATGTAATGCAACCTACATACAAGAATTGTTCAGCTATAGGAGATTTAAGGGATCGAAAAAATACCTAGCTTGCTACATTTTAGTTTTTAATGCATGAGAAGACCAGAGATACATCCAGAACAATTCTACTCCTGGAAAACCTAGAATGCAGTTGCTGGCACCTTTTTCACTGATCCAGTTTTCTTAGCAGTAGTCTTTCAAATTTGAATATTATAGAAGAAAATGATAGTCTTTCAAATGAATTCCAAAGCAGAGGGAAATATCAATTAAATGATATATATGTCATCCAACACTGATTCAGTGAGTCTTATCCGTTGAAAAAGAGGAAAGAACTATCATTTGGTATAGCTAAATTGAAAACTCAAATGATCGGCCACCAAAACGAACCTTCAATACAGCACCACCAAATGAATGTGCTTTCCTCTTTCCTGAAGGCTGAACAGAGGTATGAATGACATGTCACAACAAAACATCCGTGAGCTAATGGCTTAGTTAACAAATATGTCAAGTGTGACAGCATTAGAGAGTTAGCTTCAGAAATTTTACATATATAAAAGGGAGTTTTGTGTAGAATTTCATAATTGCAGGGAGGTTTATATAGTAAACACAAAAAACAAAGGGAGATTAATTTGCACAAAAATATTATCACAAATGAACTGAGCATACAACATGGTTGTGCTTAGTATTGATTTTATATTGGGGAAACTATATCCACTTCTTTTGTCAAACATTCCTCTATAACCAAGTGTAGCTGTTGACTCTAATCTCTCAGCAAATGCGGTAACTCCGAAATCAACCACTCAGCCCAAACAATGTGAATGGTAACAGATCAACGAGAATTAACACAATAAGCATTAAACAATTTGCATGTTCAGGAATTATCCATAAATCAAAGAAAATGGCACGATGTTATTTGAAATGAAAGACTAGTACACAAGCATATAACCTAGCAAACCAATCAAGTATTTAATCTATTACAAATCAACACTAGTACAGTTGGAGATTGGAGAGGTGGTAGAAGTACAAATTGAAATCAAATGAGCTTGAAAGGAAGAGGCCAAGGAGTGGACCTGGGAACTTCGACCTTGTCCTTGATGCGTTCGATCATCTTCTCTTTTTTGGGACGAGAGTTGCCGTACGATCCCTTGAACCTCTTCCCTTTCTCCGTCTTCTTGTCTCCGCGCCCACACACTCTTGGAGTAACGGCCGCCGGCCTCATCAACCACCTTGCCGCTACGCCGCACCGCTGCATCACATTCGCACCACTAGCCATACCTGTTTGCCACCGCTTCTACCTGGTTTTTTCTTTTTTTGATGTTAAATTGATTTCATCCTAAACAGTAGAGAGAAAAAAAAAAAAAAAAAAAAAAGGAAGATCGATTGTACTGTAACATGGGCTAGGCCCATCTATTGAAAGGGAAGCCTTATAGCTTACTTACATAATTGTAAATTTGTAATATTGGGGAAAATATGGTACAAGACGGGCCCAAAAATGGCCACAAACAAGTGTGGTGTTTGCGCAACCTTTGATTCAATCAAAACACGTCTCGGCTTGACGACCTTGGTGTCTTGAGGGCTAGAGGACTAGCTTGGTCTAAAGGACATGCCAACTCAGTTGTGCTAAACAATTAGGTAAGTAGCACGGTCGAGGTTTTAACGAAAAATGACGTAAGTAAATTTTGTAAAAGGATTGATCGAACACAAATTTTCTTTCATGTTTTGTGTATAGTTGATAGATACCACTTCTTCTTCATCACCACTTTTATTTCATTGGAAACAACAAACGTTATGTTTTGAAAAGCCTTTAAGAGATAGATATTGGGACCAACATGGAGGACATGCAACTCTCTATTAGACATAAAGTTTGATCAATTCATCCCTCATGATTAGTCGAGGTTGTCCAACAATGAGAACAAAACAGAAATGAAGCTACAAATGAGAAGATCAAAGAACTTGTTTGCAAGAAACTGAAGTATGGCAACAATCCTTGAAGACACGCCTCGCCCTATCAACCTTGGTATCTTGGGGCTGGTGGACTAGTTCAGCCCGACCGGTAGGTTGGCTGAGATGTTTGTAGATCAGGTCAAAGAGACATTAATATCCACTTTGAAGAGATGGCTCAACTAAATCACTATAATTTGTGTCTATCCAAAATTCATTGGATCTTGTCACCCTCGATAAATGCTAACCACACAATAACAAGAACAAACTGAGAGAGGAGTTGGGGTCAAGGCTAAAGGAGAGGAAGGATTTAAAGTCCCTTAATGTTGTAGTTAGTACATGGTAGTATAAGAACGAGTTAGGATAACCGAATGAGAAATGCTCACTTAATTTATAGAAGTAGAGTGTCAATCGTGGTCGGTTTATCTTCAACTCCTATTGTTCACCCACGAACACAATTTTTTTTTATTTAAGCCTAATAATGGAAAGGTTATCATTCATTTTTTCTTCCCTTCTTCCTTTTATAATTTGTTTGGAACTTATTACTCCTATGTTTTAAGATTTTCCAATAGATAAAAATGGAGAACCACAAAAACCCTCAGTTTTGTATGAAAGGAGTCTCGTGCGCTAGTTTTGTAAAAGTTCGTTTATCCTTAATTAACTTCTACACAAGCCCACTTGTATTCAGGAGTCTTATAAAAATATTCAGCAATGTTAGACAATAGTCACATTATTAAGTTTATTACATTGCATTTCTACTCCTTTTTTATTGATTGTTTAGAGAGGTTACATATAAGTTAAGAAATGTAAATATTGATTTAATATGTAAACCATTTTTTAATTTCTTAATAAATCTTTAATATTTTTCCACATTCCTTAACAAGCGCAATAAAACAGACGCTTGACATATTCCCTGTCTTGAACAAACAAAACATGTGCAAGAGATCATTAATCAATATTTGTTAAGAAATCTTTCCCAATTAAACACTTGGTTTCCTGCCACAAGACTCGTGTGTCTCACATTGCGCAACGAACACTACTCACATCTGCATCCAGCCACCCCATCCATCCAATGAAGACCACACGCAGGAGAGGAGAGGATGCTACACGCCACCCGAAACTTGAAAGAGCCAGCAATAACAATAACAATAACAATGAATTTCTCTATTTACCTGGCCGCCGATTCTACTTGCACAAGCGTCAAGTTCATATTTGACCCGTTTATGTATATGTGCTGTCACCGAATAATACCTACCCAAATTGGACCACCCCTCCCCCATCCATAATGACACTATCTATCTCTTATCTCCCACCCCACCCACCATACACCTTCAGGTGGTCACACACACAACATACATAGAAATAGAATAAAGCTTTTGAGGAGAAAGCAAAACAATTCACTTTTCAATAACAGAGCACTTTTATTCTAAATATGACAATTGAGGAGGCATCAATAAAAATTGGTTACTCAATCAAAGTCATAGACAGACAGAATTACAAAACAAAATGCCACAGGACACTCACTTCCCTGCAGCATTCTGTGTGCTAAACTAATAACTAAACTAAACTAAAACATAAAATGTTGAATCAATTTTGAAATGACGACAACCAAACCAACGCAGCCAGTAATTCTTGCTAAAGAAATACCAAACTCAAGCAATGCAATAAGACCATTGGTCATGCTCATCCTCTCCATTGTCAGTAGATACCAGATAAGGCATGTTGTTGAAGGAGCGTGCCAAGGCAGTGGACAATGCAGCTGCCGCGGTGAGTTCATCACAATGCACAAACTCCTCCGCACGGTGCTTGAGGGTCTCAAACATGACCTCTGGCTGGTGCTGCATCACTCGAAGGACGTCTCCGTTAGAAGGACCCGGCACCGCACGAGTTACCGCGAAGCCGTGTGGACCATCGCTCTGCAACACCCGAACCACGCTGGGACCGCCGAACAAGTTGTGGAAACCACCGAGAGCCTCCTCATAAGCACCGCCTAAGAACATTCCCAGGTAGTACTTCCTTCCACCTTCTAGCTCGTGCAGCGCCAAGCTTGACTCTCCGTTTATGAACTTGTCAATCTTACCATCACTGTCACAGGTTAGATCGGAGAGGATGCCTCTCACGGTGGGCTTCTCGTCGAGGCGGTGAATGGGGATAATGGGAAACACCTGGTCAATGCTCCACGCGTCAGGGATGGAGGTGAAAATCGAGAGGTTCACGTGGTACCTCCGAACTGGATCAGCCTCCCCTACCGCCTTCCTTACCAAATCACACAACCCATCCACGCCGGCAAGCTCTTCCATTCCCAAAAGCCCTTGCTTGAACTCCTCCACGCACCGCCGCTTCATCTCCTCCGTGTACAGCAAGCAGGTGTCGTGTTCACCCCGAATCGCCGCGTCAGAGATGTTGCGGTAATCGGCACGAGCTTCCTCCGAGAGCCCCTCCACTAAGTACTGCAGAGCCAGAGTGGAGAATGCAGGGGGCGCTCCGTAGCTGCTGGCACCAACAGCCTCAAAGACCAAGACGGAATGGTGTGACACGATGGCCCTGCCGCTCTCGCTAACGATCACAGGGTGCTTGATGGACCTTCGGTCGCACACGCGCTGGACCGTGCGAACCACCGCCGTGGCATACTCTTGAAGACCATACCCGACGGAGACATCAGAGTCGCTTGATTTTGTACCGTCGTAATCAATGCCGAGGCCACCTCCGATATCAATGACACGCATGTGAGCCCCGAGACGAACCAGTTCACAATAGATCTGCGCAGCTTCTCCCACACCATCGCTGAGCAACGCGGTGGAAGGAATCTGAGAGCCTATGTGGAAATGCAGGAGTTGCAGGCAATCCAGCATGCCAGCTTGTTCGAGCTTCTTCACGACCTTCAGAATCTGAGCAGTTGTGAGCCCGAATTTGCCCCTCTCGCCGGAAGTTCCACCGAAATGGCCGGAATGCTTAGTCCGTAGCTTCGCCCGCAATCCAATCACGGGGCGTATGCGCATCTTGTTGCTGAGATCAATGATCAATTCAACCTCCTCCTCTTGCTCCAAAACAATCACGGTGTTCAGCGCCAGCTTCCTCGCAACCAGGGCGAGGGAAATGTACTCGGCATCTTTGAAGCCGTTGCAGATGAGGAGCGCTTCTGCGTTGCCTTTGCAGAGACAACTCATGGCCATGAGGAGCTCCGGCTTGGACCCTGCCTCCAGACCGAACCGGAACGAAGAACCGAATCTCACGATGTCCTCCACCACGAACCTGTCCTGGTTGCATTTCACCGGGTAAACCCCTTGGTAATGGGACCCGTACCCCTCAGACTGGACCGCGTAGTCGAACGCGGATTGAAGAGACTCCAGCCGATTCTTCAAAACATCAGGGAAACGGACAATGAGCGGAAGCTGGAGGCCGAGGCCACCGCAAGATTTGGGATCGGAGGCCTTCTTCACGATCTTCAGCAGATCAATCTCCTGGTGAGACAGCGTCTCGGAGCCATGTGTCCGCACCGAGATGTTCCCGGCGGAGTTGACGGCGAAGTAGGGTCCGCCCCACCCGTCGACGTTGTAAAGCGCGGCGGAGAGAGACGGAGACCAGCGGCTGTCGTCGGTTGGAACGCCAGAGAAATCTACCGACGCCGGGAAAGAGATGTCAGCGGCGAATGCGTAGCCTGGAGAGGCTGCAGCGGCGTCGACACAACAAGCTACGGCAGGCATCTCTCTAAAAAAATGAAATGAAATTGAATAAAAGGAAAAATTAGGTTAGGATTTGTTGTTGTTGTTGGTATGGGCCTGTGAAGGTGGGGGCTTTGAAAGCCGCCGAGGCCGAGGCCCCGGCCTCCCCCTCAAAAGAATACAATAAAAGATGAATTGAAAACGGAGAGCCCCCTCTCTCTGTGTCTCTGCTCTCCACGTATCACCACACCGAACGCTCAGCAGCAAGAAGATTAGATTTCTGGGATCAACAACAACAACAACACCGCCACCACCACCAGATCTGAGATCAGAAAATACCAGAATGCAGAAAGAAGGGGAGAGAATAACGGAAAGGGATGAAACAAAGTAAAAGGGTAACGGTGGCAACAGAGAGAGAGATGAGGGTGCTAGCTGTAATGAAGGCGGGAGGGAGTGAGCGAGAATTGCATGGATGTAGAAGCCAATTTATATAGGGGGAGGGTGGAGTGGGATTACGAAGACGACGGGTTAGGGAAGGAAGGTACCTCATGGGCTTCTTGGGCCTTGGGCCCATATGACAATTCAAATTCTCGTCGTTATCTCGCTACGAGACTTTTCAATTACACGCTTTTTGTTTTTGCTATTAAAAAAGTGATTTTTTTTTTCTATTAAAAATTGCTTTCAATTACGTATATCGGCGTCGAGTTGCCGCTTGGCTCTGCAAGTGGAATTTTCTTATTTTTTAAATGTTATAGTATACATTACATATTTTTTAATGTCAAATCAAGACACATTTTATGTGTGGTTAATTATTTTTTATTCCAATTTTTTGCGAGAAAGCAGAAATAACAATGATTATGAAATTAGCACTGGAAAATCATTCCTCCACATGAGGTTAGGAATGCCATAATTTGAATTGGCAGGAAGATATAGTAAAGAATGCGATGATTTATTAGACTAAGGAAAAGCATTCAAAGCACTAGCAGCGAGATTGGAATGACGTGTCTCTTTGACAGTTTTAACACTTTTGTTTGCACACACGAATTGAAAGTCTGGTGATCTACCACGTGGATGTCACGTGCACTCTTCTCTATTGGTGTACCACGGTAGTGAATAGAAATTAACCTAATTAATAATAATATATGATGATAGTATAATAATACTATGGATAATTTGGCTGTGGTGAATCAGGAGATGAATGGGTATAATTTTTCCAATAAGCAAGAAGTTGACAGCGGACATTTCTTAATTTTTTAATTAAATTCATTTAAATATTTCACGGTAAAATCATATTCATCTTTATCTCTATATCTATATCTCTATGGGCTCTGTCTAGAAAAAAATTAATCTATGGGCTTTTTCTGATAAACTTATAGAGGGCGGCGTTTGTTACATTGTTAAAAAATAATTTCCGAGAATATGAGGTGTGGAAAAATAAATATTCACGTTTGGTACGAGATTACGAAAATATATACCCAAGTGTAAAACATTTCTAGGTAAATTATTTTCACACGTTACTGCAGTGCTCCATTCTCATATTTGAGGGTGGGTGTGAAAGATTCCCAGAAAAAAGGGCGATAATGGGTCTGTAATTTTATACAATTAAATTTCAATTTGCCCTTCTATTCTCTTTGTCTTCTTTTTAAACGCATTTGCTTTGTCGCTGTTGCAATTTTTAGTTAATAAAGATCGTGAGTCTCTAATTTGAGTTAATATTATACATTGTGGATCACTAGGTCTGCAATGTTGAATTAATTTATAAAAACATATTAGTGTTATAAAGCTTTTTAAAACATCAGTAAGCTATTAAAAACTCTTAATATTTAAAGCATATATATCATTTTAGTAATTTCATCCATATAATATTAGTGTGATATTAATCAATATAGTTTGACTTTGAATTTATATGAAAAAATATAAATATTTTATAAATAATCTCTATAAAAAACATTTATTACATACTATAAACATAATAATTACTTTATTTTTATTCCATTTTTAATGATTACATTAAAAATATTTAAATAATATATAATAAGGGCGATTGTACATTGTTCATCGACACGACCATAGTTAAATCAATGGCTTTTTAAAAGTAAGCCTAAATTTTATTTTTTATTTTTTTAAATGAATGTACCGTGTGAAATTGATGCCCTATAAAGGAACACATTGCATTGAATAAACCTTATCCTTAGGAGAATATGCACAATAGACCTTCCTAATTTTAATATTACATATTTTTTCCACGCGTTTTCCACACTGTTCTTTAAAATTAAATATATCGATGGGTTTATAAATTATAACGTCACACAATCCAAATAATTTATTTACATGATATTTACAACATTACAATTTTTTTCTGCTTTTATATTTTTTATTTATGAAATAAATTTGACATTGTTATATATAAAACAAAATAATTTAACTATCTAGTGATTATTTATTTCAAATGTTATTTCATTATTTTAACCATTTTTTTAATATAACCAATATTTTACGTATATATATATTGCTAGCAAAAGTTTTTTATTGTTGTAATATTGGTTAACATATTAATATGTTGGAGACCAAGTCACCTTCAACAACTATCACCTTAACAATAAACCAGATATATTTAATAGATATCCAAGTCTTATTAAGTCAATAATTATCACCTTTATTTCCAAATCTTATGCCTTAATAGTTAAATCAGATATGAACTTCCTTAAGTACCATTTATTAGCTTCACCAAATGAACCTCTACTTCACCTCCCTTTCTTGTTGTCCACGGCACTTTGTAGAAATTGACTATTTGACTCAAAGATTCTATATTTCTATTCCATCACTAAGCTAAGTCAAGCGCACCAATCACCACCTTAACTTATACTAGTTTCATTGCACACGTCACATTATGTGCCTGAGTTTGTCAAATTTGCTTTTGCTTGAGATTCTAAATAGTAGCACTCAATTAATTATATATATGTTTGCAATCTTAATATAGTAATAAAGTACTGTTGATTACGCGTGATGAACGCATATGTTATTATGATGGTGTGTTTAGTGACACTGGATCTTAGCTAGAGTGATTTATGCGCAAGTGTCTTCAGTGATGTCTATACTTTTGGGGATATATTCATATTCATATTCATATTGCTTGTGGCAAACCGTTATTCAAAGTGCGGATTGTAATGAATGTGATTCCTGAGCTACTATGACTGTGTATTTAGTTGCCAACAATGGCTTCTTCTCCCTCTTCTATTCACTATGTTCAAGGAAAAGAGTTGGTTATATATAACTATGCATTGTCTTTACAGAGAAAATTACATATAATTTTTCATTACAAGTGTAAGTAAACTCAATTGAGAAACTGTGATAATTACTCCAAATGATAATTTTGTTAAGGTTCAAACTAGTGTTCCAAGTGTCATCCTGTTCTAAATTGTCTAACACTTTCTTATTTAAATTATTGTTCCCTTGGTGATATTTAAGTTCTTAAAAAGGTTATTTGTTTGTTGTTTGAAAAAAAAATCATGAAAATAATTTTTTTTTTTTTAATCATGAAAATAGTTGAAAGAAACCAAGTTGTCTAAGTTATCACTATCGTTCAATGAATATATAATATTGTGGCCTACACTACACACTACACTTATTGAACACCCCTACCAAATTAAATGATTGTGGATATATTCTCCTGCATCTGCATGATTTTGTGGGTGCGTGTTCCGTTTCCTCAATCAGTGTTAAGTCTAGTTTGGGCGTTTGCAACTTTTTTATTGGAAAAAAAAGTGTGCCTCGTGTCGTGTCAAATATTTCTTATTGCTAGTTCATAAATATTAACAATAATAGCGATTGATTAAAGTGCTCACTGAAAAATCTTTTATTACAAAATTCAAAGCCATCTGAAAATTATTACTTTATTGGACTTTTGCATCTGGGAGAACAAGGTAGGAGAGGAGGAAAGAGGTTGGAAGGAAGAGAATAATAAGAAAATTTGAAAATAAGTGGACCCAATATTCATATTCATATTCATATTCTAGATACTTGTGGGCTCGTCACGGATTTCAAATCTAGTTTGAGTTTGAGTTTGAGTTTCCCCACTGTTTGCAGTTGCAGTTATCATTCACTCATGTTCCTCAAATGTCATTTCTCAAGATGCAACCAATAACCTTTAAATAGTCCAAATTTAACCAAAAAAACCAATAGGTAAGAAGGGAGAATCAGAAAACATCAATTTCTATTATTTCTATTCGACTAAATAAAAGAATGTGTTGCTTTGCTTCTTGTGGTTGTGGACAGTACGGAAGGGGGGCTTAAAAGTAATGTATTTCAAGTATCGAGGCATTCATCAGCAACTTAATTATACATGCATGCCAACCATGTAGACTTTGTGTTTGTGACTTGTGAGGAAACCTTTCTACATTTTCTTCGGGATTGTGATAAGGTCAAGCCTATTTAGAATTATTTCCTCCATGTCACTTGCAAACAACAGTTTCAAGTCAAATTAGTTTGCCAAATAGATTCTAGCTGTAGAAATAATACAGTTTAAGGTAAGCAGAGGTTTAGATCAGAAGTGAAGAGTACTAGTGAAATTTTATACTCCTTAGTCCTTAATCATGCTGCCAGGCTTTTCCCATCTATAAGATTGTTCATATAACGTGGTTAGATCTATCACTCATGAAGGATCCAGTGCTAGATGTGCTAGTGTACTAGTGTCTCCAACAATTCCTTAGGTGTTTGGACTTTGGATTGTTATGTTAGAAATTTAGGCCCTGCCTGTCTTGATGATAAAGTGTAATGGAGTATGACCCCGTTTGGAAGAGCTTATATGAGTTTAACTTATAGTATATGTGTTTAAGCAAGCGTTTGGGAGAGCTTATGTAAATAGCTTATGACATACCTATAAGCTGTTTTGAGCTTATTTTCATAAGCTATTCAGAGTAGTTTATGAAAAAAAACTTATGCTTATATATAGCTTATTTTCAATTCATTATAATAAATATCTTAAAAGAGCTTATTAATAAGCGCTTAATTAAGCTGTTTTCCCAAACGGGGCCTATATATATAAAAAAACCGTTAGGGTCAGAATAAAATTATAAAAATTTACAAAATTTTTGGGAGGCCAGAAAAAGAATAAAAAAGTTCTATGTAAAAATATATCATATCAAAAAATTAAAATTCTTGGGGGATATACACCTCAGTCTCTGTGGGCTTAAAATGCAACATAGGATTTAAGCAATGTATATATAACTAACTCATTCAGATTTGATTTCTTATTTTTTACATAAGCAACTCATATATTTATATATATTTTTATTTCCACTTAATAAAAGAGAATAAATTGTTAATGCACAAGAGAGAAAAAATTATTGTTTAATCTAAGAATTGGTTAAGTCATTATTGCTTCATCGAGCAATTGTCCTTAAATGAAAGCAACCACTAATTCCACATCAGCATGTTCCATTGAGGAGAAAAGCTAAGCAACTCTCTTAAGTAATCCTATTGTACATGCTCTAATAAAGTGTAAAATCAATGTCATTAAACTGGGATCGACTACAGCTTGTTCATGGTATTAAGTTAATATGTTTTTTTTTAACTGAAGTTAATATGTTACTTGTTGAATAATTGAATCACTGGTTGGATCGCTTAACTCGCTCTATATGAAAAAAATTCTAAATTTATAATAGAAACTGAAATCATTTAAAAGTTGTACTAAAGGAAACATTTAATTGTACAATATTACTTAGGATTTTTTAAATCAACCAAGATAAATATTGAGTAAAATAATTTTAGTCTTTGGTAGTCTAATAATATTTTAACATGTGAAATGCATATAATTTTTTTAGATACATATCAAAATATTATTGGGCCACCTAAACTAAAATAATTTTAATTCAGGTAAATTTTAAGTAATTTATACATTCCTACTTATTAATATTTAAAAGCAGCACTATTTTGACGCTACATTTTTTCCGTACGTTACATTTCCAATGTTTTTGGTACATGTTACATATCCAATATTGTGGTATCTTTTTATGAGGTAAATTCTCCTGGTATTGCTCCAAAAAATAGGACATGTCCTATTGACAAGTTCTTTTGTTGCGGCCCAAATATAGAAGTGCAGACCTATAGGGCCCTATTTCTAGTATTAGAAGTAGTTGAAGCATTTACTCGATAATTCAATATTTGAAAGGTGTGAATAAAAAAAATTTATTAGAAAATATCTATTTATTTGATGTGATATTCGCGTATCGAGATGATTAATTTCATGTCTGTAGACTGTAATAATATTTTAAGAAACCAAAAGAATCAGTTAAAACCCTAAATTGTGATAATAGAATATAGTGAGCCGCCATTATTCAAAGATCAATTTCTTTTGGATTATATATGCAAAGCATGGGTTTTCACACACTAGGATGAAGTTCCGATTTTAATAACCCCTTCTTTTATGATCATGACTCTCTTATTTTTGTAGTTTCTCTCTTACTTTATGATATCAATGATGGTGGAAGCGAGGTATGGCACCTAAGTTACAAACATTTTGCTGTATGCCTGTAAGGTTGCAAACGATGATGTCTCAACGACTTTGATTCACAAGTTAAGCGGTCAAGTCACCGATTTCATGCCTAGTTTTACTGATATGTAACGAGGCAGTTACACGTCTGATTTGAACAATAACTCAAATCGACTATACCCTCAATTTATAGTCTAAACGATTGAACTAACCGATTTGAGCCAATTTTGTAACACTGAAGGAAGTAAAAGAGAGTTTTGGGCAACACATTTGGTAGATACATGTTGTATCTAACTATTTATAAGTGCATGCCTTTGAAGTGAAAAATGTTACCCAAGTTATGTGATTTATTATCTTGAGGGTATATGTGATTGTATAATAAGTAAACTACTCAACCAAAATTTGTTAAATTCAAGTGACAACATAATAGTAAAGAATATTCAGATTTCAAAGTCTCGACAGATTAATCTCATGATTTTGTATCATGAGATACCTTCGGCAAAAAATAGCTAAACTATTAAACATTTCATAAATAAACACTGGCCTTGTTCAATTCTTAAAAACCGCTCTCTGGTAGAAATGGTCTTCATGATATGTCGGAATTGCAAATACAACAAAAAGAAACAATTGGTGAAATGAAATTCAAATTCCGGTAATTTTGAAATGCGCTACTCAATCACAGGCTAAAACCCTACTCTGTTTCCGAGCATATCTCTTCTATCTACATTTATGCAACGACGCCGAACGAAGAAGACTCCTGTGCTCCGGTAGCAGCAGCAGCAGCAGTACAAGTCTACAAGACCAACAACAACCTTAAACGGAATGAACATGGACAACGACGATGTCGAGTCTCAGGAAGCAGGCTCGGGAGTGGTTCAGCAAACCGCAGAGGAACTCGTGGCAAGGGCCATAGCTCCTGTCAAGAAGGACTTCCTTTGTCCCCCTCCGTGTCGAGCTCCTCCTCCTCCTCCAGGCGACGACGGCGACGTTTCCGCCGCTAACGACAAGGCCCCTGTTGTCGTCAAGGAGAAGAAGTCTAAGCGCCAGTTCAAACGCGAACGTCTTCAGGAACAGAAGTCAGCACAAAACCTGTGTTCACAAATTGCGAAGACAGGTGATGTTAATTCATGTCCCTTTAAAGACAATTGTCGCTTCAGCCATGATTTGGAGGGTTTCAAAGCACAGGTAGCTAGCTCCTTCTCAATTTTTTGTTGTTGATCCGAACTTGAATGTAATGAATTGTTTGTGTCATTTCAATTTTCAACCCTAATTGCTTTGCAGAAACCACCTGATCTCGAGGGAGAATGTCCTTTCGTTAAATCTGAAGGCTCTTGCCCTTATGGCTTAGGGTGTAGATTTTCAAGCACGCACCAGCAGGGTATGCCCTCTGCCAATTTGAATGGTGGGAGGAGGAAAAATTCTGAGTTGAATGGTTTTAGCAAAGATGTTCAGAAGCTTTTGTGGAAAAATAAGATGACCTTCCCCAAAGCAGATGCCAACCTTAAACGTCTTGGCCTCTCGGTATATTCTCTCATTTTTGCTGCTTCTTCCTCTATGTTCCTCCTCATACTTAGAAAATCCCATAGAAGATGAAGATTTGCCTGCTGTTGGGGAACAAATCAAGGTTTAAAAGGTGTCCTTTGTAGAAATTTTTATTATTCAGCTGATTAAGAAGCAAACCACACTTGTAAGATGCATTTGTGAAGTATTTGCAGTTTGTTGTACACATTCAAACAATAAACTTGATGGATTTAAACGCCCAATATACATGTGAATCTCATTAATATGCTACTAGTTTTTCTTGCTCATTCTCGTTCTGTTTAAAAGACTAATTAGTAATGGATTTACTGAAACACTAGGTACAAAATGCCTTTATTAGTATCCCTCTATGATCATGGTTCTCCATTTAATCTGGCTTTCATATTCACATAACATTTTTTATTTTCAGTATTTTTTCTCCACTCCATTTTGATTGATCATGCTTTCTTTTTCTTTTTTGAATTTTTTTGCTGGGACTCTCAAAGTCAAAGAGAAATGCCTTGCAAAATAAAGATAGTGGTGACACTGGTTCAAATAAATGCGTTCAATCTGATGACAATGGCTCTTGTGCGGTGACATCTGACTCGGGCTCCAATTTAGAATGCTCTGCAGAAGTTAATAAAGATGATGCCTTTGATGGAAAACTTGAATCTGGTGTAATTTGTACACAAAAGAGAAGAAAAACTGCTGAAAATGATGGTGCTGGGGAGATAGAAAATGAAGGTCATAAATTCATCTTTGACTTGAGAGTAATTATACTTATGATTGATATTTTCTGTATCCTTCAAGTCTAGTGTAACTTAGCTTCATACTGCTGAAACAGATGTCAGAGTTACTGAGCAAGTTATTGAAAGAAGCTGCTTAAAATTTGAACCAGATGCAGGCACTGATGCTATAACCCCAGAAACCGATCTTAGCCTGAAGTTACACTTGCGTGAAAAGAAGCTTATTGATTTCAGGGAGAAGTTGTATCTTGCACCCTTGACCACTGTTGGAAATCTCCCTTTCCGGAGAGTTTGCAAAGTATTGGGAGCTGATGTAACATGTGGTGAAATGGCAATGTGCACAAATCTTTTGCAGGTACATACATGGTTTTCTGCTTGTTGATTTCTTTGTTTCATCTTGTGCATGATGTGTATTCTTTCTGTAGTTTTATCCATGGATACTGGCTACTGTAATTCTAGCTTGTGAAAGTTATAGTAGTGGTTGGTCTAATAAACTTTGATATAATATGATATGTATTTCAGGCAGTTCTCATATAGATTTGTTTGGCATCTATCTTTTTCCCACCATAATTAATTGCTCCCGTCAAGTTGGCTTATATCCCCTAAAAGTTGACAATGTTGCATTAAAGGGATGCTTCTAATCATGGAAACCTTAATTTAGGAACCAATAATTCTGTGTCCTTGCTTAGAAGTTAGAACACAGTTGTGGGCTGATATCTATCATCGAGAATGTAACTTGTTTATTTATCTTCGCCTGTCCTCCTTGTTTTATCCCCCACAACCCTGTCTCCATCATTTTTTGTAGTTTTAGAATTTTTTTATTCTGCACAACTCTATCATCTTTTTTGTAGTTTTTCTTTTATGCTGAAGCTTTATTTTTGTTCCTTTCATCACGGGTATAGGGTCAAGCTTCAGAATGGGCATTGCTGAGACGTCATTCATCTGAAGATTTATTTGGTGTACAAATCTGTGGGGGATATCCAGAATCTGTGGCACAAACAGTTGAACTAATAGAAAAGGAATGTACCGTAGACTTTATTGATGTGAATATGGGTTGCCCTATTGACATTGTTGTGAATAAGGGTGCAGGGTCAGCTCTTCTTATGAAACCAATGCGGATAAAAAGTATTGTAGAAGTAGCTTCAGGGACAGCAGATAAACCAATAACTGTGAAGGTATTTGCCATGCTGAACACTATTAATTGGACACTGAAACTTCCTCCCTTTCCTCTGTTCAGTGGCTCTGAATTTTTTTCATGCTGGACCAAGTCCTGTTATCTTAACAGGAAAAAGAAAGTCTGAGCATGCTTTTTGAATTTCCTGAATGAGCTTGCTCAAGATGTTTATGCCCCATTTCTCCATTACACTAGGTACGGACAGCTTATTATGAGGGGAAGAACCGTGTTGATTCTCTGATAGCAGACATTTGCTCTTGGGGAGCTAGTGCAGTGACAATACACGGTAGGTCACGTCAACAACGCTATAGCAAGCTTGCTGACTGGAACTACGTTTACCAGTGTGTCAGGAAGGCCCCCAATACTTTACAAGTAGTGGGGAATGGAGATGTTTTTTCATTTGTAGACTGGAATAATCACAGAACTGAATGCCCTGAACTTGCTACATGCATGATTGCGCGTGGTGCACTGATTAAAGTAAGTATCACCTTGGTTCACATGACCATATTATCTCATTTGTTTTTGTCATTATGATATCTTATGCTAGTTGTATTCATTGGGAACATTATGCTTGCCTGATCTGGACAAATATACTGTTTTGTGCAGCCTTGGTTATTTACAGAGATCAAGGAACAGAGACATTGGGACATTAGTTCTGGTGAGCGACTAAATATTCTCAAAGATTTCGTGCATTTTGGCCTTGAACACTGGGGTTCCGACACAAAAGGTATGTTTTACTGATTGAGTTGCTGTATTATATCCATGCTTTAAGTGTTTCTTGATATTGTGAAATCACTACATGGCTACTGATGAAGAATCATTTTAAGAGAGTTGAGTTTGCTGACAAGATTGTATACATTTATTAGTAGGCAAGTGAGTTTTTGTAGCAATATTATTATTTATTTGTTAGTCAGAATGAGGCCTCGTTTGTAAGAGCTGATTTGAGCTACCTTATGACCTACCTATAAGTTGTTTTGCGCTAATTTTCATAAGATGTTCAAATTAACTTATGAATAAGAGCTTATGTTTAAATCGTACCTATTACCTATTTTCAGCTTATTTCATTAAGTTTCCCTTATTAGCTTATCAATAAGCGCATATTGCCACAAGCGCTTAATTAAATTGTTTACCCACACGCACCTTGAATGTGCGTATTTTCTCTTTTGTTTTCTTAATATAGTGGAATTCCTATTTTATATATTGTGTTACAGGTGTGGAGACAACTAGGAAGTTCTTGTTGGAATGGCTTAGCTACACTTGTAGGTACATACCTGTTGGTCTTTTGGATGTGATTCCGCAACGAATAAACTGGCGCCCACCATCTTACTTTGGGCGTGATGAGCTTGAGTCAGTGATGGCCTCAGAATCTGCAGCGGACTGGGTACGCAACTCCCTTTTTATTTCTTTAGAAATGTGAATGGACAATAAAAAATGCTGATAAACCCGCCAAAATGTGAAATCATTATCTGGAACAGGCCATGGTTATAAATTTAATGTAGTATAATAACCTTTGGCTATTTTTTTTCTTATTAAAATATATTATAGTATACCAGTCCTTCATTCTGCTAAAGAATGTTTTTTGTTTTACATTTTCATTTTCATACACAGATAAGAATATCAGAGATGTTACTTGGCAAGGTTCCAGATGGCTTTACATTTGCACCAAAGCATAAATCAAATGCTTATGATAGAGCGGAAAATGGTTAATTCTAGAGCTTGTTTTCAACTCTGATTTTGACGACAGTCATTTTCTTCTCAACTGCTTTCTCCTGAAGAGAAATCTACTGGGTATTTGATGCCTTCGCTGCCTGGTTTGAAAAAGCTGAATAGACATCTATGAGCCGTTCTTTTCTCTTTGTTTCGAGGGGATTTATTCATCACTGACCTTGAACTCATTCATACAATAGCTCCATTCTGCTAATAATCGTTGACATTTGAAATATAAGCAATGATTTTTTTTTTTTTTCTAGAGTCATGCTAACTTGCATGCTCTGGTCAATTTGAAATTTTGACTTGCGATACTCATTTACGGCATCGAGTTTTTTTTATGTTTGTTTGCATCTGTTTGAACAAAAGTGGGGCTATTGTGAGCATGGGGGGAGATGGTGGTTCAGTCCCCCCATTTGTTCCTAAACAAGGGGCAAACACATCAACAATTTCTTCAGGATACATTGTGAACATGTCTTCAAAAGACAAACATCTAAACAATAGTAAAGTGAGGCTTTTGGTATGTGTTCCTCTATTGCCAGATTCTCTTACAACAGTTTTTTACTTCTTATTTAGGTCAACCTCGTTTTCCCCTGAACGTTTTTCCATATTTGCTAAGTTGTCCATGACTTTAAAGATGTCTTTCTTTCTTTTTTCGGTTTAAAGATATTATTTCCTTATTTTGATGTAGTTGTAATTCCATTTTACGTTTAAAGAAAGTTGTCGAAACGTGACATAAGATATTGCTATCATTATAACATAATAATTGCAAGGGTCGTGGCGGTGGATATTGGTTGCATTGAAAGAACAACACAATGCCATTTGCAACAAAACCCATCGATTAGTCAGTAGTCGAATTTAATTTTAATATAATGAGTTTTAAATTGTTCAGTCTGGTAATTATTAAATAACAGTGTACATACCGTGCTACCTGATATTAGCTAAGCCCTAAATAAGAGGAACAACGTTAGAGGGAATCCCTATTACAAGTCCACTAAGTATTGCTCAGGATTTGGAAGGTTATATACATACTGAGCTATGTGGTATTGGCTCATAAGAGGAGCAATGTTAGAGAGAGACGCTCACATACCCACTAAATAAAATGCTTAGGACTTGAAGAGTTGTGCACAAACCGAGCTATTTGGTATTGACTCGCCTCACACATGAGAGCACGACCAGAACCACGAGGGAGAAGAAAGACCACAGGTTGAAAGTTGTCTTCTAAATTAAATCATTACACAATGATTACTTAATAAATACAATAATAAACAATAGTATCGACCAATTAATTAGAGGCAGCCTAAGGAACAAATTGAAGGTCTAAAAGAAGAGGGAAGGAAACAAAGGTTGACATGTACATGCACAACCAGATGCTGTGAACTAGGCTTAGAGTCTTAATCAGGCTGTTTGACCCTTAGGTATTTGGACAAAACAAACAATAAGGCTATAATATGTTACGAAAGAAAGTTCCAATAAATGCAAGAATTGCTCATGTGTTAAAGTTAAGTGTGTTGTTCGACAAAAATCAAGCGAGTAGTGAATGATAATTACCTCTTCTTGCGTTTCTTATACTAACCAACAATTGGTACTTCCACTCCATTTCCACGGGAGTATGAATGAAAATTTATTCGATAATAAATAAATAAAAAACCTCCCCATTTGTTAACCTTATACCATTGAGCTAAATTCTAAGTAAGAAAATCTATAATATCAGATTTGAAAATGCGACCAACAATTGGTACTAAGCATCGGCCTCCAGAATCAACATTTCTGGATTAGAGTAAGCAAACAATTTGTACTTAGACCCACTTATCTTGTACCTTATATGAGATGTCTGTACTGCAAAATCTCAAATAGGACAACTGTTAGATACTAACAATCTTCTCCTCTTTCTGATTTGGGTTTTTTGCTTGATCCCAACCCTCATCAATAGATTCCAAACTTCCATTTAAGCCATTATCCACCAAGTTACCAACCTTCTTGGCTTTGAGTTCTGTTGGTTCAACAGGATACCTCCCAGAGAAGCAAGCATAACAGAATTTATGAGAGTCAACGCCCAACAACTTGTTCAAGCTATCAAGTGGAAGAAAAGCTAGTGAATCCGATCCAATGAACTCCCTTATTTCATCCACACTCATTCTATTAGAAATCAACTCCTCTGGACTTGGAGTGTCCACCCCATAATAACATGATCCTATAATTGGTGGACATGCAATCCTCATGTGAACTTCTTTTGCACCTGCTTCCTTGATCAGCCTCACAATTTTGGAAGATGTGGTTCCCCTCACAATGGAGTCATCCACAACCACAACTCTCTTGCCTTCAAGCACAGCTTTCACCGGTGAGAGCTTCAATTTCACACCAAAGTCCCTAATCTTCTGTGAAGGCTCAATGAAAGTCCTCCCGACATAGTGAGACCTGATATAAGAGAATCTGAGTATAAGTGAACTATATCTATAGTCATATAAGCATACTATATATTTGTAATTATGATTATATTATCAAATTGAGGGAGTCTCAACACAACAATAAAGTTGTTGTCTTGCTATCATGTGACTTTGAATAACGTATAACGACCTATATTAGATCCACAAAGTGGGTCCGACTCTTTTCAGAATCTTTCGCATAGCGAAAACTAATTTAACCTTATTATCAAATTATGAATATATGGTAATTTAAATTAGTTTCCATATATTCCTTATTAGTATAAGGAATGCAAGGTAAGATCCCACCGATAACGAGAGCTTTATAGACTCAGGTTTGCCCTTTTATTTCAAAATCTTAGCCATTAAACCTTATAATTTCATCACCTGATCAACCCCTGCTGAAAAGGAACCCCTACTTTTGCAGCATAACCAAGTGCAGCCACCACACCAGAATCAGGAACTGCAATCACAACATCACACTCAACAGGGCTCTCAGTGGCAAGTATTTCCCCAAACAACCTGCGAGATTCATACACAGATCTCCCAAAAACAACAGAACTTGGGAGTGAAAAGTATATATGTTCAAAGATACACTGCTTCGGCTCTGGATGAGACACGAGGCAGAGAGATTGAACACCATTTTTGTCCACCACCAAAACCTCACCAGGGTACACCTCCCTCTCGTATTTTGCTTCAATCAAATCAAGAGCACACGTCTCGGAGGCGAAAACAACAGCACCATTACTCCTTTTCCCCATAACCAATGGTCGAAAACCAAAAGGGTCCCTCACAGCAACAAGCTTATCCTCTGTAACAAACACAAAAGAGTAAGCCCCTTTAAGCTTCTCGCAGGCATCAACAATCCTCAATATGAAAGGTCTCTGCTTTGATGTAGCAATGAGATGAAGCACAACCTCTGTATCAGAACTAGTGTTGAAAATGGACCCGTTTTCCTCAAGTTTTTCCCTTAAGCTTCGATAATTCACCAAGTTACCATTATGTGCGACACCAACCGAGCCAAAACGGTACCCTGCAACGAAAGGCTGCACATTTTTCAGCATGGATTGGCCTGCAGTTGAGTAACGGACATGGCCAATAGCCAGAGTTCCGGGCAATCGATCGAGCTTGGCCTCGGTGAAGACGTCGGCGACGAGGCCGACGCCGGTTACGGATTGGAAGAGGTTGTTGTTGTGGACGGTGACGATGCCGGCGCCTTCCTGGCCGCGGTGCTGGAGGGCGTGGAGGGCCAGGTAACAGAGGCGAGAGGCCTCCGGGTCGCCGTAGATACCCACCACGCCGCACTCTTCACGGGGCTTTTCATCATCGTCGTGGTTGTTGCAGAGAGGTTGTTCTGGGAATGTGGTGTTTTGGTTTTTGCATGAAACTGTGAAAGGGGGTTTGTGGGAGTGGGAAAGAGGCTTTGGTTTGGGAAACAAGGTGGGATTTTGTAGGGTTTCGTTGAGGGTAAAACAAGGTGTGTTGTTGTAAGGTTTGGGTTTGGAGAGGGAGGAGGAGTAGGAAAGGGTCGAGAAATTTGACGCAGCCATGTTTGCTTGTGTTGTTAACAGTCACAACTCACAACAAAGGAAGATGAATGAATGAATCAAACACACGCAGGCTTGGTTCTTTCTAGGTTGGTTTTGTTGCTAGTTTCGTGGGATATTGATTCATTTTCAGTTTTTCACCCCAAAGATTCCCTCTTTCTTAGATTCTTAAATTGAAAATTGGTGAGGAATTAGATTCACGACTATCGATAGTTACAATAAAAAAATTAAATTGAAAATTCTCTCCAACAAGTGGATTGAGACGGTGACTTAAAATGAATTGCTCAATACTGAACCCTCTTATTCTCAAGGGTAATGAGCAATTTTTTTTTTTTTCCCACTAAACAAAGTAATAAAATTATTGATTTTGATATTGATGCATTATTGATTTTTTTCCAACCCCAAAATTCTCCCTTTTGGGGATAATACCACAAATATAATGACAAAATTATGAGTTTTAAGTTTAAATTTGATGATTTTATCTATTTTAATTTTCTATTAATATTCACCAATTTTATTTATAGAAGGCTTTTTACTAGGGGTGTTCATGGTTTTGATTTTGAAATAACCAAACCACATTTATTAGATAACCAGTTTTAAGATTTAGATTTAAAAACCAAACCACATTTAAAAAGCAGTTACGGTTAAAACCGATTTTTAAAAAAGTGGTTATGGTAAAAATTGGTTTTATCCAAAACCAAAACCAAAATATTAAGATTTTAAAAATTACATTAAAGAATTTTTATTAATCTTAAAAATGTGATTTTAAAAATTAAATTGTAAAAAAAAAACTCAAACATTCCCCGCTCCACCAGACACGCCTAACCCTAAAATGAGCCAAAAACCCTAAAATCGACCCAAAACCCTAAAATCGACAAAAAAAAACCCTAAAATTGGCTGAAAACCCTAAAGTCGGCCGAAAAACCTTAAAATCGATTGAAAATCCTAAACTTGGCTGAAAACCTTAAAATTGGCCCAAAACCCTAAAATTAACCTAAAACCCTAAAGCCAGTCGAAAACCCTAAATTTGGCCGAAAAGCCCTAAAGTTAGCTCGAAAACCCTTAAATTTGTCCAAAGCCCCAAAGTCGGCCGAAAACCATAAGATCGGTCCATAACCATACAGTCGGCCAAAAACCCTAAAATTAGTCAAAAACCCTAAAATCAACCCAAAACCCTAAAGTCAGCTGAAAAATTCTAATATCAACCCAAAACTTAAAAGTCAGCCAATAAACCCTAGAGTGTTGGACATCAATTTTTCAGGTCGACTTTTGGGTGTCCGTTTGATTTTAGGGATTTAGGTTGATTTCATGGTTTGCCGATTTTAGAGTTCTCGGTAGGTTTTAGGGTTTCCGGCCGACTTTAGGGTTTTCAGCCGATTTTAGGGTTCTCCAGTCGTCTTTAGGGTTTTCAGCCGATTTTAGGGTTTTTCGACCGTCTTTAGGGCTTTTTGCCGATTTTATGATTTTGGGGTTTTTGGGTGACTTTGGGGTTTTTGGCCGATTTTAGGGTTTTCAGCTGATTTTAGTGTTTTCGGCCGATTATAGTGTTTTTCAACCGACTTTAAGGTTTTTGACCGCTTTTCGAGTTTTTCCGTCGAATATAGGGTATTTAGATGATTTAAGGGCTTTTGGTCAATTTTATGGTTTTTCGGTCAAATTTAGGGGTTTAGATTGATTTTAGGGTTTTCAGCCGACTTTAGGGTTCTTAGCTTATTTTAGGGTTTTTTTTTGTTGATTTTAGGGTTTTTATGTTGATTTTAGGGTTTTAGGCCGACTTTAGGGTTTTCGGCCGATTTTAGGTTTTTTGTGTTGATTTTTGGGTATTGGGCTTATTTTAGGGTATTCGGCTAACTTTAGGGTTTTCCTACCGATTTTTTGGGTTTTTTGGCGACTTTCGGGTTTTAGTTGATTTTAGGATCGTAGGCCGATTTTAGGGATTTCGACAAATTTATAGGAAAGATGGGGAATTTATTTTTTGGAAATATAAAATAAAAAATATGAATTTGGTTATGGTTTGGATAAACCGATTTTTTATCCAAATAAGAAGTTTGAATATCCAAATTGGTTTCCACTTTGTAAAATAGATAAAATAAAAACCAATTATGTATGAATTAAATATTTTTGGATATGGTTATGGTTCGGATCATGAAACATGATTTTTTGAACACTCCTACTCTTTACTTAAGAGCTATGCCCAAACTAAGATACATGTCAGAGTTGGATCACAAGCCTATGCCCAACTTTTGCAATTTTTGGGAGGTTTTTTATTTTATTTTAGAGCTATGATTCATTCACACCTATTTTATTTTTCACTTTATTTTCACTTTTATTTCTACTCCTTTCGTTTCAAAATAACTGTCTAGAAAGAGAAGAAACATGCATATTAAGAAATCCAATTAATATTGATAATTTTTTAAAATATATTATCTGTTTTCCTATTTTAACCTCTAAAGTGTATTATATATCTCCTTATTTATTATTCTCGTAGGTGCATTACATGCAAAACATTAATTAAAGCTCACTTTGAATTCTAAGTGGACAGTTATTATCAAACAAATTTTCTCTCTCTTAGTAGACAGTTATTTTGAAACATATGGAGTATTTATCTATTTATTCTCATTTAATTATATCACTCTTTGCATGTCTCTTTCTTCATATCTCTATTATCTCAACTTCATTTTCACTTTTAATGAGTGTGAATGAAACTTTAACCTTTACTAATGAGATTAAATAAGTGAGATGTGTTATATCTAATGTATTTAATAATGAGATTATAGTGAGATTTGAAGATTTTGATATTGAGTTATTTATGATAGGAGATACACTCTTCAGGTATAAAAGAAGATGAACTCCTACATCAAACCGTACTATTTTTATATTCTTAAGAATTAAAGTTTGAATTATTATTCGGACTCAATTCTTAGAGTTAACCAACTTGAATTTACTTTCTCTTTAATAATCTATTTTTATCATTTAATTGAATTAAAAAAATTGAAAATCTTACTTTCCCTTTACTCTCTTTCCCAAACCCTCAATCTAATGGTGAACTTTAACAAATTTGATTTGAAATTCTTGCCGTGAGTTAATGAATGTATAATTTGTTAGTAGGTAATTGATAAAACAAATTTGTTCTGATTTAGCTAACAATAACATGCACGCATACAGATAGTTGGTTTTCCAAAAATATGAAATACCAATCAAAATTGGGAATCTCCTTGACCTCTTAGCTTGTGAGGTTGAGAGCCTCTCAACGTGTGGATCGGATTGGAATCTTTTTTTTTTTTGTTTCTCATCTTTTCGTTAGGTTGGGCATCTTTGGTTGCGTTGGGAATTTCTTTGACTAACTTTCCGTCACTCATTTCAATCTCTGTTCACCATGCAAGGCAATGCAATGCATGCATAAAAATTAAAGAGAGAATTAAATATTCCATTAAGTGAGACTATGACTATGACTATGACTATTCCTATGAAAATCTTATTCTTCTTATCCCTTCAGACACTAAGCAAGTGCATGCGCGACAAATATAGAATTGGAATCAAGCTTAGCTCCTTCAACTCTATCGTTAATCAGAATATTTTTTTATCCATAACCAAATTTCAATTGAGAGAATATAATTTGTGATATAATAAAATTTAACATCAAAATAAGTAAAACTCTATTAGGCTTCTCAGCAACGTGTATCCAAACAAGTCCTGAAATATAATACCTTACTTTTTGAAAAAGAGTTGTATTTTTTTTGTACATATCAATTCATTTCAGTGGTGGATAATGCGTGAAATCCTTTCTCCTAATAATGTCTTGTGTCTCAATTTACAACACACGTTAGAAGAAATTCTAATGCCTCAATCAAATGAAATAAGTTCTTTGAATTATTTTTAAATATTTCTTTATGTTTTTATTTAATTTATGTTTCAAGTTAATTCAATTTTATTCTACTTAAATTAATTTTTTAGGGTTCTTGACAGATGTTAACCTGTTCGTAACACGGTGACAGTTTCTCACAACAAATGATTTTCCCGAGTTTCGATCTTGTGACATCACCCTTACGAGGACCTAATTTGTATATTGTTGGTCTACTTAAATTAATTTAGTATCACTAGATTTATTTGACATATATTTATTTTGACGTATATATGCTTTAGAAACAAAAAGAGCTATTTGACATATAACCAAGGGAAAAAAGCAAGTTACTCTCTTGAAGTTAGGGTCATGTGCAACTTAGTCCCTAACCTTTAAAAATGTGTATTTAGCTTCTTAAACTTTATAAAGCGTGCAAAATAACTCTTTCACTAATATTTTAATTAATTACCCATGTTCAATTCCTAAACTACCTCTATTAATTACTCATGGTATTCTCCACTTCTTTTCTCTTTATTTTATTTTAAGTAGTTTTTTCTGTTCTATATATTTACATTAAAAAAATCAAGTATTTATTATTTAATAATATTATTTCTAATGCAAGTTCATTTTTTATACGCTTTTGTAATACATATTAAAAAAATTATTTATTTGTTATTGTATTTAAGTATAGAGTTCGTCTTAATATTAGTAATAAATGAAATTTTTTATAAACACCTATTATTTAACATAAATGTATTAGACACTAGTACTTTTAATATTAAAAATTTAAAAACTTCAATACCAACCGAAAGTCATTTTTATTGATAATTGTTAATATCTTATAATGTTTAAACTAACTTTATAATAAAATTCAATAACAAATAAAAGAAAAAATCATTTAATATGTACATTAAAAGTGTATAAAAAGTAAGAGAAATTAGAATAATATTACTAAATGATATATAGAGTATATAAGAATAAAACTGTATGAAATAAAATAGAGAAATGAATGGGAGAAGGTCATGAGCAGTTGATAGAGGTAGTTTAGGAATTGAACATGGGTAATTAACCAATATATTAGTGAAAGAGTCATTTTACATATTTCTATAAAATTTAAAGAGATAAATACACATTTTTAAAGATTAGGGATTAAGTCGCACATGATCATAACTTTAAAGGAATAACTTATTTTTTTCCCTATAACCAATTTATTGGCAATTCAAAAAAAAGACATATAACCAAATAAAAAAAAATTTCAAGTACGAGACGGGCAAACCCATTCTACTTTTTTTCCCGGTCTGTTATCAACACCCCACGAGATTGGACCACTAGTGTAGTTGGGCCAAAGGTGTTTGGGTTATCACGTGCAGACAAATTAGAGAAAACTAAAAAGTGGAGAGTTTTGTCCCAAGCAAATAAAAAAAGGTAAGTAGACACAAAAACAAGCCATTTGCATAAAAAATTTACTAATGAAGCTTCCGGGCCCTATTATAATGACAAAAAAAAAAGTAGCTTCCCTTTCATGTAGGAGTTAGGGTAGCCATTTGGTAATGCTCTTTAGAATGGTTGTTTGGCTTTTGGGAACAAGTTACACCTAACTTTCAGTGTCCAAGAGTATCCTCTCACTCGGTAGGTGAAAGACTTCACCTAATCTCCTGGGTTACTTTCAAGTACAAAGTAAGGACCCCTCACAACTATATTTTTTTTCATACACATGGATCCAGTGGTCGAATCCAGGACCACATACTTAAGAGACTCGAGCTCCTTCCACTCGAACGAACACATTGAACTAAATTTGGTCATGGCTCTTATCATCGTGAAAAATTTTACACTCACCCCTCAAATAGCTTGGGAAAATTAATTTTTGGAAAAGTTAACTTTCAAAAATTATTGAGAGGCGTGTGGAGAGTCTTAAAAAAATTTCAAGAACAACCCCAATTAAAGTTTGAGTTGCAATTCATGCTTGCGTGTCTTTGCAAGCTTTTTGGGCGAGATCGTCAAGTGCAAGCATTTGGGAATGATTCCTCTAATAAGAAAAAATACCTACATAAATCATTTTTAAGAATCAATCCACCAATGACTTCTGCATGTGACTCAGCTACATTATGGGTCTTGTTCTGTTATGGAAGCTTATGACACAGCTAACTCACTTCGCTTCATTTGCTAGAACCAACACCACCACATTCGGTTGGAGTTAACCAAGTACCGCCCAAATATTGCCGATTCACCCGGTATTCTGGTTATATAACTTGGCCCGAACAACATGGTTCCAAACTGTGGGTTAACTGACCTATATTTGAGATACTTGAGACAACACTCAAGTTCAACATATTCTCGCTGCGACATACCTCGAAACTCGGCCACTCCAACAACCAAGAGCATCTAGTTGTCCCAAGATATCTTACCCAAAAGCCGACACATCTCACTATGCTGAGCTACAAAGCGTTGGGCTGACATACCCCCAAAGCCTTAAACGTCGTGCTACCACAAAACTAGCCTTCACAATTTACAACATAGGTCTAATCTTCAAACTACACCCTGAGTAAGAAAAGGAAAAACTAAAACCCCTCTAAAACCCTTCTTGCTCAAAGCAAGTCAAATGACACACTACACGAGTCTGCTTTCCTCGTTCGAGGATGAGCTTGCAATAAACCAAAGCAATCTCTGCCATCCGTTTCCTCTGGCACCAAGACACGCACAAAAGGTCAAAGGGTCAAACGCAAAGCGGGCTGTGCCAAGGAAAATGAGCGACATTGACTTTACATATAAACCCCTCGACTTTCACATTCAAACTATAGTAATCCTCATTGTTCAAGGCCTGCCATCAAAACAATTTGAGTGTCGACCGTAGAGCACATCGCATTCAAGATAGAAAATGATGTCGACGTTAACTTAGCTCCTTTCACCTTTTTGGCTACTTAAGGAAGCAATGAGAGCACCGCCAAGTATGTTCTTATCTTGAATTAAGCTCTTTACTCATTACTTTCCTTCCTAACTTGAGTATTAGAGCGTCCTTGCAAGTACCATCGGCAGAAGGTCTACACTATGACGTAGAAGCCATCTAGACCACAGCAGAGCCCAGAGCCACCCTAAAGCCGCCTTCATCGTGTTCCCTTCAAAAAGTTTTAGACTCATCTAAGTGATTGATTGGACTTTGTCCGTTCACGTTCCAGCACAAACTTAACGAGGGACGTTCCAAATGCACAAAATAGAATATGATACATAGATTACAATATAATTTATCTCTCACTTCTTATCAAATTATATATCACATCTATCACTTTTCACTCTTCTTTTCTTTTCTCTTTCTCATCAATGGTGTCTCCAATATTTTCCCAGAAAACAACATGCTGACATATGTGATTCGTTCAATTACTTTTTTTTTTTTTTTTTTTTTTTGTATCGTTTTCTTTCTAAACGCAATTCAGGAGACAGACAGCGTTGGAGGTCCTCCAGCAGTCTCCATCGTGAGCACTCCCAAACTACATTGTCTCTATTTAAAACTTCACAGTGTATTTAAACTCCATTATATATATGCTTCACTTTCCTTTCTTTGCTTGGTATCTACACTATTAGATAGTGTGATCAAATGGAATCATGTGACACACATATGTCGAACTAAGTGCAAGAACAAGACACAACTTGCTGCCAGATCACACATGCCATTATCACGCTACTTCATTTTGCTAGTGATTAAGAATTTGTTCTGTCTCATTTTTATATTCCAAAGAAATTTTAATTCCAGCAGTATTGTTCTTTTAATAAGCTAGCTAGTTGGTGATTTAGAGGCTAAAACTCAGAAGATCTTGAAATTGGGTTAATGAGAGAAAACCGTAAGTAGATTGGCTCTCATATTACACACTTGGGCCACAATACATAAAATTCTAGAAAATCTCGATATTGGGTTAATGATAAAAAATTACAAAAAAATCTCATCTTTATTCAAAATCTTAACATTTTAGAAGTTATCTCATCACTTGTAAACTATACTACTAATTAAACATTTTCTTTTTCTTACAATATTATATGAGAAGATTTACTCACAGTTGTATCTCGACATACATGGCTTGCAACTCCATCTATTTTATTATTATTATCAAAAAGATAATATTACATTAAAAGAAAAAAAAGAGGCTAAACTGCACCTCAATATCAGTTAGCCTTATTATTATTACGTCGCTCCTTCTACATATATAGTCTCATTATCATTGCATATATAGCAAAAACCTGCAGTTTTATTGAGTGCCTCAGATGATATCATTTCATAACCAAAGAGCTCCAGCTTTCTTGAGCATTGGAATCAAGGACCGGTTAAGGTGAAGGCTCATGACTTCATTGGCTCCACCAACAAGCTCACCGCCGATGAAGACGGTGGGGACAGAAGGAGAGCGTCCAAGTTGCCTTGAAAGAGCTTGCTCAATGTCTCTGCCTCTTGGTATCTCATCAAGTTCATAAACTGCAGGGTTCACCCCAAAGTCACAGAACAAGGTCTTGATGGTGTGGCTCATGCAGCACGAGCTCTTGCTGAATATCACCACTGGCCTCTCTGATACCATCTTTGTCACTCTCTCCATTGCAAATTAAATTGAATGGCTTGAACTTGAATAATAATGCAGACTGATTTGGAAGCAAAATTTGAGAAAAACAAGCTAGTTTGTGAATGAGAGTGAGTGAGGAATGTGTTTTGGTGTGAGTTGTGATTGAGATTTGAACAAATGTGCATGCTTTATATAAGCATTTGAGGGAGGGTACGGTTTTGTTTTTGGTGTGGTGGATTGGCATGGGTAAGCAAAGAAAAAGGATAGAGTGTCATGTGGCTAAGAAAAAGGAGAAAAAGTGGAGAATCGTTGAGATATTTGGGGCGGTTTCGAAATTTTCTTTGATCATTGGTGAAAGAGATTGATCATTGATCAAAGTCTTCTTTTTATTCTTTGTCCATGCATGCATGCATACGGAAATTAAACGAAGTTGAGTCCTTGGTACGGCCTAGCTCAAAGTTTTGTTATGAATATATCCCATTCTTCGTTGTTCCTTTTGTTTCATGTGCTGATATTTGATTCTCACGATAGGGCACCAAATCAATTATACATTGTCGTTTTTTGTTTTTACACGTACGACGGCATATATACCACTTCAGATGTGGTCTTATATCTCTTCTCTAATTCTTTGATATCATATCTCCATCTACTAAACATGCTAAAACTTGTTGGTAGGCACTGTGTTGGGTGTTTAGTAGTTGATGACTTGATCGGCATGACATTAAAATTCTAACATTTTTTTTTATTCTAATGCTGAAATTTCCACCTTATCTATCTTTGAGGCATCTGCTTCGTTGGAAGAAAAGTTGAATATTATCCAATTGGGACCTCTTCTTTCTACTCAGATTCGTATCAAATTCCAGAAAGGGAAATATGATTATTATAAACCTGTTCATCAGGAGTTGAAATGAAAAGTACTGCTTATTATATTATATTTGTGAATAAAGATCGATAGACATTTAAAGGGTATAGACCGCTAGAGAAAGATATGAAGAGAGAAGAGATAAGTGATAAGTGTGATATATAATGTGATATAATTGGAAGAAAGAAATAGAGAACAAAAAGAGATGTCCAGAGGTATCTATATACTGTTTAGGTGTAGACATGTTAAAAATTAATAACAATTTATGATATATATGGTGTTTGTTGTATAAAATTTTCTTACTTAAAAATAACACATTTTTTTTTCAAACAACTAATTACTGAAAAACTTAATCCGTTGGATAAGAGTTACATGAATGATTTTATACTATATTCTAATATGTCCTCTAACATTACATTTGGGCTTGAAACAGGAACAATGCACAGTCTTACCTATCTTGTGTTGAAATTCAACTTTTTTTAATAGATGAATTGGAGGCGGTAGAGATCGAACTTTGAATCACTTAGTTATAGAAGTTTTGATACTATGTCAAACAACCTATTATCCCTAAAGCTGTAGTTGTTTAGGTAAGAGTCATATAAATGATTTTATATTATATTCTAACACTTTTCATGATATTAATATAGAATATATAGTTTAGTTTTTGTGTGCTTACCAAAAAAAAATTGTTTTGTTTCATTGTGTGTATATATGCTCAAATGTATATAATTAATTGAGCATATATATATATATATATATATTATATTATATTATGCATAATCATTTTTCATACTCATTGATGATGGATCAAATTATTTACTAAATACTTAATGAGTTTATCTGTTTTCAAGATACGCACGGGATTTGTTAGTATATGGATAGTAGTAAAATTAAATTATTAACTAATTAACTAGAGTTCTATACTTCTAATAAAAGTTTTTAGCAAATTTTAGCAATTTTTTTACCTCGGAAGGCATATAAATTTTCTTTACAGAAATTGATCCATAGATCTTCTCCTCCCCAACTCTTACCACTTGAGTTATTATTCAGTAACACAAATTTTAGCATATAACAATATATACAATTGATAGAACATTTTTAAATACATATTAATATTCTGAGAAATGTCTAGATAATGCATATATATACAACATGCTTAAGCTTGACTTTGTCCAAAAAGAAGATTTCTAGAAAAATCCATTTAAATGAAAAAGGTATATATTGCGTTTTTCTTTCTTGTCACTAAGTAAAGGAATCTTGGTGAGTGATGTTCTCGTCCAAAACTAGGAGTGTTTTGCTTTTACATATGCCCTAGTAAACGTGGCGCCACGTTTTGTTGCGATAGTAACTTGATCCACATCCAAAAAAAAAAAGGTGCAAATATGGGCACAGCATGCACATGTATAGAGGGTTCCTCTTCCCTACAGATTTAAGGAAGGTACTTTAGTTTCCATTAATTGGCCGGCTCTATGTAGAAGCCAAGAGCCACTTCTTCTTGTTTGTTTTTGTGAACGTACGTATAATATGACTTCGCAGCGCAGAAATTTAAAACCTTGTATATTATCATTTTGATTTGTATTAGCAAAATATTTGCACTGTTTTGTAGGTATATTATGGTATGACAAAGGTGCACGAATATATATATGTATATCATCATCATCATCATGTATAGTAGCTAGCATGCATATATATTGAATAGAGAAGAAAAGGAAATGGACAGTAATGTGAAAGAGAAGAACGATGGTGGGTTAGTTGGAGAAAGAATGTTAAGTTCAAATTAAAAAAGATCTTAAAAATATGCGATGACGGATTGTGGCATCAAAAATTAGGATTTTGTTGGGTGGTGAAGTACACATTTGTACACATATATATTGCTATTTTCTTATAGCCATAAGGCCTATATATAACTGTATAAAATATATTCTTCTTTTCAGCAGGGAAAGGAAAGGGATGGAAATGAGCAAGGAAGAGAAGCATACGAGTGTTTGAGATTAAAATTAATTTAGTAATCATATGACTTTTTTAAAAAGTCACATATTTTTTATTTTAATCTTAACATTTTTTAACAGATTTAATAACCAATATATAATGCTTTTATCTCTAATAATAAACATCTATTATCACTTTTTAGTTTTTACTTTCGTTATATGTATATATGTGATTGAGTTATATAATATACCCCTTTTCCCTTTGGTATTGCTTTTTAAGATACGAGCAGACAAAGAGAATTGAGTAGCTGAGCCTCCTGTGAAGTATCCAAAACCATCCCAGAAGAAAAACGAAAAAGGAAAAAAAAAATCTTTTATATTTTTACATGGGGAATAAAATATATATAGATGAACAAATACTTGAAATTTATAGTCGAAATAACAAGAAAAATATTCGGAGATTTTATTAAGATTACCTATGATTTGTCCTCTGGTCAATATTTAGGGTCGGGTGAGAGATGAGCACAATCCGTCCCAAGTAGTCCCATGAACACCCCTTACCCACAAGTTTCAAAACATGACTTAGTCAGAACTGTGCACGATTACAATTTCTCGTCATACGTAGACAATTTCATAAAATGAGAGGTAGAGAGAGAGAGAGTGACAGAACTGGCCACCAACAGGACGGATGGATTCGAGTTGAAAGAAGGAGGAAACACATAAGGAGGGACATCACATCGTTCTTCTTCTCCCGCTTCCCGGGTGATCATGGTGAGGCAGAAATGTGGAAAATCTTTGAGGAATGGGGAAGAGTTTGGGAGGTCTTCATACCAAAGAAAAAGGATAAGTATGGGAACAGATTTGGGTTTGTCCGCTTCTTGGATGTGCAGGACCCTAGAAGACTGGAGACGGAATTGGACAACATCTACATAAGGGAGAAGAAGCTTAATGTCAACATACCAAGATTCAACAAACAGCAAGAAGAAGCAAAAAACAACATCACTAAACAGGTGAATGACAACAGAAGGATGAACGGAAACAATGAACAAAGAACTTACAAACAGGCCTTAATAAACAAAGAAAAGGAGCAGAGAATCTATGGTCAAACAGGGAGGAAGGGGTCTGAAACCAAAGAGGCAGGAACATTGGAGAAGCGATGGAACAATAAGGAAACAACACAAGCTTGGAAAATAACGGGGTTCAGAATGGAGAACTGTATTGAGAAGTGGCTGGAAAAAAGCATGGTAGGGAGGTTGAGGAATATAGACAGCATTAAAACTCTTCAACAGAATTTCATGCTTGAAGGAACCAAAGCTGTAAGGGTGAGATATATGGGTGACAACATGGTCCTTCTATCAGGGGACGAAGAGGAAGATTTGGAAGACACACTCAAAGACATGGAGGGCTGGCTGGAAGAAATATTTGAGGAGATTCAGCCCTGGAGGCCCTCTCAAACTCCTGGGTATAGGGTGTCATGGATCAAGTGCGTGGGAGTACCCCTTCATCTATGGAAGAGTGAGTGTTTCAAAAACTTGGTAATGGGCTTTGGTGAACTGCTGGGCATAGACGAAGCAACAAAAACCCTCACTAGACTGGACTTTGCGAGATTGCAAGTCAGAACCTCCTCCCTTGAGCCAATCTTTCAATTCAAGAAGGTCAGGCTGAACGATGAGATTTATGGGATACGCTTCTTCGAAGAAGTTGGCCCAGAACCAGTACAATCGCTGAACTGCTGCTGCCGCCAGAACTATGGCTCAGATGAAGAAACAGAATCGCTAGGATGGTCTCACGACGGTAGGGAGACAGAATCCCTACCCTCAATCGATTCATCGGCAGGAGATCACGATCTAGATGATCGGCGCGTGGGGAAACAACCAGCAGCGTGGGGCAAGGCGAGTGAGCCAAAGGTTGGTGGTCAGAAGCCCAGGAACATAGGAAAACAAACAGCAACAGGGACAGGTGAAAGTGCTGCCTCGACGCCGAACGAGGAACAGACCAATGGGGATCAGAGAATAACAGAGACCCAACGCTCCACTTCCCCACACGGGGAACTAAACGATGATGAAGCTGCTGCTGCCTCTGTTCAGAACGTGTCAGGTTCCCAGAATGAAGTCAACGAGCTAACTTCCTATGTGGGTGACTCACTTGTGATGAAGCAAACTGCTTTGGGCCAGGAGCTGGATGAGGCCCAATGTGAGAACGGTGAATGGGCCAAAGGCTCGACAGATGGCTATGGGCAAACAGCTGTAGGAATCACAACGCAAAAGGGATGGAAAGAGACCCCACCTAATAAACCACACTATGAGCCACAAATAATAGAAATTAAGGAACTGGGTGGTGAATGCAACAAATATGAAATTACCTCAAAACACAACATGCCAGGTTTTTCCCCAAAAAGAAAAGGGAATGAACGAGAAACACTGGTCAGCGACAAAATCAAAGACAATTCCCACTTGGCCACCTACAATCAAACCACGTTGCTAGCCAGCTACAACGATGAAGATGCTTTTCTTCAACAGCCACCCCCTTGCCATCCTTCCTTGCAGCGGCATCACAAAGGAAAAGGGAAAGCTATTCCTGAGCACCACAGGCGAACCAACCCTTTCCTCTCACTCAGGCGAACCAATGATGATGCAGTTTTGGGGAAAGATCGCGAAACACCAACATCAGCCGAGACAGAGCAAATTGAAGAGCCCACAGATTCAATTCGAGAGATGGGTCATTCAAAAGATGACAGACCAAGGAACTCAGGTAACATTGCTACCAGAAAGAATGTTAGGATTTTAACCCATTCCCTAAGTGATTCTATGTCTGATTCTGCTATTGGGAACTGTAATCGAATATTCTGGATGAAAAACATTGAATCTGAGGCTCGCTACCTGTGGAGCATTGGAAAAGAATTGGGGGTGACCTGCAAGGGGGAGGAAGAAGATATAATAAGAAGAATGGTGGAAATGGAAAAAAGGGACTTAGAACAGGGTAAAGGAAATGCGGATGCTGGTACTGTGGGAAACATAGAAGGTAATCCATGTTAATACTGAGTTATAATGTGAGGGGATTGGGGAGCAAGGTCAAGAGACGCTCAATAAAGGAAGTAGTAGTGAAAGAAAAAGCGGAAATGATATTACTACAGGAAACAAAAACTCAGTGTATGGACCAGAGGCTGTGTAACATGATCTGGGGAGATAGCAACTGCGAATGGCAACACTGCCCAGCAGTCAACAGAGCAGGGGGCTTGCTGTGCCTTTGGAACAGGGACATTTTTAAACTGCAAGAGACCTTTGTAGGATCAGGATTCATCGCCTTACGTGGGCTCTGGGGGCCTCAAAATCATCACTGTGTAGTTGTCAACATATATGCACCATGCGACCGGGAGGAAAAGAGAAGGTTATGGGATGAACTACGAACTTGGAGACAACACTGCACAACACCTTCTTTATGCATAGCGGGTGATTTCAATGCTGTGAGAAGTGCAACGGAAAGGAGGGGAGCTAATGAAGGAAACAACCATGGAGGAAGAGGGATGGAGGACTTTAACACCTTCATCCTAGATATGGGACTAATGGACATACCAATGATGGGAAAGAAATTCACTTGGTTCCGCCCGAACGGGAAAGCCATGAGCCGATTGGATAGGTTTCTTGTCTCACATGACTGGATATCGTGCTGGCCTGGATCCACTCAATTCGTCCTACCAAGGGAGCTTTCGGATCATTGCCCACTTGTGCTAAAATGTTCGGTCCGTAATTGGGGGCCAAAGCCATTCCGAACTCTGAATTGCTGGCTCCTTGATCCAAGATTCAAGAATTTTGTTGAGAGATCTTGGGAAGACATTCACTCACAGGGGTGGGGAGCTTTTGTCATGAAGGAAAAACTTAAAGTCCTGAAATCAAAGTTGAAGGTGTGGAACAAGGAAGTCTTTGGGGACTTGAACTACAAAGGTAAAGAGCTTGTGAACAAGATGTCTGACCTGGATACTAAGAATGAGGAGGAAGGCCTAAACGATGAAGAGCTTAAAAGAATAAAGGAGCTCCTAGCTGAATATTGGAAAGTTGTACGAGTGAAGGAATCCATACTTTGCCAAAAATCCAGAACCAAATGGATACGGGAAGGGGACTTAAACACAAAATTCTTCCACTCCGTTGTTAATTGGAGGAGACGAGTCAATAACTTGGTAGGATTGGAGGTGGATGGAGTGTGGGTTGACCAACCGGCAGAGGTAAAAAAGGGGGCCGAGAAGTTCTTTCGGGAGAGATTCAAGGAGGAAAGGTGGGCAGCACCAACTCTAGACGGGGTGCCATTTACAAGGATCTCATTACAGGATAATGAATTGTTAAGCGCAAGATTTGAGCTACAGGAAATTGAAGAAGCAGTTCATGAATGTGATGGTGACAAAAGCCCCGGACCAGATGGTTTCAACTTTAAGTTTATAAAATCATTCTGGCACTTATTCTCTGCTGACATACAGAAAGTTCTTGGTGATTTTCATGCTCACAGGGTATGGCCAAAGGGGACAAATTCCTCGTTCATAGCACTGATTCCGAAAACAGATTCTCCCCAAGGCCTAAATGACTATAGACCTATCTCGTTGATTGGTTGCATGTACAAGATAGTTACCAAAATCCTCGCAAATAGGCTCAAGAAGGTACTACCTAGGGTGATCGATGAGACACAATCAGCCTTTCTAAAGGGAAGAAGCATGTTCGATGGAGTTGTCATAGCAAATGAGATAGTTCATGAAGCAAAGTGGAAAGGTAAAGAAGTTATGGCCTTCAAAGTAGATTATGAGAAGGCCTACGACTCAGTGAGGTGGGATTTCCTATTTTACATGATGCGCCGCATGAACTTCAATGAAACATGGATTCGTTGGGTGAAAGGCTGCCTACAATCGGCAAGAATATCAGTTCTGGTGAACGGAAGCCCAAGCGAAGAGTTTGGAATGGAGAAAGGTCTTCGTCAAGGGGACCCCATGGCACCCTTCCTCTTCCTAATTGTAGCAGAAGGCCTTAATGGGCTACTAAAGAGGGCGATCCTTCTTCACAAGTTTCACGGATACAAGTTGGGCCCTGATAACTCCATCGAAGTATCCATGCTGCAGTTCGCAGATGATACATTATTTTTCGGGGAAGCCACGGTAATGAATGCTCAAGCGCTGAAATGCATTCTCAGGTGCTTTGAGCTAGTTTCAGGCTTGAAGGTCAACTTCCATAAAAGTAGGCTGGCCGGAATTTCTATTGACACAGCTACTACTCACAGGTTGGCAGGGCTACTTAACTGCAAAATTATGTCCCTCCCCTTTACATACTTGGGGCTACCGGTGGGTGGAAATCCGAGGAGACTCTCGTTCTGGGACCCGGTTGTAATCAAAATGAGGAACAAGCTATCAAAATGGAGGCAAAACTGTCTATCCTTTGGGGGCCGGTTAACATTGATAGCCAGTGTTCTATCCTCTATACCCTTGTTTTATTTGTCATTTTTTAAGATGCCTGAGGGGGTCATTAATAAATGCAAAAAGATTATGAGAACATTCCTTTGGGGAGGGCTAGATGGAAACAGTAAATTGGCCTGGATCAAATGGGAAAAGCTTTGCAAACCAAAGGAACTAGGCGGCCTTGGGTTGAGGGATTGGGGGCTGTTTAACAAGGCGTTGCTGGGGAAATGGCGATGGCGCATCTTGCACGAAGAAAACAGCCTATGGCACAGGGTGTTGACAGCAAAGTATGGACCATTACAGTATGGGGGAATGGAGCAACAGACATTGAGTGGGAAAGCATCAAACTGGTGGAAAGATATATTAAAAACTTGCGTCTTGGAACCAACAACATGCTGGTATGATATGTGCTTGAGAAGGGAAATAGGTGAAGGAGACAAAGTCAGATTCTGGCACGATACGTGGCTGGGTCAACACAACCTAGCTTCAAAGTATAGCAGACTTTTTGGGCTGTCAACCCAAAGAGCTTGCTGCATAAAGGAGATGGGGAGCTGGGAGAATGGCGAGTGGAGCTGGAATTTAACATGGCGAAGACTTTTGCTCGACAGGGAAGTGGTTTGGGTGCAAGATCTCCAACTGTTCCTCAGCAATGCAGTCTTGAAGCAAGGGACAGCGGACAAATGGATCTGGGAGCCGGATCTGGAAGGTACGTACACAGTCAAATCAGCTTACTTACATCAATTGGGTACAGAAACCGTAGAACCTCTACCGGTGTTCAAGAATCTCTGGCATGTGGCAATGCCCTCAAACGTTCTTGCGTTTGTGTGGCGGGCACTATGGGATCGTATCCAAACGAGGGAAAATTTGCTAAAAAGGAGAATCATAACAGCAGGTGCTGAATCTCGGTGCCCTTTCTGCTCATATGAGGTAGAATCCATGGATCACTTGCTGTTCACTTGTCCCTTCTCCTCTTCGGTGTGGATGTCTTGTTACAGGTGGCTTGGACAGATTACAGTACTACCAGGAAATTGCGAGATGCACTATCTTCAACATGGATTCGGAAACTGGAACACAAATCAACAAAGGGGAGTGTGGGCAATTTGGGCTGCTGTTGTGTGGTCACTATGGCTACACAGAAACTCCATTGTATTCAGAGAAGGGCAAATTGATGCGGATAGGGTCATTGATGTCGCTCAATATCGAGCATGGTGCTGGGTCTCAACAAAATTTAAAGAATTCCACTTCTCCCTGTATGAGTGGAATACAAACCCGGGATACTGCCTTACTCGCATCCGGCATTGAGGAAAGATGGGCAAAAGGGACTGCAGGTCTTCTTCCAAGATAAATGGCCTTAACAGAAAATTGTTCCAATGGAAGGACTGCCGCAGTGGAAGGAAAGGATCCCATTCAGCTCTTGCCAAGGCCTGGCCGCTACACAAAGATCACTGCCATGTCCTCAATTTCATTTTCATTCTCCCTTTTCTCGTTTCTTTCACTCTAAAAAGCAGGGGCAACAAATACTACCAAGAAGCTATCAATTCCTCTGTGCTGTTCTGTTCTGTTTGCTTCTGGTTTGCCTATGTATTGATAGCAGTTTAAGTAGCAGGGGCTGCTTTCTGGTTGCTTTATTTTACTGGTTTCTATTGCCTTTTACTGGTTTTTACTGGTTTTTTACTGGTTTTATTGATTTTTTACTGGTTTTCTACTGGTTTTTACCTTCTTTGTATATGGGTTTCTAGCACCCCTTGTGCTAGCTTGTTCAATAAATTTGGCTTATCAAAAAAAACCTATGATTTGTCCTAGATTGCGGCAAGGAAGGCATAATATATATATATATATCTTCAGGTGAAAGAGCATATATAATATAACCCATGCCGAGTATCATTTAACACATGCGCTAGATGAAAAGTCTCCGGTTGATCTTAATTTGTTTATTAATCTTCAATTTGTATGACGGAAACGTACCTTACAAATCATTTATTAACAGTATAAAAAATTATTAAAGGATATATACAAATCTTAAAAATATTAATATATCTAAAGTGTTAAATATGTTTTTATTCTCTAAATTGGATTTGGTCTATTTAAAAAAGTCTCATAGTTAGTTTTTACTCCTTAGTCTCTATCATTTGTGAAATATGTGAAGTTAGTCTCTACTGTTCATTTCGTGACGATTCATGATAATTTTTAACTACTGCTAATGAAAAAAACCGCTATAAAATAAAGATTAACTTAACATATTTTATAAATGTTAAAGACTAAATGCTACGAAGTTTTTTTTAGATGAATTAAAACCAATATTCACTCTTATGTTATTACATAGAGTAAAAACATATTTCCCTATCTATTATATGAGAAACGAGAAATGAAAGCAGGTAATATGGAAATCACATTAATCAAATGAACAAGTTATATGGCCGAATTCAAAGTCTTTAATGGTGATGCATGATACTTGGTGACCACTAAAAAACATGTATTTATATTTCAATGATCAAACTATGCAACTCAAGGCCGATGGTATAAAAAATATGAATTTGGTGACGTTGTGTTGAAAATAATACGGAAGTAAGCGTCGGCCGTAGCCGACGCTAACCGGGCCAAAGTACCGTAAGCTTATACAACAAGCGCTAATAAATATAATTTAGCATCGGCTGTCGTCACCGATGTTTAACATTGGCTTAGAGTTAGCTTAACCGACGATAATGACCGACACAAAGTGTTAGCTATGACTCTTTTAATGTCCATCCGGACACCGACACTAAGCCGACGCTAAATCGGCTGTAGCGTCGTTTTTTGACTAACCGACGCTAACTAGCGCATTTCTTGTAGTGTAAGGATGATCGGGAGGAGAAATTGTCGAAGGTTATCGGCAGCCAAACTGAAGGTTAAGTTAGTCAGTGAAATTTGTGTTGGTCATGAGCCACCGCTGATGGACGACGCGTTGATGCTAAGTTGCTGGGTGATTTTCTATCTATTTTTTTTTCCAATCAAATCAACTATCACATCTTTACTTTCTCTCTCTTTTCTTCCTATATCTCTTCTCCCTCCACCTCTTTCCACCACAATATGAGGTGTGAACTAAATAATATTCTTAAGTGGAAAAGATTTTTTAATCAACATTTTGCGTTTATTTAATTGATGCTAAAGACTGAAAATTAGCTTCATATGAGGACCCACACTAATTTTTTACCCTAATAAATGTTTTTCTTGTATTGATAATAATTGTATTCATGGTTGTAGGGTATGTTCTTCTATATAACCATCTCATTTTTAGCAGTATTAGTAGTATTCCTCCATGGCTGGCTCCATCCATAGTTGACATTCTGCAGTCAAGGGCATTTACGTCCACGAGTTTAAACCCCATCTAATTCTCTCCTTCCTCAACTCAATTGGTTCACCTCTATCAGTGTTTGGCTTATCTTCACATATTCTCTTTTGTCACACAACACAACTAGCCTATATAATATATGCGATCGAGTTAGCAAATAAACAGCAAAATATTCCCATCAAATTAGAACTATATTATATATGGGCATCAACCCGTAAAGAACCTTCACTTTTTCATTTATCTTGTTTAATTTAGATATATACCAAACATTGCATAAGACCCTTTTCATGCGTGTGTGTCACTCCTTCTCTCTTTCATATATAAATACACAACCCCTTCAACCCTCAATGACATCACAACTTCCTCTACTGCGCATGGTAGATGAAGCAAAGTTGATCAAAACATGTATTCATGCAAGTTCAATAACACATGCAGAGTATATTAATCATGGTTAACACCGTGAGAGGACTAGAGAATGGAAAATACAATATTGCAGGATCAAGACACAATCAACAAAAGCTTACCATCGCAGACACACTAAGCCTGAGCTATTGCAATCTCATATTTGGAACATGATTAATAATATGTATCATTAACACACCCTGGACTTGCCATGCAACAAGAATTCAATTTGTCTCATGTCTCTAATTATTTCTGTTCCCCCTCAGAAGTTTCTTTTTCCTTGGCCAAAGTCTCTTCCTCAGTTTTGTCTTTGATTTCTTCTTCTTTGGCCAAAGTCTCTTCCTGAATTGTACCTTCGGTTTCCTCTTCCTCATTTGTGCCTTTGATTTCTTCTTCTTTGACTAAAGTCTCTTCCTCATTTGTGACTTTGGTTTCTTCTACCTTTTCCAAAGTCTCTTCCTGATCTGTGCCTTTGATTTCTTCTTCTTTGACTAAAGTCTCTTCCTCATTTGTGCCTTTGGTTTCTTCTAACTTTGCCAAAGTCTCTTCCTCTAAGCTGACATCCTCTGTAGACATAAATTAAAAATTAACAGCCAACAACATGTAGCCAATAGCATTAAGTATATATTTATACATTCCAACCAGGGAATTTAATAGAATTCAAATGTTTATCACAATAATCTTAAATTTTTAAAGGGTCATGCATCACTTTGCTCACCTTTTTCATTTTCTGCTTTCTTTTCCTCTGTTGGTTGTTGTTTCTCCTGTGCAGCAGCAGCAGAAGCATCATTGACTTCCTGTTCATTCTTTTTCAATGAATCCTCCTTCTCCTTCTCAGAAGGTTCCTCTGAAACAACAATCTCTTTAGCATTAGCTTCCAGGCTCTTCTCCTCCAATGCCTCGTTTGTTTTCTCAGAATCTTTGCCTTCAATTTCGTTATTGGTTTCATCAGGCTTAACTCCTCCAGCTACAATCTCTTTGACATTTCCATCATCCTTCTTGTTTTCCACTTCAGAGCTTTGATTTTGAACATTGTTGTTGTTGCATGTCTCTTTGGTTTGTGTTTCTATCCCATTTTCCTTGGAATTGACGCTGGATTTGCTCTTCTGGAGGACGGTGTTTCCGGAAGCAACATCAAGAGGTTTAGATTTCCCACAACCCATATTGTTGTTTGTTTTAATGAATTGATTGTGGGAAACAGAGGAATTAGCAATTGATGTGAATGAAGATTGGAAAATTAATATTAATATATGAAGGGGATTGTTATGGTTTAGCGGTGGAGGTGTGGCCTGCACGGGTGTAATTTGATGTCAACCGGCTTTTCCGTTGTCTCCTACTATTTGGCAATGGCAATGGCAATGGTAACAACTATAACCATACTTGTTATCATCGAAACAAAATACAGGACAATGCTTTTCGACAAATTTTGGTTATAACTACGAAACAACCAATAACAACAACTAATATGATTGGATTCGATGGACTGCACCATATGTTATCATATAAATATAATATGTTGGAAAATAATTTTTGAACCGCATCTAGTGTTAGTGTTGACACACAATTCACATAAGCGAGTTTTGGCGGTCTTTATAAACTCACAAAATATAGTTTTAGGTTTTAATTCATGGAATTTATTTCTGTCGCTTTGCACATTAATAACGATTTTTAACTGTCACTAAACATTTATGTTCATCGGTGGTTTAGAGCACAATTGTTCAAATAACGGGGGACCGTATTATTTATTCTTGAGATGTACCAGTTATTTTTTGAAACACTTTACAACTATTTATAAAAAAATTACTTTACCAACAAGTTCCAACACAATTAGCAGATAGTTGGACTTCTTAAGCATTTAATCAAAAATTCGATTCATGAGTTGTGAGTATAGAGAATGATTTATTTGGAGAATCCTACCAACTTGATATAATTTTCGAGCCTCGACCTGCTATTTGTCTACTACTAGACCAATAAGGCACCTTGTTGGTAGCCTCAATCTCCTATGAAATAACTTGGTAATGAAGAAAATGTTATTTACCTATTTTATACTATATTTATAGATAGTTTACAAGTATAAAATGAGTAAATTTATAATCCATTCCACTCCATTATTAATTATATTGAGGCAGTAAAGACTTTCCTCTATGTCATATGCTAAACCAAACTCTAAAATAGATTTGTTTTTCCTCATTTAGCTCATCAAAGTCAAAATCTCTATGAACTATAGTAAATTGTGATGCATCCCACCTACATGTCTGGTTATACCACCACTGATGAACAACTTCTCTTATTGTGGAGTGCACTGAACAACACTCTCTAAATCCTCGCAATTTCTTTTTTCAAAAAAACTTTAAATCCTATTTAAAGGGGCGTAAGCGCGAATGATATTGATAGTCTCTTGAGCAACCGATGATTTTAATAATAAGGTCCAATCCCCTTCCTATAAACAAGTTCAACATTTTTTTTTCCAATTGTTGTCCATAATTATACCCACGCTATGCTTTCCAATGTGCTAAAGCTTAAATCACACCGTGTCCATTGTCCAACTTCTTAGCTTTTTCCCCAATTCATTTAATTTCCTAAAGTCACAATATGTTAATCCTTCACTTGTGAAAGTACCAAACCTAACCAATCAATCATGTGCTAGCTTCTTTACCCACACTCATCCAGAAAAATGAGAAGATTCTTTCTCACTTAAAATTCCACCCGGACGTCCATGTAACAACTCTAATTTATTTAACACAACACTCTAGTCATACGACTTGTTGCTTCTAGAAAATAACCTAGCAATAGTCCAAATATGTAGTATTTGATATATATTAACTTTATCTACTAGTTTTAGTTTTACACCGTGTACCAAAGACTAACACAAGTCTCCTCTTAGTCCAAAATTGGGATTAACTATGCAAGCAAGCAAGCATAGACAGAGTTACTTGTATGAAACAGATGGTAAACTATAAGGTAAAACAGGTTGGAGTTTGTTTGATGATGGTTGGTTTGCTTCTTCACATCTCTGAAATCCCATTCGCTAATGAGACGGCGATATACCTTTGTCACCTGCTCAAGCCACACTTGCGTCTGCCAGTGGCATCCACCACCACCTTATCCTCTCTTTCTCTCTCTCTCATCACGATTCATTCACCATCAATCACAAACTAGTATTATATTGCATAAAAAATGGGAATAAAGCGCAAGTGTGGTCCTTAAAACGTGAAGAATGGCTGCTTTTTTCTGTTGGGGATGAATCCAAACCAACCCAACAAATCTTCCCATATCAGGAAACTAAACTACCCCCCTAGCCTCCTCACTTCTCAGAGACAAAACAAACATCAAAATCATGGAAGAAGGCTTTGTCTCTGAAGAACGTATTGATTTTGGGAAGATGGGATATGGGTATTACTCTTTTCCCCCCTCTCTTAGTCTTCATTCACTGGCTTCCAGTTTCTCTGTTTTTAACTTCTTTGATTGGTAGGTGCAAGCATTACAGGAGAAGATGCAGAATTCGTGCTCCCTGCTGCAACGAGATCTACCCCTGCCGCCATTGTCACAACGAGGCTACGGTATTTCAATCTTCATTTCCAGATCAAAGGTTTTGCCTTTCTGCTTTTAACTCATCTGGGTCTCTCTTACTTTCCCTACTTGTCCTTTTTTGCTTCACTAGAGCATGTTGAAGAATCACTCTGATCGCCACGAATTGGTTCGCCAAGATGTTAAACAAGTATGAAAATTGGAGAATACAGTCTTTCATTTCCTGCACTGTTGTCTATCTCATTTTTTCCCCATTTTTTACTGATCAATAGGAGATGATAAGAATAATGCAACTTTTTGCTGTTTCAGGTTGTTTGTTCTGTTTGTGACACTGAGCAGCCAGTACGTATTGAATCCACACTTGATTTAAAACTAATTTCCCTTTTCTTGTTGGGGGTTGAATTGGTTAAGGTCCTGAATTTATTTCTGTTTCTTCTTTTAAAGGCTGCTCAAGTTTGCACAAATTGTGGCGTCAAAATGGGAGAATATTTCTGCGACATCTGCGTATTCTTCGATGATGATGTAATGGTTCACTGAACTGAATATTTAATCTGCTGTATCTGATTAACTTATACTTCTTAAATATAATTGATCCATTTCTACTTAGGTCCTTACTTCTTCTTAGAGCTGGGAAAAACTGAACTTGTTTTATAGTCATGGCTTTTGATTGTCTGTCTTGTTTGTTTCATTGATGACGCTTATCATTGTTTAATCAATTTGTAGGCAGAGAAACAACAGTTTCATTGTGACGATTGTGGGATCTGCAGGTGGGTTGGCTGTGCTGTGTAACTTGTGTTTGAGTAGATCTTTATCTCATGTCCTTAATTAACTTACCTAAATTTATGACATGCAAACTAATTTTGGTTATGACATTTGGAAACAGGGTTGGTGGGCGAGAGAATTTTTTCCACTGCAAGAAATGCGGTATGCATTCACCTTGAAGCTACCATTGTGGCTTTATTGTTACTTTTACATTCTTTTTTCCAAATTAGGTTAGGATATGTTTCAAATTGTTTGTTTACATATCATAGCAGACTTAAATTTTTCCTCAGCTTGTCAAATTATTCAGGTGAAGTGTTAAGGCCCCATACCAGTTAGGTATATAGGCAGTGTCCTTATAATGGCTGGGAAAATATCCTACCACTTACTCTGGGGGTTTAGTTAATCCATTCTGTTTCCAATTCTGATATGAAGTACATAGGTTGATGATAATTTGGATTTAACTCATTTCAGTAGTTATAAATTGCTCAATACTTTTTCGCAAGGATCTATGTAGTGATAAACATTTTATGAGCTGCAGGGTCTTGCTATTCAGTTGGTCTGCGTGATAATCATTTATGTGTGGAGAACTCCATGAGGCATCACTGTCCCATTTGTTACGAGGTACATGCTTTATTCCCTCCCTTCCCCTGACTTTTGTTTTCAATCAAAGGGGGTATTTCTTTTGGATATCATTGGAAACTTGAGAACAATTTGATATGGCTTAATTTTGATTGTGCAGTACCTTTTTGATTCATTGAAAGACACTGTTGTTATGAAATGTGGTCACACAATGCACTCTGAATGTTACCAAGAGATGATAAAACGTGACAAGTGAGTATGTTAACTATTTGAGAATTCCTTGGTCTCCTTAGACATGATCTCTGCTTAATTAGTTACTTGATTTGGTATCTGGCTCAGGTACTGTTGTCCCATATGCTCCAAGTCAATTGCTGACATGTCTAGGACATGGAAGAGGATTGATGAAGAGGTAGCTGAATAAATTAAAGCACACAGATGCTTCACTTGATTATTTGCTCAAGAATATTGCTTACATCATGTTCTACTCAATTATGATTTCTTGCTGATCTGTTTATTTTCATTTTACATTAGATTGAGGCAACAGTCATGCCTGAAGTTTATCGGTACAGAAAGGTGAAGTTTTATTCTTTGTTATGCTTGGCTAATACCTATCTTTGTTTATCTATATTTCTTTCTACACACTTAGGTATCATGGTTCTTTCAGAACTGGAATTGATATAGCTATGTCATTGCAGGTTTGGATACTATGTAATGACTGTAACGACACAACCGAAGCTTTCTTCCATATTCTTGGGCAAAAATGCGGTCATTGCAGATCATACAACACTCGTGGAATTGGACCTCCAGTTCTTCCTCAATGACCAGATTATTATGGATCAAGAAGCAGACACTGGCAGACAGAAAATTGAAGTTAGCACCCTGATTATTTTATAAGGTTTATTGAATTGATTCAGCTACTAGAGTATTGTGCTTTAGATAGTTTTTTCTTTCTACCTCCAACATATTGAGTGGATTGATATCATTCTTCATTTATAAACGTATGTGTACAGGGAAAACTGTTTTCCCATCATGAACTACTGGTATTGGATGATTGCAATTAAATTTAATCCGCACAACTTAGCAATTCCTTACATAATCAGCTTCATTCCCAATTCGATTTCGTACAAAAGTTTCAGTTTAACAATATGAGGAGAGGCATGGCCTATGAAACAGGTTGCGCGAGTTGTTTTATAGAAACAAGCCTAAAAAATACTAGCTCATCTTGAAGCTCTATAATAAGGTGCTGAATTACATAATTGAACATTATACCAATCAAGCTTGGTAAAATTGGATGGGTTCATTTCATGTCATTTATACAGGTATTATAAACCAGCAATATGACCTACTAATGTCTTTCAAGCCGATTTATCAGAAATCAAGTTTCACCAAAAAATTTGTATGACCAGATCAAATAAGCAGATCCAAGAACTCGGGCCTAAATTGATTGTGTGTGTTTGGAAAATATTCAAACACTTGTTTGAAATTTCAAAAGACACTCTAGAAAGTGTGATAATGTGTCATCTCCTGGAAATGATAAATCAGGATCGCTGTCTGCTACGTCAAATACATCTTGAGTAAAAATCTTGAATGGTTGTTCTTTATTTATAATCTAAACAAAAATGAAATTCAAGATGTGAATGCAAACTTGAATTAATTTACTTTGTTTTCTTTAATCACAAACATCAGGCTTGTACATTTTTAACTTAGAGACAACAACAACTAAATCTTATCCTACTACATCAGTGTAATTAGAAGAAACTAAGAAGGGGTTAAAAACCCAAAGAGAAGCAAAGTCATGGAAGAAACAAAATCCCACATATGTTGTTTAACTTTACTTCATCAACGGAACGTCTCTACTTAAAATACAAAGACACAATGCTAATCGCTTGTGGAACCATCCTCCTGCTCTTCATGATCAAGGACAACTTTCTCTATAAACTTCTTGCGAACTCCTTCAATGACAGCTTCTCTTGATTGCTCATTTCCACTTTGGCCATCATTAAGCACGGGATCTGATTGGCAAAGTACTAATGCATCACCTGGTATTCCAAAACATGCAAAACATTCAATGTGATGTAGGTAGAGTTATTAGATAACCAGGAAAGAGATTTGGAGAAGTATTAGAAATTAGAAAGGTAAGAAGATGTGCAAGGTGGGATAATAACAGCAATCAGGATTCAAGGGGCATGATAACTATGATTGCTTGAAAGGCTGAAACTATGTGTTTCCAAGCAACATGTATTATAATTCATGTTATAGGAGCATAGCACAGTAGCAAGGGATTTTATATCCTACTCCAACATCTGGTGAAAGCAGCGTAAATACAAACACACTATCATTTTCTCTCTTGCACTCACACAATTTCTTGCAGTAATTCCCTTACCTACAAGTATGGTATCCAGTTGATATGTTCTCTTCTTTAACTGAAATATACTGCTGTGATAAATGTCTTGTTTCAAGTACATACACAGTTAGGTTAGGTGTAAAGAAAACAGAGAGCATAAAACATAGCAGTGTTGTGCATGTGTGTGTTCTATAATATTACACTCTTATCTCAAGTCAATACAACAAGTCTCCAAAATCCACTGTGATGGACTTAAATCCTGTGGTGCAGGGTTCTATTCTTGCTAGATGATTGAGCAGTGATCACGAGTCTGAATTTGACCTCCAGTGGATTAGATTCAAGACAAGGAAAAAGGAGGTCAATAAACAAAAGAGATGTCAATTAATCAAATTGAAAGGTCCACAATCAGAGGAGTTTCCAATAATCCCTGTCACACCATGAGTGTGTAGACTTACACACAAATAAACATATATACACAAGTTTGAATTTATGTAGGAGATAATGAGGCTGGTTTTAGAATGTTGATGTGATGACAGTCCCAGTCCTTGGATTGGATGGGATAGAGTGTACAAATAATTTTGATAAGAAACTTTAGCGTGTTCAAATTTGTTTTAATAATCTTCCCATCTAATTCACGGTCTAATCTTATCTGTGTCTTCATTATCTCTCTAATCCTGGAAAAAAATTGGCGTAGATATTTGCTGTTTGTGACTCCTTTAATACTACACTAGTAAAAGCATAACTTTTAACATGTTTAGGAATTGCAGCTGCATTCTTAAATAGTGTTCTTGTGAAAAATATGCCAGAAGTTTCTGCATTTGTCATGCTTAGCCTGGAAGTTGATCGAAGTACTCTTCTCATTATGCACAAGAAAGTAAGCTTATGCAATGTTCACATTCTGAAAAATGTTTTCTATAAGAAATCGGTTCATAGTAAACTTTCTGTTCATTTTAGCAAGACGAGGAGTTTTAATACATCTTTCTATAGTTTATACTGTCCAAAAGACTGAAGGATAATATGCATTTTATTCATTTCACATTAATACTCCACTGAAGTCTTATAGATTTCAACTGTTTAATACTATATGTTATCAGTATCTGATATCAAATGTTCAAAAATCATTACCAACGAACTTGTGTTATGTACTAAGATACTCTGCATGACTAAAGCTTTCTCTACAAATGTAACCCAGTACAAGCAACTTAAAATTCTTTTGTGAGACTATGATTAGTAGAGTAATGGAATGAAAAGAAACAAGTGCAAAGGCATTTTGCAACATGCCAGTATCGTATACCTGATTTAAACATACTAATGAAAAGTGATAAGAGGCAAACTGAGATACAAAGAGCTAAGCATCATGAATTCCGTTGACATGAATAAATTACAGCAAAGAAAATGAAGTATATACTCTAGTTCTCTTGGATACTACCATCATGTGTTAACGTCATTTAAGGGGAGAACCCAAAAATTGGCCCTCGTCATTTGAACCAAATCTGTTGACATGCCATAGCCAGTTAGCCAAGCTCCATGCACAGATAATCTCATCACTTACAAGCAAGAACAGCATAATTCCAGATAAGTCTTCCAATGAAGTGTTTTCCTGCATTGCATATAAGGAATTAATAACTAAATACGCCATGAAATTCATTTCATGATGAGATAACGCTATCCAACCTTTGCATATAAATACGGAATGAATATCTTAGTGGGATACAAACCTACAAAACTTGAGACTAACAATCTGTCTACAGATAACACAAAACTTAAACCAAGCATCAGAATAGGAATTTCTAAAGTGCAGCTTGGAATAGGTTCATAAAACATACTTACCAACACTGAGAGGTCTCTCCATATCTAACACGCACAATGCTGAAGCACTGGGAGGCAGCTATTCCACATAAATTATGCCTTCATCAGGGTCTTCACCATCCCAATTGTCGTCGTCGTCTTCTTGTGCTGATGAATCCAACTGCTCCTTATTTTGACCCTCAGAGCTCTTATCATTTTTTATCTTATCTAATATTGCAATCACCTGAAAATTTGATCACCAGATCAGTAAAAGCTCACAACACACTCAATAGAAGAGTGTTGATGAAATTCAGAAAAGAATGACATGCTTAAGTGAGCGAGCACTAGCTACAGATGATGCGCATCTCACAATTCCATCACATAAACAAAAACAAAAAAATGATCTAGGGACCAAAGAATCAGTCCTACTCCACCCCCAAATGCTGTTTGCATGAGTTTAGCAGCGGAAGAGGCTGTTCATTAATTAGTGGCAATAACAGTCTACATGTCCATAGGTCTTGAATTACAGACCCATCTATCCATGATTAAGCAATATGTAATAGACCTTGGAAAAATTTGGCTCTTGATAAAGAAGAAACTAAGAGAAGATAATGAAAAAGAACTAAGGCCATGTTTGGAAGAGCTTGTCTTATAGCATAAATGCTTAGGCAAATGTTTGTTAAAGCTAATGTAAATGGGTTATGACCTACTTATTAGATGTTTTGGGGTTATTTTCACGAGTTGTTCAGATTAGCTTATGACTAAGAACTTATGTTTATCTATAACCCAATTTCAAATTATTTCATTAAGTTTATCAATTTAGCTTACGAATAAGCACTAATTGCCATAAGTGCTAATTAAGTTGATTACCCAAACACACCATAATTGGAAATAGCACAACAGAGACTTGCAATTGTATACACAAGCAGTGAGTAAGTAGAGTTATTGTTACCCTGCTTCCTCTTTCAAAAGACTCGTCCTCCATAAAGCGTATCTCAGGAGTTAATCGCAACTTGATACGCTTCCCCAACTCACTGCGAACATACTTAGCATTTGATTTCAACCCAGCAATGGCTACTTCCTTCCCTCTTTCATCTCCAAAAACAGATACATACACCTTAACCACCTACAAAGTGTTGTTTAAACCTAACCTTCCAATTAGGTCAGAAAAAAGTGAAAAAGGGAACTAATGCAGTGAGAATTGAGATAGGACCTGCAAATCGGCGGAGACTTGGACATCGGTGATGGTGGTGAGGGAAGAGAGGTAACGGTCAGCTCCTAAGGAAGCTTCGGGAAGAACAGCAAACTGCAATACTTTATCGGTGAGTAGCATGTCAGAGAGCTCCCTCTGTATTTGCTTCGCCACCATTTTCACTCTCCTCGGATTCGCCATGCACCTTATACTGCTCCATCTCGAACCAATAACCGCCTTCCCTAACTGTGACTGTGACTGGACCCACCCGGTCCGGGGCGGAGCAATTGCGGTTGCGGCGGGTGTGTGGTGGTGACGCCGCCATGGTGAGGGCGGTGGCATGAGTGGCAGGTGAAGCAGGTGTGTCGTCATTGCTCTACTCTATCCTTCTTCGCACCGGAGAGGAGATCAGATATTCATTTTTTCCCCTCAGAAAAGTGAGAAAACAACCTTATTGGGCTTCATAATGAAGCCTATTAAACAAGGTTTTTTGATAAAGCCCATAACACTAGGTACCAAAAATCAAAAGCCCATGAAACTACCATGGACTCTTTGGCATTCGGTTATAGCAAACACGAAGGAACATTTTTTTTTGTGGGTTATATATGTAGGAGAACCCAACTCCTCCAAGTGAGATAGCACGATATTTGGTACCTCTTCTTGCGTTGTCTAATTTACCTCTTTTCTGTGCTTTTGATCCATTAGTTTTTTAATTTCGTGATTTGGATCCTCTCTTTTTTCTTCACAATCTTAGTCTCCCTATTTTCTTTACAAAAAGACAAACAGTATAAATTAGGCAAACATGTAAACCTTTGCTCCCATTGTACGGTTGTAAATTATGATTAATAAATTGTAACTTTATATCTTAAGATTTTCACTTTTCGGTGAGTGGTTTGGTATATTTGCAGGGCCCATCAAATATTCTCAAATCTTCAATTACTGTGTTAATTAGATACTGGAAGACAAGGAAATCATGGGATTAAGATATCAACCATAACAAAACAAAGTGTAGTTGCATTTTTTCCTTACATGTTTTGTCTGTTTATGCTTTAACCATTTGCCTGTTTGATTAATAAACTACTATTAATCTGACCTGAGTGTCGTTATCCCATAATCTTTTTCCTGGACTCATTATCTACTTAATTATGTATTGGCTGCTACCATCCACATGTTCTATCAATTAATGTTGGAGTATTTTCTAAAAACAAACAATTTATGTAGTTAATAATTTCACGAGTTTCTAACTGAGCATAACATGTATGTTTTGTTGGTTGATGGTTATTGAACCCCAACGACGTAATGTTCTTCCCATTATTAGTTATTGTTCCAATGATCATTATGATTGGCCACCACACCCCTTTTTATGCCCTTGATCAATGAAGAAATAAAATGTATTGAATGAGGTATTTTTATCACGTTAGATCTCATTCATTTGAAAGACAAAGATCGGGTTTCGAGTTACATGATCTGAATGCAACATGCAAGTATATTATTATTAGCCATTAGCCAAGCACATGCAGTGTAAGACTTCCCATTACGTAAGTTGCAAACAAATTTGTCTTATTTGCCTATTATAACCTGCTGCGAATTAACAAAACTTGATTTGGTTTACAATTTTAATTCAGCAAAAAACAAAAGCTTCATTTATTTATAATTATAATGTCTCAATTATAAAAGATTCATCAACAGTATTTTATTTTAGGAATAAGAAAGAGGATAGGCAGAAAAATATTGAGCTAATTTGTTGGTAGTTCAGAATTTCACATGAAAAGAAACAAACATAATTTCGCAATTATCTCAAACAAAAAGGGTATTTTAGTCTCTCCGAACAATATTTGGCGCCTATTAAGATCCCACGAAACCGTCGAAGTAAACAGCAAAAGCAAAAGCACACTTTCTCTCGTTTTCTCACTGCTTGAAAATGTCACCGGGAAGTTGTAGCAAGATCCGGCAGATTGTTCAATTCCGTCAAATGCTGCAGCGGTGGCGCAAGAAATCGTGCGCGCCGGGGGATGTTCCGGCGGGACACGTGGTGGTGCGTGTGGGGCCGAGCAGCACGAGGTTCGTGGTGCGCGCGGCGTACCTGAACCACCCGATCTTCGAGAAGCTTCTGGTGCAGGCGGAGGAGGAGTACGGGTTTGGCAACCAAGGCCCCTTGACGATCCCTTGCGACGAGTCGCTCTTCCAAGACCTCCTTCGTGTTATGTCCCGATCCGAGTCGACTCATCGGTTTCAATGTTTACGGAAGCGTTGCCACGTGGATGTGGTCGGAGAATCCAGACCCTTGCTTCATGACCACCCTATTTGCTGAGATTCTCATGTTTAATTGTTCCACAAAATTATACTAGTCTTTAGCAAAAACGTGACGGATAATACTTTACGTATACATGAAGAAGAATTTGAAGTGTCCCTTAAGTGTGCAAATGGCCCAAAAGGGGGATATGTAGATGGTAGTTCTCTACTGTTTGTAGTTTGTAAAGTATGCTAATCAATTCATTATATTTAATTTCAGATGTGTTTTACTATCACCATTTTTTCCCATGTTTATAATGGCTTGTAGAACAAATTGTTCTTCAATTCCCATAAAATGATACCTAGGATTCTGGCCTGGTGGTGCTAGGTGAAAGTGCGGTACTGCATTGAACATCCACGGGGAAGAAGTACATTTAGAGGACACTCCAAAACTCAGCTAGTTTTGGATTAAAGAAAGAAAATCAAAATTTGAGAAGAGCAACGATAAACAAAAAATGATTTATACTTATATAATTAAATGATCAATAATGTATTTATAAAGTTTGATATGAGTCATAAGCTATTATGAATAGCTTCAAAGATGATGATCGTAATTAGGCGGTCTTTGGATCATTAACCTTAGAGCATCAGTAATGGTGAAATTTTGTGAGTTGCTCTCTAATAAGAAGTATACCCTAATTCACACACCGTTGTAAAGCAATTTTCAATTGCCAATTAAGTCTACTATTGTGAGACTCAGTTTTATTTTTTGTAATAAATATAATAATAAAAAAGAGATTGATAAATAATAAAATATAATACATGAGGTATATTTGAGAAATGTTTTAGTGTTGTTGGGTTAGAGTAAAATGTTAACAGAGTTGTTTAAAGTGATGCAGACGATGTGCCATTATAAGAAATTATAAATAATGATATATAGTTCAAATTAGCAACTCTTGAGTTACATGGATGATGCTGATGCTCTTATCAGCTTTGCCTTTGCTCAAGTAGCTATTGGACGAGATAGAATCTCGCTTTAATTGTCTTGGACGAGTCTAGGCATGGTAACGAGGTGGGTTGGGGTCGGGTTTAGCTCTCCCCAACCCTGAATCCGTTAAGAGCAGGACAAGATCAGGTACAAGTTTAAAGATGTCGAGAATATAGTACAAGTACAACACTCAAACTCATCCTTGCAGAGAACCCTTGTCCTCCTCTATTTTAAATATTTTAATTTAATCTTATTAATTTTTTTTATACATATATAGGGGATGTATCACATGAGAAATGTGTTTTTATATGGGAAAATGAGAATAAATCACGATCGTTAGATCTAATCATGAATGGTCAAGATTAAAACAACTTAATAGTCACATGACTACTTAAAAATATTTGACTACTTTTATAATTCAGATTGTGTAATTAGGATACTGGGACGAGAATGGTTTGAGGTGGGTATTAGCAATCTCAAACCCGTCCTCATCCTCGCTTCCTTAAGTTGGGTTCGATTTTTCAAAAACTTGGTGAAAGTGGGGTTTTCTTGTCAAAGTTAAGGTTCGGGTTGAGGATACCCTCGAGTTTGAGTTTAATTGACATGCACATTGGCGACCCAACACGACATTCACTTGGCTATGATTAATCATCTAGGCTGACTAAGACAATATTGGGCTTGTGGCCATTTGGGTCGGCTATTATAGGAGCCTTCAATTTGACATGTAATGTAATGAAATGTCAAGTTTAACAACTCAATGCCAATTGTAGTGGAGCATTTAATAATAAAAGGATCAGTTTCGGGATACAATGTTAGCAATAGGAGATGGACGACTATTTCAAATTGTTGATGCAATCTGAAATAAGTGCTCACTTTTTACACTACATGAAAAATGCTGATTATTGACGTGCATGTCAATATATCACTAAAAAATTTAGTAATGTTAATTTACCTTGGGCATATGATTCCACACTACAAGAAAAACGCATATTACCAACGACTCAACGGGAGGGCTTTGGGTGGTGTGGTGTGCTGCAATCTGGTTTATATGGTTGCAGCGAAATGCAGTAATTTTTCATGGAGAGCATTTGGACTGTCAGAAGGTTATGGATCTCATTCAATCGCGGCCATGGCTTTGGTTATCTGTTGGATAATTAGATTGGTGGGGGCTTTGTTAGGGGAGCGATGGTTTTGGTGTACCCGTAGTACTCCATATCATATCTATTTTGCTTATCTAAAAAAAACCAGCGAATAAAAATCGTCGGCAAGCCCTAAAAACCAATAGTGACAATGATTTACCGATGACCAATGACTGTCACAAATCCGTCGCTAAAATGCTTGTTGGTAATATTTTACTGACGACCTATAACTAGCTGTCGGTAATGTTGCATTTGTCAAAATCGTCGATAATTATCGACGGCTTAAAGTCGTCGGTAATATACCTATATTTTTTATAAAACGAAAGCAACTTATTTTTAGAATGTTATTTGATAAATTTATAATAAGTAATTTATTAATTATTTTTATTATAAAGGCTTGGTGTTCCATTTCAGTTCACTTCATAATATGCGAAATATGGATGAAGTTTTTTTCTTTTGCTAGCTCTTTAGCCAATAGCATTTGAACAAGCCAAAAGGCCATTATCATTTAACAAAATCAGAAAGACAATTAGAATAAATTACTGCTCGCCACATTCCAGCTATAGATCTACATGTCGATGAAGAGAGATACTAACTATTGGCAAAGCATGCAGAAAATTGAAGGTGGTGATGATAAGGGTTGTTTTCACCTGGCTCTTAATTTCAATGAAGTCGTGTCAAGTCTGAATCAGGATCCGCCAACAACATTAAGTACGTACACTGAATCAAAACCTCTTAAACTCTAATCACAGTAGCTGGATTCACGTCCAATGGTTGTTAATCAACAAAATTTTCTCTCTTTTCCCCCGCAATGTATGGTTTAGGTCGTTTTACTTGTGTAATGTCAGTAGTCATATCAACCTGTTTATGTCAAAATGCCTTCAAATGCCACTTACGATATTATTAGATACATGGACCCTTGTTTTTGTATTTATTTCTTAATATTAGTATTCAAACAAGATACACAAATATTAATTTTGCACTGGAAAATAATGAATAATATATTTTCATTAATACCAAATATAGTATATATTGTGTGGTTGTAATCGACATGTGCCTCTTAGACTGAGATATGCATGCTTTAAATTTGAAGGAAACAGAGTACTGTGCTGCTGATTTAGATCATAGTCATTTGAGCACTATAAGGGCAATAGACCTACGCATAAAGTAAACCCTGCTAAAAGAGTATGGGCTTTTTAAATTTGAGTATATCAGAAAGTGCTGCATTAATTCTTTAATTTTTTTTTGTTCTTTTTCCTCAAAAAATTAGCGAGTAATTCCATGATCCAGTACTTCTCACCAAGAATTGAGCCTGTCTTCTCAATATGACTCATTTGGACTTTTAACAATCTTTTGGTGTTGGGCCCTCATGCTTGTCAGCTCCCACATGCATGACCCTAGCTAATCGTAAAGGACCCAACTTGTTAGAAAAGTTTTTAAAAAAGGGGGGAATATTAGTTGAAATATTATCATTACTTTGAAATATTATCTCGACATATTAGTTGATATTTAATTTTAATTTTTACCATGTATCTATATACAGTAACTTTTATTATGTCTCTGATCCAACGAAAAGCATTGGATATGTGTGTGTGGGGTCATCCTCACGTTACAACAACATTCTATAGCTCCATTGACCATTTTAATAGCATATATAGCACTGCATGCTCTCGAGGAGGAGATATTGATTGAGAAATATGGTATGGCAAATAGCATCACCGCACGACATGTAACGCTCACCGCATGATCTCATCTGTTCCAGTTCCAGTTCCAGATACGTATACTTTTTGAGAAGCTCAACTTAATTGCTTTTCGTAGCCCCCAACGACAGTCCTTTTCATTTGTCCTTTGCAACTTTGAGAAAGACAAAGAGATAACATGAAAATTAATAACCGTTGACGTTGAGATTTGAGATTTGAGATATCGATCGTAACTTGTTTTACTTCTCAAGAAGAGAATATATATGAAAGGTAGTAAAATAATAGTCTCAGATCGATCAGATGGACATGGACTAGCTCTTTCCAGGAAATAAGCGAGAACATGGGTGGGGCGCTTTCGGACAAAATTTGCACCACAAAAATTCCCAACCTTCCTTCCACAGTAGATCAGATCCATCAAAATTAGTAATAGCAATATTTATCACAAAGTATTTACTTTGTAAAATTAAATAATTAAGGAATAGCACCTACCTGATGCTGCTGAGAAAGGTGTGAAGAAGATGAAGAACCTGAATGCAGAGGGGAGTGAGTGGCATGCAGAAGTTTTTTAATTTGTGGCTGAAACAAAAGGAACCAACCATTAATAATCACCATCATATCTATTGCTCCTTCTAACCCAGTTTCTTTGCTCCCAGGCCACATGCAATTTTCCTTGCTCCAACGATGATTTCTAGACCGTTCCGGACCTCTCCACGCTCTTTTCTCCCTAAAGAACATTTGATTGCAGTTTTGGAATTATCTTTTGTTATAAGAATTTGAAAAGAGTTTTTGCAAAATAAGCTTGTGAAATAATAAACGACAGTAATGCTAATAAACGACGATAAGAAACATGTTGATGTACTCATTTTCGGTGCTTCGGAAAGACGTTGATGTTGTGGTCGATAGTGTGCTTGTTTTACCATACCTGCCGCACTGTTTGTTCACTAAGTGATTAGAGGTTGAGTTTTTTTATCATTTGCAAAAGTTGATATATTGGTAAGCAAATCACACCATCATCATAAGAGTGGGAACACAAATTTAATAATTGGAAAAGATATTTATTAGAAGATACAAGTAAACAACTATACATGCATCAAAGACTGACATATTAGAATTAACAATTAAACATTTTAAGATTTTTTTTTTTATTAAATGTGTCAATAGATAGAAAAACAAAGATACTTGTGAAGTTATCCCAGTAGATTTATACATGATGATATAAACTAACCTAGACTAGATCTTATTTTGGTAGTTTTACGAGCTTGGACACCTATTGTTCCTTAATATAGTATAGTAGTCGTATTGTTACGATGTGGGGCATTAATTTAAAAGCCAACCCGGTTGTGTCCAGATGATCCGTACACTTAAGTACAGCACCTGACAACGTTAAGCTATGCGTGATCCGGTCCCCGGTTCTCTATTTAATCTAATATAATATGAATCACTTTTGGATTTAGTATTTTCATATAACTATTATTTAGTCTATTTGGCTAATGGATTTAGAAATTATTTCCTGCATTCCGTTTTTATTTAATTTCCATTATTTCAAGGTATTTCTAATTTCTTGTTAACTTTTATTATAATTTTACTCTAGGTTCGTTACTTTCTATTTTTTATAAATTGTATTTTCTATCCATTGAGAAAAATCAGAAAATTGAGCTTGCTCATCAAATTGACCAGTCTCTAACAATTTCCCTGATCCTTAACCTTGTTAGTTGATAGCCTCCACCCCTGAGTCTATCATTTGGTGTTTTCATTGTATTTTCACTTGCCTCTCCAAACGCCGCACTAACTCCACCATCTCCATTCAGATTGCCAGCCATGCATCACATCGATTTGCTTCACCTAGATTTGAGGTTTTCTTCCATGGCCGAGCAGCTTTAATACCATTGGAAATCTAGATTCACCACTAGTTTTGGATTCACATATTGGGCAAGCTATTCTCATAATTTGCCACAACCCATCCCCCCATTCCCCACCTTACCCATACTCATCTCCATCATACTACCCAGATCCAAATCCACCATGCCTCCGCCCTAACCCCACCATGTACTCACCCGATTCATCTCTTCTTCACTCTCCACCTCACTACCCATACCATTTTCCTTCACCCAATCCATATTACCCACAATACCTACAAGTGACTTTGATGTCCATTCACACTCCAAGCTATATAAATTTAAATTTTATTCTTCATAAAATTATATTATTAGCACGTTTGAATCATCCTAGAAAAATTTTCATGCTCTTTTTACCTTTGGTTTACATTGAATTGTGTGCCAATCTTGCACCCAAGCATCACCTGGTCTAGATTCTATTTGGGCACAAATCAAAAGCTTAATTTGACTTGACCTATTGCATAAGATTTCTTTGCAAAGAGTGAGTGAGAGAAAAATTGACAATAATCACGACCTTTCCAGCATGTATAGTTAAAAATGTAAATATAATTTCACGTATTCACTAACTGAAAAACATATTTATCATTTTAAATTTGACATGGATCGAATTTATATTAAGTTTAACGTAAATTCAAACACGCATTGAACATCCGTGATAGAACTAACTAGTAACTTGAAGATGAAAATCTCAAACCCTTTATACAGTTTTCACCCCAAGAAATGCTCGTGGGGGCAAAAGTTAGAGTCACATAATTAAAAAAAAAAAAAAACCCAAACAGGGCTGTTCAAAACAAAACCAAAAAAGTAGATCGATGGTGAAACGGGGAGAACTAGAATGAATGGCTGCGATGAAGAGAGAAGATGTTAAAAAAAAGAGAAGCTAGCAAAAGCTTCATCTTGGTGGTCACCTTGGATCTTCATGAAGCAGAGCCAAACAAACAAGTCCTTAATTAATGAATTGTTTTGATTCATCTGAGCATTGATGAAGTGAGAGAGCGGAAAACAACTTCTTCACAAGGAATAGTGAGGCCACCCATGTCATGATCGAAGCCGAATTCTTCTTCAGCTTGTCGGAGAAGTGATTGGAACTGCGGGTGAGACAAGAAGGAGATGGGAACAATGTATCTGCTCCTTTTCTCCCCAACATAAACTGCGAAATGCCCTTTTGGGACATCCAGAGGGAGCCCGTAATCGTCGACATACCCCCCGTTTTTCTTGCCTAAGCTTGAACACCTCCTCAGGATTTGCTTCAGATGAAGCTTATTGCTTGATTTTCTTGCAGTAATCGCCATGATGTTTAATTAGAGAGGAAGAGGAAGATGTGATATCAAAATTAGAAAAAACTCAAAAGAGTAGAGGTAGTAGTGGCCGGTGATGAGAGGATAGAAGTGATGGTTGGTATTTATTTATGATGAATCAAAGACTTCATGTGGAGTGTGGGGGCAAGTCAAGGATGAGAGGCCACGGGTGTTTTGGGGTATGTGAATTTGTGGGAACCAACTCCACTGGCATCATTGTTCAATGTTGGTCCTCCCAATAGCAACACCAACACTCACTCAATTTTTAATTTCTCTAGCTAAAACACCCTCAATTGAAATATGTCTTGTAATAGATCCCAAATAAACTAAAATTTAAGAGATAGATTCAGAGAAAAATATGATCTATACGGATGTTTATAGAGTTTTGATATATGAACCACTTAATAGTAGTAACACCTTTTAAACACTTCATTTTTCTATCTACCAATTATTTTCCATGTTTATAAGTAGAGTTGGGTAAGGGTATATGAGCTAGCACCCAACCCATGTAACGTTAGGGCTCATATAATCTCTTAAGCGGTCAAAAAAGTTTAATCATAATCTTGATTGAGGTCATGGTTTATTTCTTCTATTCATGATGTAAAGACCATTATTTATTGATTTCACTCTCACATAACAAGACATTAATCTCATATAATAATACATTTATTCCTTTCCTTAGTTAATTAACCCCATCGGCCATTACCTCTTGGAGTGGATTATAAAATGGCCGGTTTTATGTTTTCTTAATTTTTACGTTATAACAAGATGATAAATTTGATTAGTATTCATTTTTTATATGTGATTATCACAATTGATGATAGTAACTAATCTTCTCACTTTATATGTCCACACTAAACAGTAAAAAAAGGGGTTGGCTAAATGACCCCATGATTAATTGGGGTCATTTAACCTCATGTTCATATGGACCAATAAGATTGTCCCATAATTAAAATTAAAAAATAATGTGAAAATAAATAAAATAAATGTCACAATCTTATTGGTCCATGTGGACATGGGGTTGAATGACCCCAATTAATCATGGGGTCATTTAGCCAACCCCGTAAAAAAATGTGCGTCTTTCTCATGAAAATATCAAACCTCAACTTTATGGTTATAGGACGATGTGAATAAGCACCACGACACACATGTAGTTCTAACTCCAGCAACATAACATGTAAAACTCAAAGACTTGACATGAACTTGTATTTGAATTTGAATAGGATCGTGCTCATTAATTACTCACCGTTGCGCTAGCTAATGGCTCTCCGTCACCACCTGAATTTACGGGCCTACAAACATACAAACAAGTACTGATCGGTACAACCTGGTGAGGATGGTTTTGGCTTTTCTGATTCTTTGGGTTTGTGATCGATGCGTACTGTCAACTGATGAATGAATGACACGTGAAATTTAATTAATTTCAAACAGACACTATATACTATAGACTCAGTACAATGCAACAAACAAAACATAACAACTTCGCATGCAGAAACCCATGTGTTGTTATTTACTCCTTCTCCTTTCTCTACCTCAACTTCAACTTCACCTAGCATCAGTGCATCACTACTTCATGAATCTTCAAATGTTTGCAAACACCCCCACCTGCAAATTATTGAAGCAATTAGACACAACAGCCTCATATACTTGGTATTTTGCTTCCCCATTCCATCTTGTTCTTATCTACAAAAAATAATCCATTCATGCATGTCCCACTTTCATTTCACCCATGTCGATATATGTATAGAACTCAACATATTCAACTTCATATCTATGAAAAAAAATTCAGCACAATTGGTAAATAAGTGAGCTCTGATCCTTAACAAGCATTTAGTCGAGATTTAATCTCTAGACAGTAAGTATGGAGAAAAATTTATTAAAAAAATAATGTGATATCCAAGTATCAATGAGATTAGTGTCATGATTTCTGGCGATAACATACCTTGTTTTTTTAACTTATTGGTTACAAAGAGGGGAACCCTATACCTTGCTAAAAACAAAACAAAACACTTCATATCTATGATGTACTAATCACATTAATTATTTATACTTCAACAATTCCACAAATAATTGAATAAGTATATATTTGACTAGTCTAGCTATGTCTTTAATTTCCTAGTTAATGCGCATGTCTATCTCTATGGTCTGGTTATTGAAATGTGGATAATTGATTAAGAGCTAGCAAAGCATGACACAAGCAAGCAATTAGCAGGTTTGAATATGAGTCTATTGGATCTGGAACGTGATTGGTTGGCTACGTGCTTCTTTTCTTAGAAGTAACACACTCGTGATATTAATTGTTGGAGCGGAAAACAACAATAGGAATGGATAGGATCAAAGTATAACAAATTTGTCAATAATAGTTGCTCCTTGCCTGTCAATTTCTCAACCTACATATCACTACCCTTGTGTTTGCAACTGGAAATAAGTGTCTCAAAAGAGAAGGGCTTCTCCATGTGGTCCTGCCTAAACCTCCAGCTTTATACACAAAAAAGCATAATCACACACCAATTTATAGCACTAATTAAATATTGATCTCATCCACTCAAAAATTTGAGTCAAAGTCTAACCTTAATTTATAAGAATTCATTTGATGATATCATATCTCTCTAGTTGTGTTCATGTAATTAATGTTTTTCCTAGCTATTATGCATGGGAAACTAAAATAGATGCCACCTAATTCCTCTCAATATATTTATTGAACTGTGAGGTATAATACTAAGGGCTCGTTTAGTGGTCAGAATAAATAGACATATATGATAGTGTAATCATATTCTGCTATAATTCGTAGTTTGTTGCGCCAGCATAATGAGATAATGCAATCATACCCTTTATCTTATCATGTCTATCATATGTGTAAACTTTACCATGAGGTGGAACTGAGTTAGAATTTATCACGACAAGATGGGATAAGAGTTTTCTATTTTTTCGTACCAAAACCGCAAGTTAAATTATTTCAATATTTATATTTTTTATAATTTGCAATTTGTTAATTTATAAATTGAAAAATATTAGTTTTAATAATATATTGATTATCAATTCCTTTTTTTTGTCCTTGCATGAATTTAAAATTATTTAGCTACTCATATAGATTTAATTAAGAAATGAACTAACTTATAAATGGTGAAAACATTAGTCTTAATCGTATCAGTTATGTCCTTACTTGCTACTACTCGTTATTATTTTGTTGTTGTTTATATTATAATAATAAAAATATAAACTAATTATTCACTAACACCCGCATATACAACCCACTTATAAATATTGACTTATTAATAATAAATACAAATTAATTTTCTCGTATCATCTACTATTAATTACTTACAACTATTTATGTACTTGTATAATTTAAATATTGACTCATTTCAAATTAAATAATATTAATAATATTTTTAAATTTATTTAATTTTATTATTTATCACTTTCTACTATTGAATTAAAATCAATTGGTAACTTATATATTTTAAATTTAAATAGACTAATTAATAAAAAATAATTTAAATTTAGTTAATTTCAAAACATATATAGGCTCATTTATAAAAATAAAAGTTATATACTAATTACTTTTAAAAGTTATTAATTCATAAATTTAAAATTTTAAAAATATTATGCATTCAACCCAAGTTTTTTCTTGTTAGTGAAATGATGTCATTACTTTAAAGAATTTTTTAGATATTTTCATTGTTTATATCATATTTTATCATTATTTTGTCCACCTCAAATACATGATATGATAAGAGTCTATCATACTTTTATTATATCTTACGGTATCAAACTCTTTATCATATGTTCGTTTTATCATAGCCGGGAAAAAAATGTTAGATAAGGAAGAGAGTAACTGAAGTTATGGGATAGTATTATTTTCTTTTAAGTTGATGGTGACTTTACCTTTCATTTGGCACATGAAAAACCATGTTGCTCTTGCCCCCATATATATATCCTCTCGTCAAGATAACATAGTGCTGATGATTAAAGCGCCTCTTGTTGTGATATCGTTCCCACCATTTTGTTGAAAAAACGATGGCATTTGCTCATCTATGATACCGACCTCTCGCTATAATAATATAATTAAACTAGATTTCTGTTAATGGAAAGATCAAACAACCTTATATATAGCGATTAGCGAAGATTCTATTGTACTTGAGAATTACTAATGGCCATAAGGGTATAAATAAGAAATTAATAATTAATGTTATCTTAAAATTAAACACTACTTTTTTTCTTCTCTCATAGCTTTTTTTGGTCAATAGTTAAATAGTAACAATTATGGTGTATTTGCAAACTTAAAAAAATGATGGTATATTTTTCCCTTGAACCAAAAAGATACAATTTTTCCTCGAAATGGTAAGAGTTGGAGACATATGAGTTGGGACGGCGGGATACGTCCAATGATTAATTCTTGTAAGAAAAATTTAAATGTTTTTCGATGTAAATAAAAAATAGCATTTCATTATAAAACGGTCAAATGCATAAATATTGATATTGATTAGAAGGTTGAGAATGTGAAATGGGCGGAGATAACATATATGGGAGGGGATCAAACGACACCAGGTGTCAAAATAAATTGTAACACCAAATCCTCACCATCCAATTTACTTTAATCTAATGGTTCATATTTATTCACTTAAAATTATCATGTGCCATACATGTGCCTTTCTCCTTCATGATTTTTGCATCCAAATCCTAATCTCTCTGTTCCTCCATCGTGAACTTTCAGATCATGTCCCCTGCGCCGCGCCGCCGGTGAATCGCCACAGTCGAGCCCCACCGTTTCATCGAAGCACCCGCCCAATTCTCGTCACCATATTGACACCCCGGTCGTTTCTCAGAGGTTAACCTCTCTCCCTCTCTGTTAATATATTACTTGATTATTGGATTTTCATTTTGGTTCCCCGCGCGAACAGCGTGAAATCTTTGAAGTGTGCAACCTGCATCTTGTTCTATAAAGCTATTGCTTGGGTTGATTTCTGATTTCCTGGATCTGGTTGATATATTCAAGTTGATCTGGTCGATATATTCATGCCCATCGCACATAACATGTTTGATAAAATGACCATGAGAGTTGTGTGTCCCTTTTTCATTTTCATTTTCATTTGAGGCAAGATAGTTGAAACTGACAATTGACACTATCACCTACAGGCATTAGAAATTCAGTGTTGGAAAATTGAAGAATAAAGAAAATTGAAGATGGTGATAACTGAGAAGAAAAAGGAAAGCAAAACCATCCTTATTTGAGGCAAGATTGTTGAAAATGACAATTGACACTATCACCTACAGGCATTACAAATTCAGTGTTGGAAAATTGAAGAATAAAGAAAATTGAAGATGGTGATAACTGAGAAGAAAATGCATAAAAGTAAAGCTACCATTGAGGTAGAAGAAGCATCTTGAAATTTTGCAAAGTTGGAAGAATAAGAAAGAATGAATGCAAAGATGAAAGTATGGACAGAATCTGCGCAGAGGAGAAGAAGAAAAAGAAGACATGATATTAGCAATTTTTGTATTAGTGCTAACTAGTAATGAAAACAATACCATTGTAGCAGTACCTAGGATCTTAATGTATACAGTTTTGCACTATCTTCAATGTGATAGAATGGTTTGTTTGGTGCTGGAACATTAAAAGAAATGCTGAGTTATAGTTCATTTAGAAACATGTTGGTCCCATTATGTGCTTATTTGGAAATAAAGCTTTTGTTTACTCATACATTTTGGTGCAAAATATCAATTGATACTAGCAATTTGGAAAGTTGGATGGTTTATTTAGAATTGTTTGGTGTGCTTGTGTTTGGTCCCTCGTGGCTACACAATGTGTTATCATGATGCAAGAGCATGAGCTTCATGTATAACATTGCAGAATACATGAATAACATTTGATATTATGAATAACCATTTTCCCACTTTCTCCAACTGAGGTAGACCATCCTGTCAGTATCATTGCAGAATACATGCTAGCTAGAGACATTATCAATTTAAACCTCATGACAACATTATCAATTTCTTTTAAACACAGATAAAAACATAAATGCCATGAAATGACAGTCTCAGACAGAGCAGTATAGCTTAAATGCTGTAAAAAAAGCCTGAAATATTCAGAAGTTTACATTAAAAAAAGAGGATAAAGAAGCAGAACAAAATAAAAAATCCAATTCCCAATTAAAGAGCATTATTCAACATCATTAAACACTTGAAACTTGTCCCTTGGCACTTGAGATTTTTTCTCTTTCATTTGCATTTTCATCACTTAATTTTTTCTTGCAACTTCGTCGATTGTGTCCATGTTCTCCACATATTTGGCATGATCTTCTTTTTGCTGATGGTCGATTCATTGACAACTCTAGACTACTTTTGATTCTTCCAGATTGAGATGCTTTAACATCCTTTTGTCTTCCTTTAGTTTGTGACTTAATTGGATCTTTAATATTTAACTCGGGCTCTTCATTCACTTGTTCATCCATGATAAAACCTTGACAACTTGTCTCTGAAAGAGGTATATCCTTACTGCTCTGCATTTCAGAATCCATCATTGAAGCCTTTTTATAAGTTTCTTCTAACTGCAATGATATAAACTTGTATATTTCTACAGATTTTGCAGCAAGATTAGGTAATAACATTGCTTGACTATGGACATGCATACTTCGCAAAGTTGCTGAACCACCATGCTCAGATACAAGGTTTGTGTCACCTCCAACAAATCCAATATTCTTATTAGCATCTTTTGTCCAACGTTTCAAGATATAATTACTTGGGATTTCAATAATGTTTTTTGCTTGAAAAATCATTAAGATATGCCTACATAATATCCCCATAAACTCATAAAGTTGACAACCACATGTAGTTGTCCTTGTATCAAGATCCACACAAACAATAAATGAGTCTCGTGAATTAAAACAATTAGAAACCTTGTATGTACACTGAGACCCATTTTTTTCAATTTTCTCTTTTACGAATTTGCTAACCTTTGCAAGTTCATCTTGAAACTTCTTAAAAATATTTCTTGTATAGATACTTGCAGCATGCTCTTCAATCTTTGACCCAACAGTTGAGATACGTGACCGATGCCTCGATTCAAAATCTTCTTTTCTTTCTTGCTCATAGCGGCTATCCACTGCTTTGTCAAACTTTACAACAAATTCTCGTAGTGTTGTTGAAGCATCAACAAAAGAATCAAAAAAAGCATTAATGCTCTCACTTCTCTGTGTAGTATTCATCCCAGCAAAAAAAGTATTTCTATTATAAACAGGAATCCAACTCTCTCTTATATTGTATAAACCTTGAAGCCATTCATTCTTCTCCAAATCATACTCAATCATTATACGGTGCCAATCTTCTTCAAAATCTTTTATGCAAGCTGAACCGTGAATGCACCTCTTTATATCACACTTAAAAACTGATTTTGTATGATATATATGTGAAAGCTTCTCAGGAAATTTTTTTCTAATATGCCATAAACATAAACGATGTCGAGTATTTGGAAATACCTTTGATATTGCAGCTTTCATTGCCAAATCTTGATCCGTGATAATTGAAATTGGACTTTTTCCACCCATTGCCTCAAGCCAGGTTTCAAACAACCATTTAAAAGTTTTTTCTGTTTCATCTTGCAACAAAGCACAACCAAGTAAAATAGATTGGTAATGATGATTCAATCCAGTAAAAGGAGCAAATGGCATACTATACTTGTTAGTTCTGTATGTTGTATCAAATGAAACAACATCTCCAAAAACCTTGTAGGCTAACCTTGATCTTGCATCTATCCAAAAAAGATTAATCATCCTGTCTTCATTATCACATTGTATGGCATAAAAGAAATTTGGATTCTCAGCTTGCTTTTGTTTACAGAAGTTTAAAACAGCTTGAGCATCTCCAACGTCTAAATTCCGAGATCGAAAATCTCTGAGATGATTCCAACAATCTCTATTAGTAAAGGATGAGCTTCCATTGTTAAACATTGCAGCAACTTTCCCAGTAGGTAACCCCTCTTGATCAAACTTTTCAACAAGGTTCTTTGCCGCTGCACTCATCTCTTTGTGACACCTAAGATAGTTCACACTCTTAGGGCTAACCATAATATGGTTATGATCATTATTGAAACTAATTATGGCCCAGTTATGTCTCTTTCGTGCTTTGGAAACAACAAGTGATGCCTTGCAATCAGTTCTTGAAGTTGAGCATCTTTTCCTAACTTTTGCAATGGTTGCACTACTTTCTTCATTGCCATTACTCCTGCTTACAAACTGACCAGCATTGGAACATACAAGTATGCATAAATTCTTCTTTCTTGAACGAATACGAAATCCAAAACCCTCTTTCTTAGCAAATGCTTTGTAGAAAATTTTAACGTCCTCAATAGAGTCGAATTCTAATCCAATATGAGGGCGAAGGCCATGGTGCCCATTAACATTATGAGCATCCGATGAAGCATTCTCTAAACTTGTGTCTAAATTGGCATCTTCTACGTTGTTATTCTCAGAATTTTCCAAAAATTGTGCACCCTAAGAAAAATAATTAAAAGTGAAAAGGTATACATTGATACAAAGATTTCAAAGTAATTAAGTCAGTGAAACACAAGTCAAAGAGAGCTCATGAAATAATTACAATACCTCTATGTTATGGATCTCATTTTCTGCTATTTGTGTTGCACTCTCCATCATGAATTGAAGTTGCTAATATCAAGTGGCTTGACTTTTAAAAATACTTCATCTATATCAAAAGAAAATAAACATTGTTACTTAAAACTCTTGTTAAGTTTACTGTCAAGTAGTGCAGGGTTCTCTTCCCAAATATTTGTTATATTTTTATTGTCTTCAATCAAAATATCATAGCACCCAATTGAGCAAAGGTGACGTAAACACCCAAGATAGAAATTGCAGAGACGTGAACAAGGGAGCCACCCAAGATAGAAATTGCAGAGTGAAAGCAAAAGGAACAAAACACACATGTACCTACAGCAAGGCGATTACGAGAGATTGGTTGAACAAGAAAAATTGGCAGCAACAATTTCGTGAATAAGAAGCTGAAACGAAAAAAATTAATAGATCATAAGCGGTGGTGGCTATGCGATCAGGGTTTGAGATGAAATGCAAAAATCATGAAGGAGAAAGGCACATATATGACACATGATAATTTTAAGTGAATAAATGTGAACCATTAGATTAAAGTAAATTGGATGGTGAGGATTTGGTGTCACAATTTATTTTGACACCTGGTGTCGTTTGATCCCCTCCCAACATATATAGTCTCTTTTTTGGTGAATGGAGATGGAGATTATTGAAGGGCCCATTAGAAAGCCAGTAAGGAATGGGGCCATTGAAGTGTTGCAATTGCAAGTTCTGACTTAAATGGCCCATCGACCAACATTTTGAAAAAGGTATCACAGACACAGGCCCTCCGGCCCTCCCTTCCGTTGGTTAACAAGTACAATGATTAATGTTTGTCTGTATGCAGTTAATTACAAAATGATTACTAAAGCCAAATCCAGCTAAACTTTTCTTCCCTAAAAAAAAAAGAAACCAACTCTCCAAGCCTGAAACTTAAGTGGTTGGACATACATATCAACGATTTTATATTAAACATTTTTTTTATCATTAAAAATTCTTTAGGCATGTCGATGTGAGCAATGCACAATTTACACATATCTTGAGTCTAAGACAAATACATTGCAAATAACCAAATATTTATATATAAATGTGCATAAATGATTCCATATGTAATTGTAAAAATTAACTACATTATGTTTGAAATTTTGATTAAAAGACTCAATCATAAGTTCGAACCTATTCCAACAAGAGACATCGATTTCTTTTTTGATATTTGGAAAACTAAACATACACGTAAGTGAAACAAATGCAAGTTAGATTTCTATTACATTTACACATTAAAAAGGTTACAAAATAAGTTAGCGGAAATTATATTTTTGAAATAAAAAATAAAATGTGTAAATAGAAATTTTGGATCGGTCGCGTTTGATGTACCACATAACAATTAAAAAAAAAAACACTAATATTTACAACTAAAAAAATAACTACTTTTTGGAGTACATTAATCTTTTGGATATACAAAAAGCAATTCTACCACACATACTGGATAAGTCACTTTGCTTGGGTTTTGTTGGCTCCAAATCCAGTGTCTTAAAGCATAGAGGATGGGCCGGTTATGATCACGTTTTTTTTGGTTTAGATTTTTTTATTTTTCGACCCAACAAAATAAGATTTGTATATTTTATACCTTTTCCTTGTACCATTCTATCATTTTCATTTTGATTATATTTTTAAAATATAAAAATAAATTATTCAAATATATACTCAATGAAATAAAAGTATTCAAATTTATTCATTTACTTTCATATCACTTTATAAATATTCAAAATCTTTATACCTTGAACTTCTTTTAACATGAGAAAATCGATTTCAACCTAAAAGAAGATTAGAACTTTAAGGGGTCTGGGTTGGTTGAATGTGTCATATATGAGTATAAATTTTACATTCAAATGATTTCTTCTTGCTCTACTTTAAGATTAATAGAGGGAAAATTATGCTACACTGTTTTGCATTATTAAGTGCATGAAGGCAGAATTAATTCTAGAGGAAAACTTTTGTGAATAGCTTCTAATTGCTAGAATTGATTATGAGAAAATAGAAGCTAATTCAAACATGCTCTTAAATTTATTATAATATCTAAACAAATGTCACAAAATGTATAACCCCAATCCATTTGAGCATGACCTTCTTGTTGTAACTTGAGATGATAGGTGTCTTTAGAATTTAGAGTATATAGCCACATCAGCAAGATACATAGGCAGCATTACTTCAAAGCACTTTCCAACCCATTCAACTTGTCACTTGAACCCAACTGCATCCAACATCTTTTCTTAACCCTCTTGCTTTGATCAAAACCCTCAACTGTCCAATCTCATCCCACATACCAAACCTGGCATAAAGGTTTGATAGCATAATGCAAATCCCAGCATTATGGGGATCTAACTCAAGAGCCCTCTGACCTGCCAACTTTCCAAGCTCTATATTCCCACAATCCACACAAGCAGTGAGTAGAGCACCCCACATTGAGATTGTACAATTCCCCATTCCCTTATAGAGTGTCTCATTCAGTAATTCCCATGCTTTCTGCAATTCACCAGCCCTACAAAGTAAATCAACTAAACAGCTATAATGCTCAGGACCAGGATCTAACTTGAAATCATTAGACATAGATTCAAAATACTTGACACCAGCATGTACTTGGCCAGTGTGACCACAAGCTGAAATCACTGTCAGAAATGCAATTCCATCTGGTCTTATTCCTTCCCCCAACATTTCCTTGAACAAATCAATCACTTCTTTGTACATTCCATTTCTACCATATACACCAAGCATTGAAGTCCATAACACAACATCTCTGCTTCTTTCATTTTCATTTCTGATCTCTATTCCAACCAACTTGAAAACTTGCTGAGCCTTCTTCACCAGGCCACATTTTCCATACATCTCGATCAGCGAGCTTTGCAGAAACACATCACTCTCTATATCAGGTGTCGTGCGAAGCAGATAACTATGCAGTTGCCTACCCATTTCAACAGCAGATAATCCAGTGCAAGCACGTAAAGCTGCTGACAATGTAAACTGATCATACTTCAATTTCAACACGGGCATCTTCCTAACAAGCTCAAGCTCCTGAACCCATAACCCAGCCTCGGCATAGCCTGACAAAAGTGCATTAGCACAGACAGTGTTCTTCTCAGGAATTTCATCAAACACAAGGGCTGCATCTTTCACCTTGGACAATTTGGAGTACAAATCGATGAGAGCACTACCCACAAAAACACTGGAAGACCAACCCGATTTCCCCACGTGGGCGTGTATCTGTTTTCCAAAGTTAACATCTTTGAGTTTGGATGAAGCAGTTAAAGTACTGCACAAAGCGTAGGTATCCAGGGGAACACCATTGGTGTGCATGAAGGAGAAGGCAGTGAGAGCAAGAAAGGGGAAACCTTTGTGACAAAAATCAGATATTATGACATTGAAGTGTAATGGGTTGGTGGAGTTCATGCATTTGAAGAAATTGTTCAGTGTTTGAAGGTGGTTCTTTGGAAGACATGAGGCGTATGTGGCAATGAGATTGGTGTGTAAATCATGCAAGAAGAAGAGCATGCCTGTTCTGAGTAGTTGGCCATGGAGTTTCTTTATGGCTGAGAGGTTGTTAGTTACATGACATTGGTGCAAGAATTGAATAATGGCGCTGGACATGTGAAAATGGAATCAACCAGACAGGTGCTACTGCTACTGATGGAGAGCACAATCACAAGGACTTCACATGGACTTGTCGTGAAAGTTATGACTTATGTGAAAGCATGAAATGCGAGAATCAACGGCAACCCTTGACTACAAGCACCTAGCAGCCTGAGAGAAGAAAATGATTATCATAATCTCCTTTTATTCTTTCCTAATATATGCTTATGGCAAAGAGGAAGTGGCTGCAATAAACATTCTTTTGACTTTTGAGCAAAATCAGTTGTGTCTAGTAAATTATTGAGTGAAGAAAATTAAAAGATGCAGTATCTAAACTTGATTTTGAGAATCTGCGAAATTCTTACATTGACCTTGATAAAGGTTCCCTGTTGCCTCCTAACATTTATGACCTTGACTACCTCAAAATTCATCAACAAGAGAGTTTTGGCAGCTATATATTAGCATTAAGCCATGTTATCAACACAGAGAGATCATGACATGTCTAATATATGTCTACAAAATTAAAATATGAGTAGCCATTGAACAAACTTTAAGTTTAACCTGACCTTATCTCTTCTGATTTCAAGTAGGCATTTTATTGGCCTACTTTGGCCTACATTCATATTCAAAGACTTGCTTATTTGATCCAACACATTTCTACAAGTTTGTCTCCTTTGGGCTGTAAGGTTACTTTCAGTTCTGGACTAGTATGCAAATAATCATCAAAAGTGAAACATGGCTTCAATTTCATAATGAAAGAACCAACAAGAGAGCAAAAAATAAAATAAAAGAAAACTAGAAACGATATGGAACATAGTCATGATTTTAATCCAACTTTTGATCACTGGTTTTTCTTTGTCCAATGATACAGATGTCATATAGTCTGAAAATTCCAATTGCTATACAGTATATCTTTTTGCATGGATTCAAGTTTTCTCAACTCCATGTTGGAAGGAAAAAAGCTAAAAACAAAACTTAAACTTTGTATTTGTATTAAGTATTAAGTATTAACTTTTGGCTGCATATCATATCATAGTCTGTGTAGGCCAGAGGTGACTTCAACAAAAATGTCTTCTGTGCAGGGAATTATGAGGCCACCCATTGGATGACTGAAGCCGAATTCTTCCTCCGCTATACTTAGCAGTTCCTGGAATGAAGGCTGATTCAACAATGACACTGGTATCACAAATCTCTTTGTTTCACTCTCACCTACATACACAGCAAAGTACCCTTTAGGCACATCCAGTGATGTAGCAGCAGCTTGATTTGCAAAAAGACTTGATCCGCGGAGAATGCGTTTAGCACTCAAGGCACTAGACAAACGAATAGCCATCACAGTAGTTTTGGTTAGCACTGGAAGAGGTTCTAGTGTTTCACAAATGAGATGAGTGAAGAAAATTTAGGATATGCTGTGTATTTATAGATGGAAGCTTGAGGAAGAATCATTGGTAGAATTAGGCATGAATTATTAGTGTGAGGCATGAATTATTCAAGTGAACATGGTGTGCTGTGTGGCCAGTTCAACTTAGTGGCAAAAACGTGTTGATGACTTAGACTGTTTATTAAATGTAGAGGCTGACCCATTTCTTAAGGAACACCAGTAGATGGCTTATGAAATAGATATTACAAGCATAGATAGCGAAGTATCTGGTCAATTGTGAGGCACTTGAGAAAGAGGATATCATTCAAGCTCTATTTTGATCGGTGATAGTACTAACATACGTGTCTACATAGTGCATGTTTGGAAATATTTCTACAATTAATTTTGCATACAAAATCAATTACCGGGAGAAGCTTCTGTGATAGCTTATGTGTGCCAAAATTGATTCTGATGAAGGATATGTTGATCCAAACATGCTAATAATATAAATCCCACGCAGACCAAATTAGGTTATGATTCCATTTGGGTATAGTATCCACCACTCTTTTGTTTGATGGAAATTTGATTGGTTAGATTCATACTTCCTCTTAAATATCATCTGATTATTTGTTCTGCAAAGCGTGTACTGATTTGTACTAGTCCAATCTGAATGCAGGTCCACTGATTGGAATTCCATGATAAATTATTTCCTAGTCACTATCAGAACCAACCTAAACTCTAATAGAATTAACACTGCCTTTAGTTTTGGATTCATAGTAGACAAATAACTGGTCTATGTGAGTGAATCCCTTTTTTCCTATTTATCTCAATTCTTTTTTCTGACTAAACTCTAGGATGCTACTTGTCTTGGTCAGATCTCAGATCACAAATGTTCTTCTACACCATACAGCAACCTGGTTATACCATAAATCCAGAGACTATTGTCTCCATTTCTGCCAAATATAATTGGACTTTTCTCCCTTAGTTGCTTAAGTTTTAGTGCAACTTTAAATTAACGAAAAGGATCACTAACAATGTAAATTAAATGGTAAAAATCAATTGACCATTCCAAATAGTCCCTTGGCAAACAAAAAATCACAATAGAATTTATTAGCACTTTGATGACTCTATTGTTCTCAATTCGGTTGGGTGAATAAAGCTTATGATATGCTGTGTATAAGTGTATTGATAGATATAAATAGAAGCAAGAGGTAAGAATGTAAAGGAAATGGGGCAGGTAACTGTGAGAGACATAAGCATTCAAAGGATTATGTACCCTCCAAGTTATAGGCAGAAAGCTGTCCATGATTAACATTGTGCCTCAATTGTTAAGCTTATATGGCTGACCAAATATGTCAGAATAAGCAATAGCTGATGATAGAAAGTGTGAGAGCACATGTTATAAGCAAGAGAAAGGTACAGAGGAATAACATCTGTGGAGGATTATTGCAAGGGAAATTTAGGGAGAGCCTTGGACCTCTAGAAATTTTCATCAATAGTCGATTATATAAACACTCTATTTGGCCAGTAAATGCATAACTAATGGTTTGTATATACGCCATTATGTTTCAAATTTTTACTCTGGCCACAGAATTGGCATGATTCTGAAAATCTGAAGTTGTAGATGTAGTTGGCATTCAACAAAAGTAGTTAGCAACTTAGCATTCAATATGTACTTGATAAACACAGAGCAGGTCATTGAATTTGGAAAATAGGATATAGATATATGACAGGTCTATGGTATGAGATAAATCATTTGCAATAATAGTCGGTCAGTGAAATCCATGGTGATAATCAAGCTTGGTTTTGCTTAGAGAAAGTACCTTCTGGTTGTAATTAATAAATTAGGAAACTGAGCAATTTTTTTTTATAACAAATCACTAGTTTTGTAATTCATAAATAGAAGCACAAAGGAGCCAGTTGAGTTGTTGAACGCATTATGTAATTGGATTAGCAAAGGAGTATAAAATAATGGACATAATCTGTTCCTGAATTTGTCATTCATATGGAGAATTCTTATCCATTCCCAAGAAAGGGGAAGGAAAAAGTATTACAAAGCTAAAATATGTCTTTTGTACAAAATGTCACTGCTAATATAATCTATGTCAGTCTCCAACAGTGTAAGATTCATAGTCATAGCCCATTAATTCAAGTGAGAAGTAGTATGCAAGAAGACATCTTCTGTGCAGGGAATTGTGAGCCCACCCATTGGATGATCAAATCCGAATTCTTCCTCTGCTTGACTCAACAAGTCTTGAAATGAAGGTTGACTCAAGTATGACATGGGGATCACGAACCGCTTCATTTTCTCTCCAACGTATACTGCAAGATAGCCCTTTGGCACATTCACGGAAGCTTTTGAAGATGCTTGGCTACCAGTAAATGAAGCCCGTCTAATAGCAATAGCAGGTAAACGGAAACCCATTTCAAGTGTTTTGAAGAACAAGCTAAGTTCTCAAATTTAAGAATGTAAGTTGTGATGTTTGAGTATGTGAATAGCTTGTGATGGTTGGGAAGGAAGATAGTATATTTATAGCTTTGAAGATCCACTTTCTTGAGAAACTGTTGTTAAAGGATGGGGTCCATGAGAGGACTATCTAGGATCATTAAGTTCAATAAGCATGCAAACACCACCTTCTGAATGAAATCAAAAGAGATAAGGTCTCAATGGCTACTCATATTAGACACGGCATGCGTTCTCTTGTTGATGAATTATGAGGCAGTCAGGGAGTATAGACCATAAATGTTAGGAGGCAATCACTATTCACTAGCATGACCTAAAATTAATTTAACAAACATAGATAGCCAAGTGTCTGGTGAGTTTTGAGAAAGAGGATATCATTCAAACTCTGTTTTGGCCGGTGATAGTGCTCAACAGTCAACACGTGTGTCTACTATTTCTTGACAAGATAATATAAATGGACCATGTAATGTAATGATGAAAAACAAACAAAGACAGAACAGAGGTTAGAAGAATTAATTTTGATTGAATGATAAAGAAAACTCACTTTTGAAATCTAAATGTAAGAGTTTTGCAGATTCTCAAAATCAAGTTTAACTACTGCATATTTTAACTTTCCTCACTAAAAAATTTACTAGGCATCACTGATTTTACTCAAAAGAATTTTTATTTCCTCTTCGCCATAAGTATATATTTGGAAAGAATAAAAGGAGATTATGATAATATTTTATTAGTCTGAGGCTGCTAGGAGCTTGTAGTCAAGGGTTGCCGTTGATTGCAATTCATGCTTTCACATACAAGTCCATGTGAAGTCCTTGTGATTGTGCTCAAACATTTCCAAACATCACAAGAAAAAAGCAACTTGCAAATTAATTGGTGGCTAAGAAGTTGGTTTAATCAGTGATTTTGGCCACACAAAAAAAATTCAGTGTTCAATTATTGGCATTTTCGTTTTAATTCATGCAGGTAACCAAATGATAGGTTGACAAATTTTTGTGCAAGTTTAACCCCTGGTTGCGAATATTTCACATGCAATAAAGCATGATATCTACTTGAAGACTGTTACAAGTTACAGCTACATATGGATATGGATAGACTACTGCCACTATGTACAAAATCTGGCTAACATTTTGCTACGGTATCCATGACATGTGGTCCTACAATTGACGCAAACATGTGTTGTGATTGTATAGTTTTGTTATGCCATCCCTGTTGTAGCAGAAGTAAAATAGAAAGCAAGTATCAAATCCATTATAATTATCAAAATATTTAAAAGGTTCTGTGTATATCGTAGGTTGACAATTGAATCTCACCAAGACAAGATTGGAATATTTGGACAAGTTTTGTTTTGTAATTAGCTTAATTGCTCGCCCTATATGAATATGAAGATACAAGAAAGTTTATTAACTATTAAGAGATTGGTTGAGTGTCATATTGGGCCAATAAATGTAGAAATATTGGTTTATATAATTACGTACAAAAGGCAGCCTGCAATTGAAATAAGAATTGTTGGTTGGTTTGTTTAATTTTAATTTTAAGACAGAGTTGGAGTTGGAGGCCTTTTTCCTTTTAGTACAACTCAGCCCAGCCCAGCCCAGCCCAGCCCAAAGTAAAGAGTGAGAGAGTGAGAGAGACGTATCCTTTTCCTTTTCCTTGGCTTTTCCTTTTCTGATGAAAGTAGTAGTAAGTATGGAGGTTGGAAAATGAAGATCATTCACATCACAATTACTGCGCGGAACCTTCACGATCACGATCACGAGTGAGGCCGCAATTCCAAAATGATGTCAATTGATCAGATATGCATATGGATCAACCCACACAAACAAAAAATCAACTCACGCTTCCCAACTACATTCACACCAACATTTCTTTTATCATTCACACCTTAATTTTAATTTTATTTTTATTCTAATCAAATTATCAATTATAAAATTAAGGGTTAAATATGTACATTGCCCATTTAAAATAGCAAATTATTGATTTTGGTCCCTTTAATTCTCTCATTTATAAAAATGATTAGGTTTTGGTCCCTCTATTCATTTTAGTATGCATTATGTGACAGTTTTTTTTCATCATTACTAACATATTTTATGATAATTTTTTGTATTAGTAGTGGTTTAAATAATCACAAATGCTTCGCATCAGCACTAAAATAGATGATCATTTTCATAAATTAGGAATTTAAATCAATAAAAAAAGGCTAAAAACAATAATTTGTTATTTTAGTGAATAAAAAACATATTGAACCCTAAATTGAATGTGGTTTGAATCTAAACTAAACATATTGTTTATCTATTTACTTAAAATGGAGTAGAAAAGGTTGGTATTGGAAGATGTTAGTTTCCCTTTTGTCCAGCTAAGCTATATAAACTTTGGTTTGGTTTGGTTTGGTGTGGGGTTCAAATTTATTAACTTTCCTTTCCTCCTCAGCTTGTTCCTTTTTCTTTCTTTGAAACACAACAACGTCAACAGTGTTTGTTGTTGGATTTGGAGAGCAAATTGCAAATCCAACCCTGTGACTGTGAGTCACGAGAAGAAAAAGTGTCAGGAGCTCACAAGAGAATGGAGAGTGGTTCCAGGAGAAAAAGTGGTGAGGTTCTGGATGGTTCCAACATTATGGAGTTGGTTGGGAACGAGCAAGTGTTCAACAATTTTGTGGACCATAAGTTTCATCATTTGGATAAGGACAGAGATGGCAAGCTCTCCGTGAAGGAGCTCGAACCTGCTGTTGCTGACATCGGTGCTGCTCTTGGTTTACCTGCTCAGGGAACTAGTCCTGATTCTGATCACATCTATTATCAGGTACTTCATCTTTTCTTTTCTCTTAATGGATCAATTTATATTTCCTCATAATCAATTATATTATATGTGTCACGAAATTACTAATGAATTAACAAGGTCTTTGTCAATTGTTTATACTTCTCACTTAGAAAAGGAGTCATACACGCAAATTGGTTGCTACATGAGTCAAACCGACTTGCTATGGAGCTTGATATTAATATATTATTGTGTGGTGTTACATATGCTTTTGACTTTTGCTTTGGCCTAAGTTCTCTGGATTCTGTTATTTTAATTCTTTTCATAATATAATAATCATGTCTAGGAGAAATACTTCGCTCATCAATTTAATATTATTATCATCTTCTGATATGTCTGTTGGTTTTCTTTTGTTAAAATATTTTTCCTGAGTTTTTATTTAAGCTTTGCTTTGCGTGGGAAAGCACCTTTCTTCTTTATATGTGGTCCATTTGCATATTATATACATGCTTAATGCTTCAGATGTTGATGAAACAGCAGTCTGAACTTGGAATAAAAAATCTCAAATCATTATATGTTTCTGTAAATCAGTTTTAATATAATACTTTCTAGAACAAGTTTGCTAAATTTTGACTTAGAGCTGGCCCCAGAAGTATCCTATCCATGATAGCTTGGTCGGTCCAATGGGAATATGCTTTTTTTTGGGTTGCAATCACTTGCTGCTCTATTTTGCCACTTTTCAATCTCCATGGAGCCAGAATATGGTGTCGTAAACCGTGTCAAGCTGATTTGTTTAACCTCTAATCTAAGATATGCTAAACTAACATTGATGGTTCATGCTGTTTGATCTTTAAACCATGCTTGATCCCAGACAATGCTACTAAAAAATTGAAAATTTATAGTTTAGACTACTATACTTTAGTGTAACATAAAGTTGGCATGCTATTATTGTTAATAATGAACTCCAGGGACCCAAACTGCTATTGCTAGCTGCAAGCAATCTGAGGTTAGTAGTGCTTGTGTAGAAAAGTAAAGGTGTTCTTTTAATGGCATACTTCGGGAAAAAGCAAATCTCTTACCTAACCTATGCCAAAGATGGGCAACCAATACACACACATATACATAGAGTGGAGACACCACTATAAAAATTGGACCAACAAATATTACCCGGTGGGCTGCGATTTTTGCTTCGAGTCCAAACTTTGTTAGTACTTATGTTCATTTTCTGTTTGCCAGAAATTGATCCACACTACTAAAGTACTACACAGGATCAATACGTATTCTTGTTTCGGAGTATTGTTGGGTAAACCAAATCTGATTTCCTTTGTGATAATGTATACTGTTACCCGTACGATTAATTATATTTCTCTAAAGTAGAGTTGGTTTGCAATTGTGTTTTCAATAGTGTCCTCAAGTTCCTACGATAGTTGCTACATGTCCTATCATAATTTCTGTACATTAATCTGCACTAATAATGGTACAAGACTTGTTCTATGTACAGGTGTTGAATGAATTCACCCATGGCAAGCAAGAAAAAGTGAGCAAAACTGAATTTAAAGAGGTTCTTTCAGACATATTATTGGGTATGGCTGCTGGACTGAAGCGAGACCCCATTGTTATACTTCGCATGGATGGAGAAGATCTCCTTGAGTTTGTTGATGGTCCAAGTTATGAACCAGAAATGGTATCCTTTTTCTCTGAGATTGATAACCCTACCGGATCACTTCGTGAACATATAATTGAAGCTCTTAAGAGACTCACTGTTGATCGAGGAGTGCCTCCTACTTCAGATTCTTGGGTAATCGATTAATGCAACTAATGTTGTCTTTACCTGTTTAAGTACTTGTTTTTTATAATAGAATTTTGTGTGATCATAACATGATTAAAGGGAATTTCGTTTGTTGCTAAGAATCTCATTTTCGACTTTTAAGGGAAATAAATCTCAACCTTCTTGGGTTGTGTTTTTCAGGTTTTTAACAACATTGTGGATCCGGCACTGCTGTCTCAAGCTGGCCCTGCTTGGGATAAGCCTGTCACTCAGGAGACATTTTTGGAAGAATTTAAGAAAGTGGCATTGAGTTTGGTTAATTGTCTTAAAGAGAAACCTGTCATTGTTGCCCACAGTGAAAACACCTTTGATGGAAGTGGCATCAAGAGACTTTTATCCAACAAGTTCGAGTTAGACAAGGTTTTCATGTTTTTTCTCCTCTCTTACTGTGATTCACTGAAATACCTTTCATGTTTCAAATTGACTTTCTTAAAATCCTTATATGGAATTTTCCAATCTATCATGTGATGCAGACGTTGAACTCAGCTTTAGAGAATCTGCCAAAAGATCGAAATGGAAAATTATCAAAGGACTATTTGCGGGTGGCACTGGATGTGGTGTCTCCATCTGCTGGTTTACCTCCAGTTGGTGCAATTGAAGAGGTATGGTGTCAATGCTTACAGTGTTAGCATTTAAAATCCTTGAGCAATGAAAGCACAAAAATCATTTTTAGCATGCGCCATTGCTACAACTAGTTTTTGTGTTTGTTCTATGGATCGATCATACCAGTATGGCATGCGATGTCTCAGTGTTTATGCTTATCCTGTGTCTCCTTGAGCCGGTGTTTGAAGACCCGCGTGTTTGGTTTTGCAGATGGATAAGGTTATCAGTGAAGCCTGTAAGATGGTGAACGCAGATGATACAAAGGTGGTTAAAGAAGACGAATTTAAGAAAGTTTTAACTGAAATTCTGGGGAGTATCATGCTGCAGTTAGGAGGCAATCCCATATCTGTTTCTTCAAATTCAGTTGTGCATGAGCCTCTAGGCTCATCTTCTACACTTTTGCAGCCATCTAGTGAAACAGCATAACTCTGGTAAAAAAACTCATGATGATAAAAAAAATTGTTTATGTAAATTGTTAATTTCTAGCGCAATGTATGCTTTGAGAAGTCAATTCCTATGCTGTAGGAGTGGGGGAATTTAAATTGTCATTTAGCCCTTGTTGTCACTTGAGTTGTAATGTAGGGTGATCTTTTGTTGGCCGTTGACGGCAACATAAAAAGAGAAAGAGACTTGATATAACAATATAGCATGCCCTTTTTAAATCATTCATTGTCTTTGAATATGTAATGTACCACAAGTTCGATGTTTGTTCAATATTGGATGAGTAATGCATGTTTGGAAACTTTTATACAATTGATTCCGAAGCCATAATTAATTTTAGAGAGAAGTTTGTGTGCTTTCCAGGATTGATTCTGATGAAAGAGAAGCTCATCCAAACATGTTATGAGGAGCAAAGGATAAATTGCAAGTGCAAATAAATATTGACTGCTAGTCATGCATATGATGTTTTCTGGACTCTGCTGTGCTTGTATGAAATTACAGCGACCAATAGTCTAGGAAATAAAAAGTTGAAGAAAATATTCAATGACCAAAAACAAGTATTTCTGCTGGTTCCCGTCAATTCCTTTGAGTTTCTTTCTTGTGAATGTACTCCCCGAGCGAGATACTTAACGTGTTAGCTACAACATAGCATGGGTCGATACACACAGCGCGCGTAGTATCCATCGTTTAAGGCTAGGACTATTGGGCATCCAGCTGCTCTAGCTTTTGTCTCTTAGTGCGTGTCGCAGCATAGTGCTTTCACCATTGGTGTTATAGTTGCTTTAGGTATGTAAAACTCCCAGGCACCGATGGAAGCAAGGCGTTTCCTTTAAAAAGTTATGTATTGTCGTGAACAGTTGGATAGTGTGGCTTAGTATAAATCTACATGGATAAGTTTTGTACACAAATTAGGGAATATATATGTGTCCTTGGATACCGCTGTCTCATGATAGATATGAAGCTGTGGACGAACATTTCAAGCATATGCATGGTCAAACACAACATATAATGTAACATGGCAAATTGGCAATAATATTTTATGTATTGTATTTGGTAATTAAAGAAAACAAAACCAGATGTTCTTGTTTTATGCTTGCCATTTATTAGACATCTGATAGCTTTCTAATAAATGAAGATTTATCAAAGTAAAGTAAACAAATGATAGCATCTAATAGCTGAAAAAGGTTTACAATTCAATTTGGATGACATAAAAAAAGCATAATGTCCCATGATGTGTTAAAAAAGGGAATATATTGACAATTCATTCTTTATGTTTTCCTTTTCAGTGACGCGTTTAATTGATTTTCTTCCTTGTTTTGTTTCACCTGTCACTCACTCAAGTAAGACTTATCCCACAAACAATCTAGTACAAAGTAATGACTAATGACAGGTTAATTAAGAAAAACAAAAGTTTAATGGTTAGCAAGCAAGCATAAGAGAGAGTAAAAGTGGAATCTTTGAGGGTGGACAGGTTCATAGAATACTGGCAAATTACTGCATTTGTTTAGTCATATCATAAGTAGATGATAACTCCAATGATCCCTTGTTTGATATATCCGGATAACGGGGTTCTCTAAATTGATACACAACTTTTATTAATAAAAACCAATTCTTCATCCCATATTCTTGTGACATTGCACATACCAAACCTGCTCAGTGCTCATCTTCGAAGAAAAAAATGGTGCTGATTGTTCATAATGTGTATCCTCAAGCACTGAAGTTCATATTATTAGTTGCTATATTCACTTTATCAGGTACTGGACTTATTTTATCTTCTTTTAGTTGTCTCTTTTCCTTTGCTCATTTAGTTCTCAACCTCCTCTTGCAGATTGTTATGACCCGTTGGATCCAAATGGGAACATTTCATTAACCTTTGACATTTACCAACGCACAGAAAATGGATATCTGGTCAGTACAGTGTCACACTCTGAAACCACAATTTGATTTTTGAACCACATATTTAGCAGCTTCACAACTATAGTCAACAAAGTATTAAGAAAACTTACCATTTGATCCACATCACATGTTTGATGTTTCTTTACTTGAAAAAAGAACAATACAATAATAATGAATGATCAGGGAAAATTTTGATTGAGTTCTATGGTTTTGAATACAGGCAAAAGTGACTCTTCAAAACAATTATCTATATCGCCATGTAGATAAACCTGGCTGGAAACTTGGATGGAATTGGGCTAACAATGAAGTGATCTGGTCAATGAGAGGTGCCATAGCAATTGATAGAGGGAACTGCACAAATTACAGCGGTTCTCAGATGCCACATTCCTGCAAGAAAGATCCCACCATAGTTGATTTAGCTTCAGATGTATCACAAAACAGGTCAGAGGATTGTTGTGGTGCTGGCGTCCTCTCTGCTTTTGCTGTGGATCATTTGAATTCATTCTCTTCATTTGAACTTGAAGTAAGAAACTTGGAGAACAACCCACTTGGACAAGCACCTAATAATGTTACATTGATGGCCCCAGGTCCTGGTTACACTTGTAGCCCATTTCAGGATACTGAACCCTCAGTGTCCTTGGATTCTGGGGGGCTAAGACAAGTTCCTGTTTTAAGTAAGTTCTTTATAATCTTAACATATTTGGTTCCACCATGAAATGCTCTAGAATAACTTCTGTTTAGAGCTTGAATTATGTGCAAATCGTGAAACAAAACAGCAGCCTAGGTCTGCTCTTCTTTAATTCTTAGATTATCAAAATGCATATTAAGAAATTGCTTATGTTATTGAACACATAAAGCAAGAAAATGGTAAACATCATACACTTGCATTCCCTTGTTGTAGTCCTAATTGTTGAACAGGACACATATTGCATTGCAGGAACTTGGAAGTCAACATGTGCATACTCCAGTTTCTTAGCAAGCCCATCACCAGCGTGCTGTGTTTCCTTCTCAACATTTTACAATCCTACAGTCACATCATGCAACAAGTGTAGTTGTGGATGCAAAGAAGCAGATAAAAGCACAAATTCTTGCATAAGGTTTGTTTCAATTCTCAAATTTGTTTTTCTGTTACTGCTATTAATGTACTCCTTATATCTTTGCTTGCGTACAATGTAACCAGGCCTGGTGATCCATTACCACTATCTAATGAGGACAGCATAATTAAGTGCACTGATCACATGTGCCCAATTCGAGTTCATTGGCATTTCAAAAACAACTATATGGATCAGTGGAGGGTGAAGCTTACAATTTCTAACTACAATTATAAGAGAAAGTACTCAAACTGGAACGTGCTAGTTCAACATCCTGGGTTCAGCCAAAAAGCAACAACTTACAGCTTCAACAGCACTAAACTTCCGACAGCGGGGCTCCAAGGTACTTCATTTAACAATAACACATAATCCAAAGATGTGTGTTTAATTACAAATCTCATATTAGTAGCAACTAGCATGTGTGATTTCATGATAAAATATTCTAGAGTCATTTCTGGTTAGAAGCTACCTGCCTACAAGACTTAACTTAAGAGTAAACATGAGTTAACTTAATTATATTGATGAAGTTGAAATTGTGTACTAAATGAGAATGAGGAAATAAATTTGTGGCAGATGATGGAGTTGCCCTTTTCTGGGGGATAGATTTTTACAACAATGAGCTATTGCAGTCTGATAAGGAACAAGTGGGGTTTGTGAGCACAGAAATAGTGCTGGAAAAAGATCCAAATTCTTTCACATTACATAACGGATGGACATTTCCAAGAAGAATATATTTCAACGGTGAGAACTGTGAAATGCCATTACCTGACACTTTCCCCATGTTACCAAACGGTGGCTCCAGTTTAACACCTGATAACTGCGGTTCCAATCTTTTATTAATTTCTTTATTTTTTGCTCTACTGTTCCTTTGGTTTTGAACACTGACTACTAAGTAGTGCTTAGAATCTTCCACAATTTTGAAGGACCAATTGAGTTTCATTGTAATGTATATTTTTATGCATTAATTGGAAATCGTTGATGTATTTTTTTTTTTAAAGGAAATTGTAGTTGTAGTTGTTGGTTCTGAAGCTTGTAGTTGTAAAAAAATTTAGCAAAAGCTTTTAGGCCCATTATATCATTTGGGCCAAACAGACTAATAATTCATGCACGTAAAGCCAACTCTATTTTTATGCACTTTATCACTATTGTGAGAATTTCAGTATATAAAGTTTTTAAAGGATTGGTAGCTTAGCAATGTGAGACTAGCAACTTTTGAAATATGACAATTTTTCCAAATGTGAGGAAGAGTTTTCCTTTAATTTTCGATGTACTATACAATACAATACATCAAAAAAATTCATTGTGAGGTGTTTAACAATCCATTATTGGGTTTCAAGCCATTCAAAGATGTTTACATTTTACATATTTGGCAAGATGCACTCCGGTTAGCCTCTTTTTTTTATGGTTAAAGATGTATAGATTAAGACAAGATGCACTCTGGTTAACCATACTTTCTAGCCAGGAATTCCTCTACTTATCCAGATACAGTTTGGATGGAGGAAGTTCCATTGGATGTTGTCCCTTTGGTGACTGCTGATGTTTTGGCCTCTGAGCCTTCTATTTCTTCTTAATATATTTCCCATGTTTTATTAAAAAAAAAAAAACATACTTTATGAAAATAATATTAAATAGTAAAAAAAATACTAGCAGCATGTTGTTTGACACTCTTTTTCTAGGATTTTTTTTTACTAATCAACATAACATCTAGACAATATGTTCAAACATAAAAATATTAATATTTTTATTTGATTTGATAATAAAAGAACAGCTAAAAAGATTAAGAATTGATTTTTACTAAATCTTTCAAATTAGATGGTGGGATCACAACTATTCCCAATTCCAACTGGAGTTAAATGATAATAATAATAATAATAATAATAATAATAATAATAATAATAATAATAATAAAAAAAAAATAAAAAAAATATAAATGGTAGTATTGTTGGTACTACCATATAAGGTGTGTTATTAATTTCTGGTCTTCCAATTATAAATAAAAATTATTATTAATTTATATTAATATATAGTAGTATTGTTGATAATACCATATATAAGGCTTGTTATTAATTTCTGGTCTCCAATAATAAATTCATTAAATAATACCAATAATAATAATAATAATGATAAATATCCAATATTTTTAAAATTGGATTGGTTCACTTATGGAAGTTGGGTCGGTAATTCATATCCGATAGGGGGTGGGGGAGTGATTTATGATTTCGCAGGCCGCTGAAAACTTGGTTTCTCCACTTTTATGGCGTGGGGAATGCGTTCACGGCAGAGTTAATAGCTGTGCGGGATGGTTTACATCACACATGCAAGTTGGGTGTCCGTGAGATTGAGTACCATGCCCATATGGACTATATGGAGGTTGTTGCTTTGTTGGTATCTCATATGGACATAAGCTCCTATTGGCAACGAGAACTGATTATGAGTATTCGTGAATTAATAACGAAAGATCGGAACGTCAGATTCCGACACATTAACAAGAGTAAGAATTGTGTTGCGGATGCCTTGGCTAAGCATGCGCCTTGATTGCATCATCCCCTTTGTTTATGGACGGTCCCTCATTCCTTTGTTAGTCTTTCTTTGTAGTTGCTCTTTGCTTTCCTTCGGTAATAAAAAATAATTAGATCGGTTGATGTAGTGGTTCAAGGTTCAATAATAAACAGTGATTGATCTAGGCGTAAGTAAATCATATTTTTAATATATATATATATAATATAAAGTATTATTATTTAATAAAAAATATAACACCATAACTTGAAAATACTCCTTTCATAAAAACAAAATGATATTAAAATTCTATTATATAATAATAAGTTTAATTGTCAGCACACATCACTTCACTGAAAGCTTCAATTGCAAAAACAAAATGGTTGAGTGGTTCTTCAGAACTTAAGTTGGGCCACGAGGCCCAATGGATAAAGGTAAATCAGTAACGCCTCCATCTGATGTCTTGTCCATTATTCCGGTTCTTAGTTTCGTAGAATAGTCCCGGTCGAACCGGTAGGAACAATCAATAACAATACATATATATAGTGACTGAGTGGAATTGTTGTTATTTCGAATTGAATTGGTATTGCGAGGAAAGAAAGAACTAGAAGACTGCTGCAATGGCTGCGCTTGTTGACGACGCTCCTGCTGCTCAAGGACGCATTTCCAACATCGTCATCATCATTGGTATGGTTTTGGTATTGATATTGATATTGGTATTGGTACTGGTATTGATATGTATACGTATGTCTCTGTCCTCCTGTGTTTGATTCTGTTAACGCTGCTTTGGATTAACAGCTATGCAGACGGAGGCGCTTCCCGTTGTCAACAGGTTTCAGCTCACTGAAGACCCTCACTCCCCGTCGGTGCTTCTCTCTCAATAATCAATATCTCCTCATTTTTGTTTTGTTTTCTTAGGGTTTTTCTCATTATATACACAATGCTGCAGGTTTCCCCAAGGGGTTCCTTGGGTCCGCTATCATGGCACATACAAAGATCTCAATATAAACTTGATTTGGCCTGGAAAAGATCCAGCTTTGGGTAAGTATGTTTAATTCTTTCATTTCATTACATAGGTTTATGATGTATCGATTGTTTGGAAGAAATGTCATATAAGGTGGGAAAACTGAATATTTTGCTAACTGCTTAGCCCATTACAATCAAGTAAAAAACAGGGCATCTGATCCAATTATATCCCAGCACTGTCTTTGCTAATTTTTCTTCATTTCTAGATTGTGTTTACTTGGGCAGTGCCAGTGGTGGTATGGATGTCCAGCTGTTAGCATAACTAGTTACCATGCCCCTGCTACACGTCTTCAAGGAACATAGATAATGTTGTTTTTTTTTGAAAATTCTAATTCGACGACTCCTGACACTTTTTTTTCAGGGGTTGATAGTGTAGGAACGATATCATCTGCTCTTGTAACATATGCTGCTGTTCAAGCATTACAACCAGATTTGATCATAAATGCAGGCACTTCTGGTGGCTTCAAGGTAGGCACTGTCTTTTCCCCTCTTTCCTGGCAATAATGTTACATTTCCTGGTTTTCTGCTCATAAATGTTTCTACTTTGTTATTCCTTGGTCTCTTCCTAACTTAGCTACCTTTGGTCCTCTATCTTGTGAAACTGTTGTCCTTTAGATTTTGTTATAATTCATGCTTATGATCTGATAGACTGATGCATAGTTTCCCTTTATATTAGCTGGTGGATGTAAATTTTTTTAGTAAACTTTTCGAATAAACATGCTAAATGTATGATTCCTTTTACACTTCTTAAAAACCCTTCTGTAATTAACTTACATGAAAAGGGATAAAACCAATTAATCCAAAGAAATATTTATAATCAATCATGGCCTTAGATTTTTGTATCTTACATTTTTATACACAAATTGATTTTAAATCAAGAATTGGATTGAATTGAAACAATAACTAGCTTGAAAGGATTGAGAACATTATTGTGATTTATTGAAAATTATGGTACTTTAATTTTTACCTACATGTGCCGTTGTTCTACCTTCCAATCAATGTACGTGAATCAAAATAGTAGCTTTTGTAGTAAGTTAAAATCTTAAAATGGTTATGTATGCAGCTGAAGATATTCTGATGCAGATATATGCATTTGTATGTGCATTAACACGATTCCTAATCAGTGCTCATTCCTGTATTTTTTGTTTCAGGCCAAAGGAGCTAGTGTTGGTGATATTTTCATTGTATCAGATTGTGCTTTTCATGACAGAAGAATACCCATACCTGTAAGTGTTGTGTTATTCCTCTTAGTGGCTCTTTATTATTTTTCTTTTGCTCTCATTTCTACATGACATGCAATTAACTATACCAGTTTTGTATATAAGATAGGACTGTGACGAATGGACTAATCTACTGTTGTTGGTGGTGGTGTATTTTATTGTGGAATGTACGTTTTTGGGAAGGAGTGGGGAAAGGGGGTATAAGATAAGATATCCTTTTTCTAGTTTTGGTTTTTATTTTATCTACACTTCATCCTTCTTTTGCAATTTTCTCCTCTTTCCTTCCAATAATATCACTTTATCTAAGAAAATGGATTGACCTAATCTTGCTTTAGTTGCCCCATTTAACATTAGAGAGAAATGAGAAAGAGTAGTAGTAAGGTGGTTGACCTTTTTATGTCAATTTTCATGCATTACTGGAAGTTTTGTTTTGTAGGCTATACTGTCAAGTAATTCAAGCGGACTAAATGTACTTTTTTTTTCCTTTTAGATCTTGCAGTTGTTCTAGTTAGGAAGCTTCCAGTGAAGATTGTTGTCATTATGATTTACCATAGATAATTTTTTGTTTGATACTTTTGAATTTTGAATTGTAGAAATTCATTTAAGATCCTTCACTGGTGAAATGAATGCTAAATACTAAATATGTGCTTGCTTTTATTTTGCAATTGATTTTTTAAAAGTCTGCATTATTCTTAAACAGGTTGCTTGGGGCTTGCAATGTAGTAATGTAGAGGTTTTTATGTTAACATGGATATATATGCTGTGTTTTACAGGTTTTTGATCTGTATGGAGTTGGTTTACGTAAAACCTTTGAAACACCCAACCTTGTCAAGGAACTTAATCTAAAGGTGATTTTCATCTACTAAATTGTGTATGTTAAAGTTAATAAATGCTCCAAATCTTGCTTCTATCAATAACTTTTTGCCAAATTTTGATATTCTAAAGTCTGCCTTTGGATTGAAAGTATTATATAGATCAATATATAAAATTTTATATCAATATCAAATTATTTAATACATCACGAGATACATCAAGGTTAACTTCTATACACATTTTGAAATATACAAGAAAATTCAAATTTTCTATTCCGTTCAATTCACTCAATAAATTGGGTATATTCATACTATGCAAAGATGATACTGCCTCCCTTCAAAAGTACAGAAATCAAGATAATGAGTATTAACAGTGAGATATGTATGTACCGTTGATCTGTCAATATTAACAGTCAATACCTGGTAGCTTAAGATGTCAGCAAGCAAACTATTCATAGATGAAGAAAATATTCTAGTCAAAGTGTCAAGCTAAGACAATCGTAAATAATAGAAACCGTTTGATTACAAATAGTTTATGAAGATGTTACAAATGTATTGCTGGCTTTGCATGGATGTCATAATCTTGTAAAAGAATAAACAGCTTTATGCTAGATCATAATCATAGTAATAGGCTAGTAGCTCATTTACAACAGATATGAATCCTGCTTATAAACAACGTGATGTTTCATTTTAAAACTTGCATGTCAAACACATTAAGATATATTTTTCTTTTTGTTATATGGTGCCTAATAATTCTTTCATTGTTTAAATATTCAAACAAAAGTTGAATCTTAAACATTACGTGTGCTTATTTCAGGTGGCTAAATTGTCTACCGGTGACTCTTTAGATATGTCAGAGCAGGATGAATCATCAATACTTGCAAATGATGCCACCGTTAAAGATATGGAGGTACTCGTACCAGCTTAATTGCATAGGCCTACGCAACTGGCAGTCTCATTTTTTCTTTTGGTGAATAGAGACGTAAGCTTAACTACTCTCTGTTTCAATTTTTTTCTGCAGGGAGCAGCTGTTGCTTATGTTGCTGAGCTTCTGAAAGTTCCTGCAATTTTTATAAAAGCTGTGACTGATATCGTTGATGGTGATAAACCAACTGCAGAAGAATTCCTGCAGAATTTGGCTTCTGTAACTGCTGCACTTGATGTGGCCGTCGAAAAAGTTATTAGTTTCATTAATGGGAAGTGCGTATCTGAACTTTGACAACCTTTCCAATTTGTTATATGCAATGCTGGACTCCAATTGTACACTACCATAACTGATTGGAATTTGTGAGATTTAAGCAAAAATAGAAACTCGTACACCAAAAATGATTGATTGTGTCATTCATTGTACTGTATACATTTACAATGACAAACTGCATAAAATACTGGTTTATTTTTGCCTCTAGGTTTCTGTATGATAATGGAATGATTGAGTAACTTGATTTTAATAATGTTAAGTGTCTCGGTTCATGGTTGCTGCAATTTATTTTATTTTTGGACAGTAAGGTAAGTTTGGCTACCAGTTTTATTTATGCCCTGTCAAAATTTATGGAAAAAGGAGTGGCCTAACCCTCACACTCTTGTACACTTGCATTCATGTATGTACTTGTTCATGTACATGAGTAATTGCACACTCATTGTATTTATTTTTTTCTCTTATCAAATAAGTATCATTGTGCACTAAAGGGTTCGGTGACAAGTTAAAGGCTATAATTCCTGAACAAGGGATTAGTTAGCTGCAACCAGAGGAGCTCTCGATTGACTACGCCAATTCTCTGATGGGCCTTGTGACCTGAGATTACTTTTAAGACTTCTATTTCTTACCAGGAAACTAGGTGCCTGACTATAATTATGTTTCCCCTATCTGTGAATCATTTTTGAATGCAACCTGCATTATTACCATGGTTAACAAGGCCATGGTTAATAGAGACACTATTTGTAAAAGAGACAGCATCTCCAACTACAAATACTGTAAACTTAAGACAAAAATATATAGTCTTTCCTTCATCCCAAAATTTACAGAGAACCAGCTTCTTCCAAGGAGCCAAGCATTGTCATGACAACATTGACTACAACATCGACCAAATTGCTTAAGTTAATTTAAATGACCGAACTGAATCTTCAATCACACCACTCCAGAGGGAAGACGGAGAACAAGCTGTCCCCCAAAAACACTGCAACAAATTAAGTATCATAAGGACAAGAGTGATGCTGGAAATGGAAAGTTCTTGAGATACCATCAGCAAAGCAAAGCAAGAAAGAGCCAAAAGGGCAAAGAACTATTAACTAACCTTTTGACATAATAGTAACAGAAATCTGCTAATATAAAAGTCTGTACAATTTCTGAGATAAGAACCATTGAAGGCCATAAACCATACCCCAAGGCAACCAACAAATGTCCACGACTATCTAACACCTGTTACAGGAAATGTTAATTGAGTAGGAGACCAGCAATTTCTGTGTCCAATATAGAAATGTGCTAAGAGCATCAAACTCGGAAGTCGGAACTCTCCCTAGCTAAGAAAATGGGTGTAAATTTAAAAGCCAGAACATATAAAAATTCAAAAGAAAAATCAGATTCACGCAAAATAACAATGAGCTGACTAATGGCATCACGAGTTTGGATGAAAGGATCATACCTGAAGAACCCAATGAGCACAGCTCAGGAATCTTGCCATACCTAGCGCAAATACATAATGTGCTGTGAATGGCTCAACAATCTGAATTTATAAATTGAAATGAATTAAGAAGGAATGGTGCATAATTTGATCCTGTATGTAATATGTATGTGGGAATTTTATTTACTTTGGTGTTCTGCATGACTCGCAATTGGGGTAGTACTGACACGGCTTCCAGATAAACACAGAAGGCCCAGAAAATTCTGTTCAATAAATGATGAGAAGTTGATGGATGAATAAACAAGGCTAACACAGCACAGGGTGCCACCTGCATTCAATTTCACAAATAGTGTTGGTAAATGCATAAGTAACTGTCAAGAAGTGGCAATGCAAATTTATTCAAAAGAGGAATAAATAAAAACCCTTAAAGTTGTTTAAAAGAAAAACCACATTCAAATATCATCAACACTCTACAGTAATTTCTATACTTTCCATCAACAGTCATGATAAAAGGTTTCATTTGATAATAGGAGCTTAAAATTTAGAATGAAATAATAGGAGGGTGCTTACCACATAGTATATTGCAAAGTTGTCCTTCTCCTCCATGTAACTAGACCTCAAATTAAAACGGATCATGTATATAACCCACAATGTTGTTGCCAAAGTAGACAAATCAAGCAGGGTGTGTATATCATATTCCATGACAAAACTGCAGTACAGCCTGACAGCTAGAAATATAGCTGTTAATTCCTGGGATTTTAAGGATAATCCTGCACATCATAAAGGTTTAAGATCTGTAGCACAAAAGTTGTTACAAGAAGGATGCAAATCTAGTGGTATTCGTTTAGAGAGATGATAATGATGGTTAACCAAAAGTGGGAAAAAAAGAGGAAATCAAATCAGACACACAATATCATATATGATCCAACAAATTCATTATGAAGCAAGCACATTATTAATGGATCAATTATTCATGAAAGTGCAATGCAGATGTTTGTAAGTAAAGAAGGTCTAAAGGTACAAATGTCAATTTACTTCATGCATGCGAGAAAGAAACAATCTCCACACAATTCAAAATTTGTACAAGGAAGTTCCAGGGACAAATTACAAAGCATGATCTATGATGATTGCGTGTGAAATTATGTAAAAAGAAAGATAAGAAAAAAGATGATGGTAAAATCACAGCACAAAAACCACAATACAATAAAAAATGATCTTTTATCAAATATGCATATGATCAATGAACCACCCAAACAAAAACATATATAGAATGAAGAAAAGGGAAAAGAATGAAGGGATGACAAACCGGCACATGTCTTCTCTTTGATGAGCTTGTAGATGAGAACAGAAATTCCAATGGAGTGGACAGCCTCAGCGGCTACAAAGAGGTTGTCGTGGTCGTGCACAATGAAGCGGAGAAGCACCAAAGCCGCCATGCCGGAAACGACGGCGAGAAAAGCCTTGACCTTTGGTGGCTGCCGCCGCACCCATGTGGTGATGGCGTGGATCGGCCTTTTCATCATCACCTCTTTCTTCTTCCTCTGCCTCCGCCTCCGCCCTAATTATTTACTTTCGTATTAAAGTTTGTTGCGTACGCAATTCAACGGATTAACAAAAATATTATGGAATCTGCGTCACCTCATATATTTGCATGGCAAGAAATAAAAATAGTATTATTCATCTTAAAGATTTTTTTATTTTTCGTTCCTTCATTTCTTAATGTGTTTTAGAATATCTTCCTTAATTAAGCTAGTATTTATCTCACTTTTTTTTTTAAGTTAATATTGCATAACAAAAAGTCGAAGTTTTCAAAAAGTCGTTATATTAAAAACTCATATCTGATTTATGAATTTTCAGTAAATATATGTTTAAATTTTGAGATCAAAATCTTGGTACGTTAAAATCACATTATCGGATTTTCAAAAATCTGGTACATAAGAAGTTGGAATAAATAAACTACTAAATTTTCAAAAATTCGGTAGATGAGATAAAAACACATTATGGTTTTTTGAAAATCCGATATATAATAAGTTGGGAAAGATAAACTATCGGATCTTTGAAAAACTGAAAGATGAATTAAAAACACATTACCAAGTTTTAAATTGAAGTAATGTTAATGTGTACAACTAGATTTTTAAAAATCTGGTACTATCCTAATTAAATTTCGGAAAGTTAAATTTTTGGAATGTAAATTATCAAAAGTTGTACTAGCAATAAGAACCCTAGTTTCAAAAAAAAAGAAGCAATAAGAACCCTGAAACAGTTTTGTTTGTTAATAATGTATTGGATTTTAAATTCCGATATGTTAAAAGCGTAAAGCTGTACCAGATTTTAGAATAAGGTGAATATTGAAGCAGGTGGAAATTGTTACTTTACAAGGGGGTCACAATTGGATCGGTGGGCAGTAATATCAACTCTCGTGTAAGCAGTGGCGGAGACCAGATTTTGATTTGGGTGGTGCCAAAACTAAAATGCACGTGACTTTCTAAGAAAATTTAAATTTTCACATGCGTAATTTATTCAAAAAAATCACTTTTTACCACTGTCACCGGTACTCGTTCATTGAGGATGGTGCCATATAAAATTTTATATGAGTATTGAAAATAAAAAAAAAATTGGGGGGACCATGGCATACCCATGTCCCCCATGAATCCGCCACTGCGTGTAAGTATATTTGTTTTGGAATTTGATAAAAAGAATTTAAAATAATTAATATTAAAAAATTGGATAACAAAATACATATCATCCATTGCGAGTTTGCGACAACACATCAACGAATGGTTTTCAGCTAGTTTATTAAAGCTCTATGACCGGCTTAAACTTATTTGAGTAATTTAAAAACTCTTAAAATGTTGGATAAATGAGCTTATTTGAGTAGTTGTTGTTAATTTAAAAGGACTCACTTTTTTAACAAAGGGTACCACAAACACACTCTTAGTTAGATAGCTGCTGTTGAATTAAACAATGACATTAACATGTAGTTGTAGTTGTTGTTAGCCATGCTATATATGTAAAGTCCGACTTTACAGTCATATTCATTCAATCACTTTCTTTAGTTTGTCTCTCATCTTTCATTCCATAGGACAATATATTAAAAGCAAACGGTTAATGCTGGGAAACTTGTGTTAGTTAATTGTATTCTCCTAGTTTTAAAAATGGTTTTATTGAGAGGAAATGCAGCAAATGCTAATGATTGTAAGGTATTGGCTACACGTGAAAAGTTTAGTACGTAATAATGCGCTAATGCATTTAATTTGTATTTGTCAATAAAAAAATTCTTTTTTTTTAAACCAGTTAGCAAGACCCGACAAGCATATGAAAGAGTACCTATGTTCATCTCAAACTCCGTAGAAAAATCTAAAGGGTAGATGAGCACATGTTCCTTAGTAATGAAAGGAAAGACAGAGGAATGAATGATTATCCTGTAATTTTACCACATGTTGTAATGTGGTAATTCCAGATTCCATGTTCAAAGCCTTCATAATCTCAACCTAATTGTAACACCTGCAATCTGTCGGCATATATATCATGAAGTTCCCAAGAACTAATCATAGCCTCACCTTTTGCATAAAACAATTTGCTGTCAAGAATCCTCTTAACCATGCAGTTGCTACACATAACATTCCACAGAAGGAATATGTAAACACTTGACACATGAAATGAAACATGGTAAGCTTTCCACCTTGCTCTTCTTCCATTCCATTTCATTCCCACTTTGTCCTTTTAATCCCAAACACGCAATTCACAAAGTCCATGAATTTGATCTCTTGAGTAAAGGCTTTAGCTGTTTGTCATCTTCCAGTGCTACAATACCTAAATGTGATGGATCATCCAGCATCATCCTAGCCACCAAGTAACCAGCAATAGACCATGTTTGGCATTTTCGGGCCTGCTTCCCAACGTATCGACCAAGAGTTCCATCATAGTATTCAGGCCAATTGTCCTTTAGCAATCTGGTCTCAGCAATGTGAAGGGCACGTCTTGCAATTTGGGGTCGTCCGGTCTTGATGGAAGCCGCAGACAGAAGCCATAAAAGAACTGTAATCACAACAATAAAAGTGTCCCACATGAAAAAGGAAACAAATGCAAATGAATACCATCATATAACTAGTAACATTAAGATAGTGGTTAAGATTTCAAAAATAATAAGTATTTAATGAAAAATAAGGCTTTTTAAGTTACCTGTGTATTCAATTATAGACAGTTTCTAATTCTATGTCCTTAAAGCAACAATTAGCAAACACCCTACTAAGAAAGACAAAGACCTCATGCAAATAGACATCTATGATCTATCTACAAGTATCAGAATCCAGTGCCTAATTACTTTAGGTGGTTGTCTAAACTCTCAAACGGGGACTGCTGCTTTTAGCTCTGGATAAATGTGCTTATTTCAGAACTTAAATGTGTTGTTTCTTACATTGCTTGAAATTCAGAATAGTAGCATAGGGTAGAATACCTGGCCAAGATCCACCATTGTGGTAACTCCATCTAGTATTTTTAGGGTCACATCCTGTTACGATCCTCCATTCATGGCTTTCAATGGCTGGATAACAAACTTTGACAGGCATCTCCCCAATTAACTCTTCCCACCGTGATTCTATGAGGTCCATGATTGCATTTGACTGCTCAGGGGTTGCCAAGCAGGACAAAATTGCAATGCAATTTCCCAGGCAAAACCAGCGGAAATCCATCCTAGCCGGACTGACATTCCCAACAAAGTATCCACCATGAGTAGTCATGAAATCGAAAATCCAATCTGGTAAAGAATCAGGAATAACATTAAACTTGTTGACTGCAGTATGTGAGTACTCTTCTGTTTTGAAGCGATAAACATCATTGAGTTGCTTCAAGTCCAACCAAAAGTAGCTTCTCATATGGTAGCTCAAGGCATGCAAGCGTTTGACAATCCGCTCCATGAACTCTTTACCTTCAGCATCTGGCTTAAGCAATTGCAAGGCACATCTTAAAGCCATGAAGAACAATGCTTGAATTTCTATCGGATACCCATAAACACCCTGAATTCACAAATAAGTAGTTGAAAGTAAGAAATGGATAAATCAACCACTAGGAATAAAAGCCACCGTAAATCCCCTAAAAGTGCATAATGCTATTAAAAAGTAAGAAATGGATAAATCATTTACTCTGCTTCTATTGTATAGTTAATCTATTAACTTATGAATTATGACTCATTTGGTGCTAGCATAGAAACAGATTATCTCTTTACTTCGTAAACATGATTAAAGGATAAATCTAAGAAGTTTGGAAAACCAGGAATGGAACAATCAACTTATCCTATAATTATTACCTAGTTTCAACTTTCAAGACAGTAAACAATGTAAAATGAGGGTACCATAAATTTTAGAAAACTCACCATTCGGCGATCAATCATACAACATCCATCAGCACATAGTAACGTTGGAAATGTGTCAAACCCCTCTGACAGGCATAAGCTCAGAATTAAGCGCATACCCTTTTGACACTCAGGCCGTTCGGCTAAAGACGAGTCTCCTGTAGACTTTGTGTAAGCACGGAGTAATATAATCCACCAAAATCCAGAATCAACAGGAGCAACCCTGCCTATTGCACTTTCACCAAAATCCGCTATCAGGGTTTCGTGGTTTCTGACTGGATCATGGAATACTTTAAAGCTAGCAGGCATTACCCCTTCTGCTAGATGGAACCTGTCAATCTTTTTCTCCCATGATTGAAGGCGAAGGGTCTTTAAGATAAAGTTTTTAACAATGTCTGGTTCCCCATGCATCAGAAAAGCTAAAGCACTCGGGACAAAGTCTCTTATAAACACCTATACACAAATTTAATACCTTAGATTAGACCGCAGTAGCAAACTCAAAATGAGCAGACAAAGAAAGAAGAAATATATAATGAACAAACAAAGCCACTGAGCCAGCTTGACAAAGGAAGTGAAAATATGAAAAAGCAGGATGTGCAGTGAAAATAAAGGTCATCATGTCAGTTCCGGTGAATTTTTGGTTTCATGGTTTTCACATAATCCAATGCAAGTTCACTTAGAAGCTAAGACTTATAACTCCTAACCACAGGTGACTCAAAAGCATTTCACCGTGGAAACAAACATGCTAATAATCTAGATTGTGTCTCTGGATTGGTGGATTTCATATTACTAGAACCTTTGGCCTTCAAATTTAAGTGTGTAATCAAAATTCAAGTGTGTTATGAAATTGTGCCAACCCCAAATCCTCAGTAAATAAAAGAAACAAGTAGTTTGGACAAGAGAAAGGCATGGTGATGGTACCTGATCATAATTAAGCTTCTCATCAGAATTATCCAAAGCAGCAATTGTCCCAACTGGCTCACCGCGAAAATATACCAAGGAACGCCTGAGAGCTTCCCAAGCTTCAGAGACTATTAATGGATGTGGATCCAATTGGAGTGATCTTGGAGTATTAATAGCAGATTTTGGCTGATGAAGGAAAAACGCATTGTCAAGATGGTCAGCAAGGCGAGAAGAGTTGTCAGCAGATTTAGTGGACAATTGACGGGGGGAAGAAAAGCCTATGGATAGTTCATTCATTGATCTTTCATCACATGATCTCTGTCTCTCTATATTCAAATGCCTTGGCTTATCTACTACTTTTGAGAAATCAAACTCCTCAGCTTCTGGCACGGTACATAGTAGTGCGTCTGGAGTTGTAGAATTCCCATTTTGATGAGACCAATCGACCGACGACATCTTCCCAAATCTCAAAATCCTGCAGATAGATAGGGTTTCATATAAATGATCAATGCACAGGTTCCTCAAAAATGATACCAGGTGAGGCAAGGATTATGAATCATTGATAAAAAAACAAAACAAAAAGAATGCATTATGATTTGTGTTTCCGTAAGGAAAAATATATAATTGATGAGGAACGGTGGAAATGCAGAGGGTAGGATAGTATTGCACAACGCTGTTAGAATCCAAAGACAGAAAATAAGCTTTCAAGTTTGAATATGAAAGAAACGCATGCAGATGTAGATTAAATGTTGAAATCAGGAAAAAATGGTGATGCATGGGAATGGGAATGGGATGGGAGAAAGAGAGTGATAAAGGGAAGGGTGAATGGGTGAAAATGATAAATAAATTTGAATTAAATTGAGGAAGAGGAATACTAACCCCTGAAGCTGCGCGGCGCTGGAGAGAAATGAATTGCAGTTTGCAGAGGTAATTTGTTAGGTGTGGTGTGGGTGTGTAGTGAAGAAGAGTTGCAGAGAGAGAGAGAAGAAGAAGAAGAAGAAGAAGCACGTGAACCGAAACGAAGCAAAGAAGGACGTTGTGAATGTGATCGATCTGTGAAGGATGGATGGATGGGTATTTTGGCTGAATGCATCATGTACGGATGCTTCATAATTCATTCATATGTATTTGAATGTATTTGCGTACGTGCCTGTCTCCTTTCAATATTATTGCCACTCTCACTCATTCACATCTAAATTTTTTATTTATTTAAATATCTTTTAATTATAACACATTTTAGAAATATATTTATTATCTTTTTATATAATATTTCCCCTACTAAAGATTAAAAATATTCATTATTATCTTCCATACATATTTAACTTTTTAAATTTTAAAATTTTGATTGCAACTAATAATTAACTATCGGTAAACACGGAAAATTGTATAAAAAAATTTTAAATTAATACGTTAATTAATCTTATTACATGTTTTAGTAATAAGCGTAATTGTCTTGACATGGTCTTATAAATAGGAATGAAAAGGAAGTAATTAGTACATTTAATTATAAATTTTGCGTAGAGAAATTGGTTGATGCACGGTAGCGTAAATTATTGTTACACATGCATCTAATTAATTTCTGTCACATTATAAAAAATTTTATTTTAATTAAAATTAAAAAAAAAATGTAATCATGGTCATATGCAACATAATGTGATTCGATATCCATGTAAAACTTATTTACACTACGCTTCATATCCATAATATTTTAGCTTTTATTTTTCTTAAAAAAAATATTGATGCATTATAGTGTAAACTTTTTATGCACATACATTTAATTTATTTCGGATTTGTTTTGATTTTAATTAAAATTAAAAAATGTAATAGTTTGGTCCTCCACGGCATAGTATTATTGGATGTTATTATACCTTTAAAGTGTATATCCATTAATTTCTTTTTCTTATTTTACCTCTGTTTTGCTTATTATTTCTCTTTTCTTTTATCTCACATTATAAAAATAAAAATCTCATCAAGTATGTCTACTATATACCAACTTGGAAATGAATAAATAACCTCTTTGTAGGACTAAATAAAGGCAAATTAAGTATGTCTTTAAGAGGTCTTATGATTAAGGACAAGAAAGTATCATTTAGGTGTACCAATAATATTGTCTATATACATTTAATTAAAAAAAATTGATGCAATTTTCAATGTAATTATTAATTAACTATCTTAACTTCTAAAGTGAATTCCTTTAAAAAAAAAAAAAAAGAATCATTCCAACATTCAACTTAAATAACTTCTTAACCATGCATATTACAAGACTAGCCTTTGTTCAACCAAGCCGACTGCATTAAAAAAAATTACTTAAGTCTTTAGCCAAAGGTCTCACTCATCACTTGAATAATGCTAATACTGTATACTATATATATCAAATGTTAGTGCAACTACATTGTTCAGTGATAATGTACAACTGTTTTGGTCTATCTCCTATGGACTATGGAGTAAGTAATTCCATTACATTAATCTACATCATGGTCTGAACGCGTTAAAGTTGAGTCTTCCTCCAGCAGAATATGAAACCATGAAGAACATCAAAATGATTGGCAACAAGAAGAGGAATAACTGAGAATTGATGACTGTGTTATGGAGCTGAGCCTTGTAGTGTTGGTACTGGGAATGCCACAAAAAGCTAATGGCAATGCCAAATATCATTAACAAATGGAGTGGAGGTGCAGAAACAGAGGCCAGGGTGTTCCCCTGTTTCCATTGATCTGGACCCCTTCTTCTCTTGGGGTACACCCATTCCATTATTAATTTTCTCCTCTTTCTCTTTCTCTTTCAATCAAACTCACCGTGCAGGTTTATATACAAATTGAAGCTGCTGACTCCACCATTAGCTAGCTTCGTTGCTTCTGATATTAGGTTGGTTTTGGCATATATTCTTTGAGTGTGCCTAACCTAACATTTAGTTTGCTACTTCTTGTGCTTTGGAAGGCTGCCAAGGCAAGGTATTATATTTTATTCTTTTTATTACTTTCTTAGTTGTGTTACTAAGTTCCAAAAAGATACATATTATATACATAAGGCTTAAATATGTTTGGGGTCCCTAACATTTGAAAGGGAATCAGTCCGGGTCCCTGAGAAATTAATTTGTTAAATTGAGTCTCTGACATATGTTTTTTAATTAAATTAAGTCATTTTAACCAATTTTTACTAGTCAATACCCAGTCATCACCTCCACATCATCCCACTTATCCTACATGGATTTTGATTTTGATTAAAATGACTAGTCAAAATTGGTTAAAAGGACTTAATTTGATTAAAAAATATATGTCAGGGACCCAATTTAACAAATTAATTTTTCAGGGACCCGGACTGGTTCCCTTTCAAATGTCAGGGACCCCAAACATATTTAAGCCTATACATAATATGCAATATCCAAGGAGATAAATGATATGTTCCAAAAACAAAAACATGATATCTCAATAAAACATTCTTTTTCAATTGATAAATTTAAATTTAGGATATGATATTTTTTAGATTTAATTGCAACTTTGGTCATTCACTTATACCTTTTTCATGAATTTGGTTCCTCACAAAAATTAATTACGCGTGGATCCCTAACAAAAACTTTCGTTTGCTGAAATGGTTTTTTGTCCAGAATTTAATGATTCCTGGAAAAAAATTGATAAAAAATAAAATAACAACAGGAAACACAGAGTATTCATCTTCAAATTAAGATCTTCATCATCATATATTCATATTCATAAAAAAAAAAAAGGGAAATTGGCGGTGGTTGCAAAATAAAATAAAAAAATTGGGAACTTGGGGGTGGTGCGAAAACCGCCGTAGTAGAAGGGAAAACAAAAGAGAAAAAAAAATCTCATTAACCTCCGCAGAGTTCCTTCAAAACGCCGTGAAAAGTAACCAATTTGCAGCGGTTACATTAACCGCTGCCTAATCTCTGCAAAATAACAGCCGCCAGTTGCTCACTTCCTTGTAGTGATTTAGGATCAAGTCAGACACATGTGCTGCTCGTTCCACAAACATCTTCATTGAATGTGAGAGAAAATAAATTTATAAAGGTGGGAAAGACAAATTTCGTATCCAAAGGTTTGAATTTATGGCTGTTTAGAAGTGGTTTAATTTATAGAGCTAGCTCTTATGGATATTTTCCCTATTTTACTTATAATAATAATTCAATCTTTTTATTTAATATTTGTAATTGAGTTAAGGAATAAATTTTTGTTTAAAAAAGGAATAAATTATATATATATATTATAATGAGTTTGGATTGAAAATATTATATTGGTATATATGTATACATTATGATCTAATTTTATTAAGGGACATACAAGAAAATTACATATAAAAAAGAAATTTTTATTTTTTCGGGGCCATAGCTCCCAATACTAAAATATGCTCCGCCACTGAGTGTGGTGGATATATGTGGATTGCTACAAGTAGAGGGTTTCATCTCACATTTGCCACATATAAGAAAGTGAGCATCAATTATATATGTGGAATTGCATAGTGCTCGATCAGAGCCTTTTTTTTCCCACTTAGAATATAAATATTAGCTACATATATTTTTTTGTTCACGCATACTGATTTTAAAAGAAAATATATATGGTTTTTCTACTCACCTTTCCTTTTTGGTGAATATGAACGGAATATATTTTTGAGAAAAGGATGTCGTCCATCATGGAGGGCTATAAGGGTAATGGCATCAAGATGGCCTACGTTTTTTAGGTCGATCCAAAGTTAAAAAATAAATATTTTTTTAGAAAAACAAGTAATTCTAATTTGACTTCTTTTTCTACAACCATCTATAAATATAGAAGAAAAATATGAAGGGAAGAAAGAGAAATATGAGAGAATGATAATGAGACATTTGTGGGCTTATAGTCCCTCCAAATAAAAAGGATAATGAGATATTTGTGTTGCTGCACCCAATAACATGAATGTATTAGTTAGCATACTAAAAATGTACTTTTTTAAGAATAAAAATGGTTGGTGGACATAAAAAATGTATGTGGTAGAGTGTCGGTCACAAATATGTATGCATGTATAATCACTCTATGAATAGACTATAAAAAATAATTGTATAATTTATAAAAAAATCTTAATTAATAGCTCTTCCCTCTAACTGTTTCATAATCAACATAACTATACATAAAAAGTGCTAACAACATTCTTTTTTTGTCTATTTATAACGCTTTTCATTAATCGATTAAAATTCATGTAAATTTTATCTAATTGGGAGTGAAAATTAAACCATATAAATTAATAAATCCTACATAAATTTTGAATAATTAAAGAGAAAGTGTTGAATAAAAGTAGGAGTAAATAAAATGTTATTTGCATTTCTCATTACTTCATTAAACCATGTAGCTGCTCGTAAGTAAATAGATATTATAATTTTCATTCCACATTCATTGCAAATGACATTCATTCAACTAAAATCTAACATAACTCTTATTATCCCTTTCAAAATGGAACAATATTGCTGTCATTAAAAAAACTATTTAATTTTTTGTGAAGTTTACAAGTGACAGCACGTGAAGTCAAAGTAATAAAGTTTACTTTTTCCCACCAAAAATGCATGCTCGCTCGCAGTTGCAGATGAGAGCAGACCACATTAAAATGGTGCTGGTTATTTCGCATCTTGTGGCCATGGATCGTTACTTATTCTTCACGTTGCGTCATATTATCCACCTCATTGTCTGACACTATCACAGTTTTTAAAAAAAATCTGAGCCGTTGGATCCTTAGCATATTTATTTGAAATTGACAGCATGCACGACATGTGTACAGTGTGTACCTTACATCTCGTCACATCAAATCAAATCTTAGAAAGGTTAAAATCTACCACGCATTTCCTGTTTTCTTTCTTTTTATGCTCCCGGACCCGCTGTTGGATAGCTATGAAATAAACATTTTACTCCGCTACTTTTACAATAATCTAACATCTTGTTCTTGTTGGTATTGCATTTGAGTGTTGTGTGTGAAAATTTCAACCCCACAAAATATAAATATTGAGCACCCGGACAAAATATAAAATAAAATAATGTGTTATGCAGTCTGTCCTCCAGAGTCCATTGGGTTGGGCCAAGCACAAAAGTATAATACCTTGGAATTGGATCCGCCAATTAATAATAATAATAATAATCCTAGTCAAGTCCAAGATAGTTACTTCACGTACTCGTAATAAGCCACGTGTCCCAATCAAACGGAACATCGGAATCACGAGCCACTATTTATACCACCCACTCATCTTCTTCCTTCTAAACCCGATCTCAATTCGATTCTCATCTCATCTTCTGCGATTGGAAACCATCTCGTCTCTGCAAAAATGTCAAACCCTAGGGTTTTCTTCGACATGACTATCGGCGGCCAACCCGCAGGCCGAATCGTCATGGAGCTCTTCGCCGACACCACCCCGAGGACCGCCGATAACTTCCGCGCCCTCTGCACCGGCGAGAAGGGAGTCGGCCGCAGCGGTAAGCCCCTCCACTACAAAGGCTCTTCCTTCCACCGTGTCATCCCCAACTTCATGTGCCAGGGAGGCGACTTCACCGCCGGGAACGGCACCGGCGGGGAGTCCATCTACGGCGCCAAGTTCGCCGATGAGAACTTCATTAAGAAGCACACGGGTCCTGGCGTGCTGTCCATGGCGAATGCGGGCCCCGGCACGAACGGATCTCAGTTCTTCATCTGCACCACCAAGACGGAGTGGCTGGACGGCAAGCACGTGGTTTTCGGCCAGGTGGTGGAGGGTTTGGATGTGGTCAAGGAGATCGAGAAGGTGGGCTCGGGCTCCGGCAAGACCTCCAAGCCTGTGGTTGTCGCCGATTGCGGTCAACTTTCTTAGATCATGTTGATTGTTCTATGCCCTTCGAGTCTTTTATGCTGTGTTGCTTTTTTTTTTCTCTTTCATTTTGGTTGAATTGTGGGGTTTCTTAGGAGAAGGGGGGTGTTGTAATGATAAAACTGATGACATGAACTACCTTCAATAAAGTTAGGATTTTTCATTTGTTCCTTGCTATTTAGGTTTGATTCTACCTACCTTGAATAACATAGGCTGATTGCAGATAAATATATCTTGATTGAGACGCAATTTAAAATCATAAAATGGATTACATACATGATTCAATGATATATTCACACTCTTGCACCTGAAAACTAGTAGAAGTATGTTGAGCATGGTCTTTAGGTGATTTGTGTATGCATGGCCATGATATTTTATTTGGGAAATAGTGACTTTTTATTGAGCCAGCTATGTTGGTGAGGCAATCTGCATGGGAAATTGCAAGAGGCAATTGAGATAGAGATATAATTAAATGAGCAACTTCTATTCTATCTATCTTTATTTTAAGAGTGAAAGTAGATTCTATTCTATCTTTATTTTAATTAATTGAGCAACTTCATACGAATTGATTCTTTTTTCCACTTCACTTTTTGAGTTTGTGGTGAGAGGCCAAAGGCAAGGTCCATTCAAATTACCACCACTATTGTTGGCAATATGGCCAAATGAGATGATAGTTTTTTTTTATATATAAACCCGGTATCCTGCCATTTTTAAGATGACAATTATTCTAGATTTAAAATTTAGTTATAATTAAAGTTCTTTATCTATAACTCAAACTTATTGTGTGAAATTGAACCCGAAAACTTTTCCTACTCGCTCAAAGTGCGTTGCTATATTGTACATGATAGTCATTCTTGTACTAAGCAAGAATGGTAGTGTATATATAATTATTATTGTACCCATTGGTAGCTTCCTTCCTGCTTAATTAACTACTCCAACCGTTTTAAAATATGTGTTATTTTAACTTTTCCTCTACTTTTTAAAATATATGTTATTTTATAATTTCAAAATATTTTATCTGATTTTCTTTTATATATAGATTCGTTTAATATTTTATCTCTCACTAACCACCTTTTTTTTTCTCCTATCTCAATTCTCACCAATTGCTTAACCAATAATTATCATTTTCTATCTTTAATATAACTCAAATTTAAATAAGAGTATTTCGGTCAAATTATACCATTAATTATTAAACTCTTATACTGTATGCCATAACCTTAAACAACATATATATATATTTTTTGAAATGCGAAAAGTAAGAAATTCGAGTACTTTGAAAGAGTATAAAACAAAAGAAAAAAAAGGTAAAAATGAATGGAAACAGAAAAATTAAAGCCAATGAAACTTTTTTTTAGAAAGATCAATGATATATAAATAAAAAGGACATGTGAGAGACAACCCCTCTCACCATAGGTGCAGTAACTTATTCAAATAAACACTGGAACATCTCAGCCCCAATAGCAAAACCCTCGCCACCCAAGAGAGCCAAAAGACCCACCAACAAAACACCTAACACAATGTTATAGAGCTGAGACCCAGTCCGACCAGGAAAATAAAAAAGAAAACAGAGGCATGAAACTGAACCCTAAGCCAATGAAACTTATGAAAGGCATAGGTAAAACCACTACATAAAAGCAACAAACTTGACTGAAACTGAAAGTGCATGAGAACATAACTTGTAACACAATAGGTCCAAACTCATTAAACAACTAGTATCACCATGTAATGTGACACCGCTAAATTGAACCATGACTAAGAAATTCTTCTTCATATGAGTAGAAGTCTAGGAGGCTGAAGTGCTGTTTCCTTCCATGGAATGAGTGGTAACATAACCATGAATGGTTGTGGCACCAGTTCCACATGGTCGAAGAGTATTAGAATAAGAAGTAAAACAAACTTTGGTCCCCCATTTATGCTCATATATTTCTTTTAACCTCTGAAAATGTTGGCCACACAGATCATATTCATAAACCTTCTTCTCCGTTCCAAAAATCAAGCAATTGCCATTTATAACCGCAAATCCTTGAACTCTTGGATCTTTCTCCTTCAACCCCATTGCTTTCACCCTTATTTTCAAAATCCTTCTCCATAAAGTTGACCCATAGTCTATCAAGATCCAAACCGTAAAGACAAGCTTCCGGTACCTTATTAAACAAATAGAACGATCCAAATTCTTCGCCTTATTCCCCCATTCGAAAATGCCCATATCACAACTCACATCATGAGAACCCCTTCTTGCATCTCGTGGGAGCCTCAACATTGTTGATTGACCACTCTCAAAATTGTATGTCATTATATATGGTCTAAAATAAGGACTTGAGTTGTTGATATAAGGAAAACAATCAGATATAAGGTGGAGAGTATTATGAAGAGTTACCGGCATATGAAGCTTCATGTTCCTACCACCAACGACGAAGCTTCCCTCCATGACTTCCCACACACCTTCGTTTGACCGATACACTTTCAAATCAAGATGTGATGATGACCATTCAAGGGGTTGCTCCATCAAAATTATTCTATAGTCATCTACATCAAGATTATTATTGATGCACTGAAAAACAAAATTCACATCATGATTAGGGGCTTCAAGTACACATTGTGGGGTAGCAATGGGGAGCCATGTTTTTGTGACAAGATTGCATAAAAACAGCTGAACTTCACTCTCACTTGATGTGCTTCGACACAAAGCTAATCCATTACTTGATGCGAGGATTTTTGTTGATGACTTCGCCAAGAAATTGAGAAAATTCTGAGGCTCCATAGAAGATAATTCATCTGCAGATTCATGCAAAGAGTGGACTTCAATTCTGTCATTACACATCTGATGACCTAGATCTGGTTGAATAATGAAGCAAGTGTCATCTTGTAGCAACATATTTTGTGCATGCTTCATGCAAAAATATGTTTCTTTCGTTAAGTTTAAGAATGACTCACAAACGGCCTTGAACCTGCATAGTGATTTTGCAGGAAGCCATGAAAATGTGCGAAATAATTCATCCTCACACAGTCCCATGACTACTAGCGTCAGTAACACTAGAGACTTGAACTAGACATTGAGGCAAACTGAGATGCAGCAAAACAGGTGTTATTTATATAAGGTTAAAACTTGATCTACAAGTAAGGGTTTAGTTCAATTCTATATCTAGCTATCATTTAAGTAAATCAATTTCAAATCTCTGATTTATTTCCCTCATTATTATTATTATATTTCTTTCCCCCTTTTTTACCGGCGTTTCCTCTTTTGTAGATTTAGATTATGAAATTAAAGTATAGTAAATTAATAAATTTTAAATTCGTTAATTTTCTTTCCTCTTTTCCGTCATTAATAATATTAAAAATTTTAAGTATATATTCTTTTTGAAACAAAATACACATATTTTAATTTTTAAATATATATATTCAATCATTAGTAATTAATAGTTTTCAAATTCTAAATTCAAATATAAGTTTGCGTACTAAAAATTAAAGTATAGTAAATTAATAAATTTTAAATTCGTTACTTTTGTTTCCTCTTTTCCGTCATTAATAATATTAAAATTTTTAAGTATATATTCTTTTTGAAACAAAATATACATATTTTCATTTTTAAATATATATATTCAATCATTAGTAATTAATAGTTTTCAAATTCTAAATTCAAATATAAGTTTGCGTAATAAAAATTAAAGTTTCGTTAATTTTCTTTCCTCTTTTCCGTCATTAATAATATTAAAAAATTTAAGCATATATTCTTTTTGAAACAAAATACACAAATTTTAATTTTTAAATACATATATTCAATCATTAGTAATTCATAGTTTTCAAATTCTAAATTGAAATATAAGTTTGCGTAGTAAAAATTAAAGTATAGTAAATTAATAAATTTTAAATTCGTTACTTTTGTTTCCTCTTTTCCGTCATTAATAATATTAAAAATTTTAAGTATATATTCTTTTTGAAACAAAATATACATATTTTCATTTTTAAATATATATATTCAATCATTAGTAATTAATAGTTTTCAAATTCTAAATTCAAATATAAGTTTGCGTAATAAAAATTATAGTATAGTAAATTAATAAATTTAAAATTCGTTAAATTTCTTTCCTCTTTTCCGTCATTAATAATATTAAAAAATTTAAGTATATATTCTTTTTGAAACAAAATACACAAATTTTTATTTTTAAATACATATATTCAATCATTAGTAATTAACAGTTTTCAAATTCTAAATTGAAATATAAGTTTGCGTAATAAAAATTAAAGTATAGTAAATTAATAAATTTTAAATTCGTTACTTTTGTTTCCTATTTTCCGTCATTAATAATATTAAAAATTTTAAGTATATATTCTTTTTGAAACAAAATATACATATTTTCATTTTTAAATATATATATTCAATCATTAGTAATTAATAGTTTTCAAATTCTAAATTCAAATATAAGTTTGCGTAATAAAAATTAAAGTATAGTAAATTAATAAATTTAAAATTCGTTAATTTTCTTTCCTCTTTTCCGTCATTAATAATATTAAAAAATTTAAGTATATATTCTTTTTGAAACAAAATACACAAATTTTTATTTTTAAATACATATATTCAATCATTAGTAATTAACAGTTTTCAAATTCTAAATTGAAATATAAGTTTGCGTAATAAAAATTAAAGTATAGTAAATTAATAAATTTTAAATTCGTTACTTTTGTTTCCTCTTTTCCGTCATTAATAATATTAAAAATTTTAAGTATATATTCTTTTTGAAACAAAATATACATATTTTCATTTTTAAATATATATATACAATCATTAGTAATTAATAGTTTTCAAATTCTAAATTCAAATATAAGTTTGCGTAATAAAAATTAAAGTATAGTAAATTAATAAATTTTAAATTCGTTACTTTTGTTTCCTCTTTTCCGTCATTAATAATATTAAAAATTTTATGTATATATTCTTTTTGAAACAAAATATACATATTTTCATTTTTAAATATATATATTCAATCATTAGTAATTAATAGTTTTCAAATTCTAAATTGAAATATAAGTTTGCGTAATAAAAATTATAGTATAGTAAATTAATAAATTTTAAATTCGTTACTTTTGTTTCCTCTTTTCCGTCATTAATAATATTAAAATTTTTAAGTATATATTCTTTATAAAACAAAGTATACATATTTTCATTTTTAAATATATATATATATATATATATTCAATCATTAGTAATTAATAGTTTTCAAATTCTAAATTCAAATATAAGTTTGCGTAATAAAAATTAAAGTATAGTAAATTAATAAATTTTAAATTCGTTAATTTTCTTTCCTCTTTTCCGTCATTAATAATATTAAAAAATTTAAGTATATATTCTTTTTGAAACAAAATATACACATTTTAATTTTTAAATATATATATCCAATCATTAGTAATTAATAGTTTTAAAATTCTAAATTCAAATATAAGTTTGCATAATAAAAATTAAAGTATAGTAAATTAATAAATTTTAAATTCGTTACTTTTGTTTCCTCTTTTCCGTCATTAATAATATTAAAATATTTAAGTATATATTCTTTTTGAAACAAAATATACATATTTTCATTTTTAAATATATATATTCAATCATTAGTAATTAATAGTTTTCAAATTCTAAATTGAAATATAAGTTTACGTAATAAAAATTAAAGTATAGTAAATTAATAAATTTTAAATTCGTTACTTTTGTTTCCTCTTTTCCGTCATTAATAATATTAAAAAATTTAAGTATATATTCTTTTTGAATCAAAATATACATATTTTCATTTTTAAAGATATATATATTCAATCATTAGTAATTAATAGTTTTCAAATTCTAAATTGAAATATAAGATTACGTAATAAAAATTAAAGTATAGTAAATTAAAAAATTTTAAATTCGTTACTTTTATTTCCTCTTTTCCGTCATTAATAATATTAAATTTTTTAAGTATATATTCTTTTTGAAACAAAAATATACATATTTTCATTTTTAAATATATATATTCAATCATTAGTAATTAATAGTTTTCTAATTCTAAATTGAAATATAAGTTTACGTAATAAAAATTAAAGTATAGTAAATTAATAATTTTTAAATTCGTTACTTTTGTTTCCTCTTTTCCGTCATTAATAATATTAAAAAATTTAAGTATATATTCTTTTTAAACAAAAATATACATATTTTCATTTTTAAATATAGATATATATATCCAATCATTAGTAATTAATAGTTTTTAAATTCTAAATTGAAATATAAGTTTACGTAATAAAAATTAAAGTATAGTAAATTAATAAATTTTAAATTTGTTACTTTTTTCCTCTTTTCTGTCATTATTAATATTATTTTTTTAAATTATTTTTTGAAACAAAAATATACATATTTTTATGGGTTAATGGTTCAACAGGTCCCTGAAGTTGTACCAAAATTTGTGTTTGGTCCCTCCGTAGAAAAAATAACGTTTAGTGGCGGTCAAAAACAGCTAGTAATTGTAAAAAAACCGCCTCTAATCGTCATTTTTCTGAGGAGGGACCAAATACAGATTTTGATATAATTTCAGGGACTAGTTGAACCATTAACCCGTAAACTTATATTTCAATTTAGAATTTAAAAACTATTAATTACTAATGATTGAATATATATATTTAGAAACGAAAATATGTAAATTTAAAAACTATTAATTACTAAGAGGAAAATTATTACTTTTTTCCTCTTTTCCGTCATTAATAATATTAATTTCACCGCTAACAATTTTCCTCTTATAAAAATAATAATAATAATAATAATAATAATAAACTTCGCTGCTAACAGGTGTTATTTAGTTCAAGGTTATAACTTGATCTCTAAGTAAGGGTTTAGTTCAATTCTATATCTATCATTTAATTTTTTTTGGTAAGCCAAATGTATTAAACCAAGCACAAGGACCAAGGGCTGCTTGAAACAAAGTCATCACAAACATCAAAATGAGGCAAATTTAAAATCTCTAACCCTCATTATTATTATTATTATTATTATTATTATTATTATTATTATTATTATTATTATTATTATTATTATTATTATTATTATTATTATTATTATTATTATTATTAAACTAGATTGTTTTTTACCCGTAAAAATACCCGATTCCATCTCTTATTTTAGGCCATGGCAGGTAATGATATTTTAGTAAATCACATTTACCTCACTTGAGAATATTGTTCTCTAATATGCTTAACTTATTTGATGATATTTTTCAGTTTTTGAAAAATTATCATTGTCAAATTTTTTAGAAGATTTTTTTCTTCTAAACTTTCAATTTTTTAAAGTTTTAAACATTAATCTTATTTTTAAAGAATCAATTTGAATCCTTTCAACAAAAAAAATTAACATTGAACATTTTTTATTGCAGCTATTTTAAATTTTCCTCCAAGTAAGAGTTTGATTCAAATTTATATTTATATATAGGCTTAATAGAACTTTTGGTTCCTCACTTGTCATGATTAAATATTTTTGGTCCCTAATAAAAAAATTAGCCTAAATGGTCCCTCACTTTGTCAAACGATAGCAGTGTTAGTCCCCCCTCACTTTTTCGTTAATAATTAACGTTTTCTGTCAAAATTTAACCAAAAAAATAATAATTTTGTGACAAAAAACTCTGATAACTTCAACATCATCTTTCTGGAAAAAAAAAAACAATAGCAATAATTAAAATCCTTCATCATCATCTTCAACATGATCTTGAACATCTTCAACACCAGCAACAACAACAATAACAACAAAATCCACAATATTTTTTGTGCAGATTCAGATTCAAGAATGTGAAAATAGAGAAGAAAACTAAACAAAAAACTCTAATATTGTTGAACTTCAACATCATCTTTCTGGGAAAAAAATAGCAATGATTAAACTCATTCATCATCATCTTCAACATGATCTTGAACATCTTCAACATCCTCAACAACAATAACAACAAAATCCACAATATTCTTTGTGCGGATTCAGATTCAGGAACGTGAAAATAGAGAAGAAAACTCAACAACAATAACAACAAAATGCTCAGCCAGGAATGTGAAAATAAAACTCATAAAACCTTAAAAAATAGAGAAGAAACAACCCAGTGACGTGAAAATGAAAAGGAATGACCCAAACTAGATTTAGGTTCAGCCTCCTCACCACCATCTTATCTTCAAGAGCAAATCGAAACCCCTACCCAATGCAAAATCCCATCGCTCGCAACCCCATCCAACCCGTAAATCTCAACCAATCTTTCACCCCCAAACCTCCATCAGGTTCGATCTTAGGGTTTTGGAGGTGGTATATATGAGAGATATGGGTTTCGAGATGATTCGCGACGGCGACGCTGGGTGTTGGAGTGAGGGCGGCGGCGGCGGGTGTTCGAACGAACGAAGAGGGAAAAATGGAGAAGCAGCGGCGGGTGTTCGATGGCGACGCATGGAGACGAAGAGGGAGAAGCAGCGACAGTGGCAGGGCTTTGAACGAAGAGGGGAAAACGGTTATGGTGGAGCAAAGGAGGGCGGCGGCGCTAGGTATTGGAGTGAGGGCGGCGGCGTTGATGAAGAAAGAGGGTGGGTGGTGGCGGCTGATGAAGGGGGGCTAGGGTTGAAGAGAAGAGGAAGGGAGGCTGGGTATTGGAGAGATAGGAAACGTTGAATTTTTATTTATTTTTTAATTTTTTTTTGGTTAAATTTTGATAGAAAGAGTTAATTATTAACGTAAAAGTGATGGGGACTAAAACTGCAGTCGTTTGATAAAGTGAGAGATCATTTAAGTTAATTTTTTTTTGTTAGAGACCAAATATGTTAAATCGTGATAAGTAAGGGATCAAAAGTGCTATTAAACCTTATATGTACAAACACATGTTAGCTCAATTAATAATTAATAATGACGAATCAATTTTCCTCATAAGTTTGTGTGATTGAAATACGATGATGATGTATGAGTGTAATTACATTTGTCGGTAGAGTTGAATATCGTATATAACCATTTTACTGAGCTTGTTGTCCAATCCCATCACATATTCTCCATCGATATCGATCTTGATTTCTGTAGCACATGACATGACTAATAAATCCTGGCGTTGACATATGATGCGTGTGGTTGGAAAGGAGAAATTTTTTGAGCAGTGGATGCTTCTTCAAAATCAAAATCAAAATCAAATCTAAACTTTGGATTGGGTTCACACTTCACACAAGGACCTTATTTTTGTGAGACATGACACGGGATGTTTTTTTCCATTAATGTTGCTGGCTGGCTAACTTAACGGCTAACTAATACCCACCACCACTACCTAATAGCCACGTCTCCAACATTTGGATCCTAAAAAAAAAACATATTTATCACTTTCTCAATATGTCACTCTTCTCTACCCTCAGTTTTTTTTTTTTTTATGTATAAAAAATTATGGAGTATCAGTTTTCATAAAAACTAGTTTTCTCCACAAAATATTAATTTTCTACTTTAAAGCCCTTAATAAAGTAAAAGGAATGTGAGTTGCTAGAATATTACCGCCACTATGTCTATGCGTTCATGCTTTACTTATATAGTTATATTACATTACTTGTTTAAATAATTTACAAATTAAGGTAATTTTCAAAATAAATTGTGTGAAAAAATTACAATTTAAATAGATAAGAATATGTTAATTTTCAGATACAAAGTGCAATAAAAAATAAATATAAATTGACACTTTCATTAAATCCGTTATAACATATATTTAAATTTTTTAGTACATCGGAAAACTAGTAAAAAAAAAACAAAAGGAACTATAACATTAAAACGGAGTCTGTTCATGTGAAGGATGACGCAGATATATATTGAAGTTTTGCAAAACTAGATCACCATCTCCAAATATGAAATCTATTATTCCATTAATGTCTCACTCTTATTGTGTTCTGTGACTATTTTCTTCCTCTAATCCAACTGCTATATCTCACTCTTAATCTTGTTAGCACACACACTGTGACTTTCTCGCCTTAATTTCCTAGTAATATATGCATCCACTCCTTGGATTATATATTCAGTTCAGGTGCCACTGCCCATATAAGTGATAACTTTTTCTCTTTCGTTGTTTACTTCTTAGTTCTTACAAGCTTATTCCTCCTATTTCTGTTTCTCTTCCAAATGGTCAGTTCACAAAGGGCCATTATTCTGGTACAGTTTTTCTTATACTAATGGTTAATTAAGTTCTCACTATTGTTCTTTGTATAACACATGTCTCATTCAATTAATTTCTCTAACCAAACTAACTTCATCCAACTCATGTCAAGTTTCTTCATGAATTGTTCTGACCGGACATCATACCATAGAAATATAAGTCAATCCCAAAACTAGGTCAAGAGTTGAGGATTGTTTTCCCATATATAAAAGTTATTCTGTTCATATCTATCTTTAATTAATGTGAGAATTGTCTAACAATTTTGAATAATCAATAAAAAAAAAGTTTTGCAATACAAAGGAAAAAAACATGAAACAAATGATATGGACACAAATATCCATATAAAATTATTTCACAACTATACGAGAACACAAATTAACGTTTACTACTTTACTTTACCTAAAAAAAGTTATCATTTTTATGCAAATTAAAATTCAGTTTTTGTAAACTTAAACAAGTGGGGCAAAGTGATATACAATGAAAACTTATATATCTCAAGAGACCCGTTGTGATGAGACCTTGATGGTTTGATTCTCACATTAAAATGTGATTTTCTTCAGGACAGCATTAAAAGCGGCAGTTGAGAGTTAGAAGAGTGCATTAAACTATTTAACTGCTCATGACATTCTCATCTTACAAATCCATTTCTTTCTTCTATACTTTTGCTTCTGTTTAGTGAGGTTCCAGTATTCATGGAGTACTTGCCACAGAAGCTTTTCATTGCTGCATTTCTCATCCTTTTAGCAGCTATTCATGGAACGAAGGCAGATACCATGGTCACTGGCACTGTCTTCTGTGACCAATGCAAAGATGGGCAGAGATCCCTCTTCGATTATCCTGTTAATGGTAAGATCTAAGTCTTTCTACATTTTATCTAAGCCCTTTAACATTTTTGTTCCTATAATTATGTTCATGCTTGGAAGTAACTAAATGTACACCCTTCATACCAAACATTCTGTGTTTTATATCTGGTTTATGCAGAGCACAAATGGCATTCATTCATACATCAGATTTTACTTTTTAAAAAACACTTGGGGATTTGTGTGTGTTTGCATATATGTTAACAAATAGCAAGAGTTCATTCAATTTTTAGCCTGAAGTTTGTCTTGTTTTATGTCTTGAGTTTGACAGGCTTTTTATCTCGCACATTCACATGTCGTGAGGTGAAAGAAAATTTATTTGCTTCTTTTTTCATAAAGTACTTGGCTATCTCACTGAGAAAAAAATTCCATCTCTATAGCGTGTATGAAGTAAAGTATTGACAAATGACAAAATTCAATAAATGGAGTTTGAACAGGTGGCAAACTGGGCCTCTAGATGTATTTATAAATACTGTTTGGCCCCAACCTACTTATTTATAACATATTCTGAAAATTACTTTTTGACCAAAGTTATGCCTTGCACACTGTTGCTTCTGGTTACAGGTGCAAAAGTAAGCTTGTCCTGTGCAGACAGCAATGGGCAAATCACAATGTCAAGAGAGGAAACAACTAACATGTTTGGAAGCTACATCATGAGGTTTGATGGTGCACCAGATTTGGGTGGTTGTTCTGCCGTTGTATCAGGCAGTGGGCAAGGTTCAATGGATTGTGGTGAAGGTGTTGGTCCTGCCCAAAATCCTAGACTCATGTTCAGGATGTTTGACATGGAGATGTACACGGTGGATCCTCTGCTTGCTCAGCCACCACAGCCTATGCAATTCTGCTCAAGATCTTCCAATTCCAACCCAGTGCCACCGCCAGTCTCACCACCAAAGTCTCCTCCACAACCACAATTCAAGCTACCTCCAATGCCAGGACTTCCGCCACTGCCACCATTGCCTCCACTACCACCAGTGATTTTCCTAGAAGCTTCAGCATGCTCATCAGAGTAAGTTTTATGACATTTAACCAAGGATAGTATTCAGCTTCAGGTACGAAGGGATTAATTACATTCTCATGGTTGTTGAAACATTAAATCAATGGGACCACAACCACACCACACCTGCATAAATGCACACTAAGGCAAAGTAGGAGTTGCATTGCCACTACTGTCCACCATGAAAGTGATAAAGAAAAGAAAAAGTAATCAAGTATTTGAATTGGCACAGGGTTCATGGTTTTATGAAATCTATACCTAAAAAACTTCAACTCTTGCTATGAAAGTCATGATATTTGTTATTAGCTATATATATAAGCTTCCTTATACAAAATGAGGACTTTCATAAACAGGTTTAATTTATTAACACGAATGTCAATGTTACTTAAATTGTCAGGAAGTGGACAATGCCAGAATACAAATGCTACTGGAGGGGTGTGAACCGGGACACTAAAGTTGCAGTAGCTTTTGGAATGGTGGCAGCAAGGAGATACGGAACAGACATTACACTGTGGAATGGGTTGCAAGGGAGAGGAGACCCTTACAGGACACTTTTGAGAGAAGGGGTCACTGCACTTCTTAACTCTTACAACACCCTCCAATTCTCTTACCATCCGCTTGGTGTAGTTGAACACATGAATGAGGCTTTGATGGGTTCAACTAGGAGTGTCCTTCTCACTGCTCTACGCTTCAAAAGGGCTAATTCTGGTGCTGGAAATGTCACCTGCAAATTCACCCCTTGCAAGTAATCTATAGCCTTCCAGCCTTTTTAGCATGTTTGGAAGATGGTTATTTTGGGGGAATATTTTTAAAGCTGTCTTAAAAATATATTGATTAAAAACTTTTGACCCTGTGATAAACTAATCCAAACAGGCAACTAGAATATTCAATATTGTTCTATAGCTTATGTCATTATAATTACTGTATAAATGGAGATATGGGGTGCGTTGAATGGTTTTGTAACTGAGCTGCATTTCTTCATTATAATATCTGTACTGTTTTTTAAGATAGTTGTTACTTGTTCCAGAATCTAAATGCCTCTTGAACCTGTTTTGTTCGAGTAACTAGTGAATAATTAAAACTTTAGAAAGGTAGACTTTAAGCATTCTGCAGTAGTTCATGCCTTCATCAAGATATAATGAACAAATTTCTTTGCAAATGGAACTTATCAATGTCTTCCCTGCATCTTTTTTCTTATAAAAGACCACATATAAGACATACTCAACCTGAACCACTATGGGAGGTAAAACTCTCCCTCATAATATTTAATGCAAGCTACATACCTAAGCTTAGTCTACTACAATTTATAAGTTTGAACTAATATCTTGTTGACCAAAAAACAATGATTCATTTGTCCCTATACCGCATCATGTTTCTCCACTTGTCCTTCAAATCACCCTGACAAAAATAATTTGATTGTCATCATTCATCAAATGCATTAAATTCAAAAAAATAAATCCATATACACTAAAATAGGAAAATAACCGTAGGCTTACATCAGTTCTCTCTTCGAATATATCTTCATGAGCATTTAATATCAATTTCCAGTTTCCACAGCCAAACCTGAACAAGAGAGAACACAAAGAAACAAAGAGTTTCACACTTCATCAAATTGTAACTGCTGAGATTTAACCTTAACTGTAGAAAATTGAATGACAATGTAAAAGCATAAAAAGACGAGGAATACAAAAACTAATGTCACTGAAAGTTGAAATAGATAATGAAAATATATTGTTGAAATAGTTAGAACAACCACATACTTGTTTACTGCTTTCTCTAGAGTCTCTTCTTCCAATTTACTCCATTTTCTTGTTCTTCTCCTTTTTACAACATTTGTTGGTTCATACGTCTTCAAAGGAGAAACTTTCTCCCTCAAAGGGCTAGGCAGGTGAGGACGATTTGATGTCCCGGATTGAAAGTCATCTATAAAATCATCGCACTGCACAATAAATCAATAACTAATATATTAATTTAAGAGTCATAAAGAATCAATCATCAAAATAAAAACATACAGGCATGGTTACCTCATTAGCATGAGCATTAGTAGTTGGTGGTGAAACATCACTCTTGCAAGTTGTTGATGTATCCATTTTCTCAACAGCATTAGTAATGCACTTGCCATCATGCAGATGATTATCCTTCTGAGTTTCTATTGAAGAAAAAATGATGAAAAAATCCATTGAAAAGAAATAGTGCTAATAGCAATGCTAGTTTTGTGTTTCCAACTTGTGTTGAAGTGCTGATAATTTAAAGTGTGAATGAGGATTCTTAGGAGTCAATGTCCAAAGCTCCTAAATGGAGTTTTCTCTTCCTACTCAACCACTTAAATAGGTGTATCCATACACCCATGACTGTAGGCTTTCATTGAAGTATCACAGTAAAGAGGTTCACTTGGCTAAATTTGAGAGGGTTAAAGGGCTCCCTAGAGTCAGAAGTAACTAAGACCATGAAGCCATCTTTGTTTTAGCCTTTAAATTGAGAAGAGGGCTCATTCAAATGCTAGTCTTGCCTTTAAACACTTAGTAGCATGTTTGGATTAACTTATTTTCTCTCATAATCAATTATGACACTTGTAAGCTTCTCACATAAGGTTTCCCTCATAATTGATTTTGATTAAAAACTCAATTTTAGGAAGATTTTCCAAACATGCTAAATTGTCTTTCATATTTTCTAATGGAAATGGAGGGAAAACAACCATTACAATTAAAAAATACCAACAAATTAAGTTGTTTTGGGTTCTAACTTGCATGGACCATTTATAAAGTGTGGGAAAAAGGAAAATAGTTCACCAAAAACACAGAACAGGGTTGTGAAAATTGGCATAGAGGGAAAAAAAAAAAAGCAAAGAAGTGAAGAAAGTACCCTTATGTTGCTCTTCCTGTGGAGGCAAACACGGCTCTCCAGCAGCATGGGCGACAACCACTGCCTCATTCTCCGCAGCCAGCTCAAGAAAAGAAGGGTCAATGCTTTCCCACAGCTCTGCCAGAAAAACCTTGAGCCGGTTAATGGCGACCGTGTTATCGGTGACTGCAAACCGGTCCCTGAGACATGGATCATTCAGTGAAGCCTCAATGTTGATTCTCCACATATCCAACTCGTCGGAGAACAAGAGGCTTCGTTTTTCACCACCGGGCGAGGGTTTCAAGTTACTAACCCTGTCACACCATATTGTCTTGACAGCATCAAAGTAACGAGGAATAGAGACATCCACTCTGAGGAACTTGAGGGTGGATTCAACCGCCACCGCACAATAGGCGGCGATAAAGGCAGCACTGACGGGAGAACCCTCGGAACGAAGAAGTTCTTCGAGAATCTCCAGTATTTCGAGCATGGATTCATCGATTGACACTCTCGTCAGCCGCTCTTGAAGGACTCTGAGGAGAAGAGTCTTCATGAAGTATGAGTTCCAGTTTGGAGCAACCGCGATTTTGCGAACCATTTCTTCGATTATGCTGTTACTTATGGTTCGCTTTCCGATTAAGAACTCCAACGCCCAGCGTCCAACATCGCCGTCCATTTTGGACTTCTCTTACAAGTAGCTTCTACCGATTCTCTCTGCTCAACCGTAACTACGGCGACCACATTTTCGTTTATACAGAAATCAATTTACAGTGTTGAAATTGCAAAAACGGAAGGCGGGAAGGGAGTGGTTTTCCCTCCACCCCATGACCTCAATTCTCACCCCACTTTCTTTTGAAAATTCCAAAATGACCCTTTTCTATTTCAAGTACTCACCCTGCCTCTTTTAGCTTTAAATCTGGGTAAATATTTAATACAAACTACCATGTTTTTTAAAATCAAGTTGCTAGGAAGTTGTGAAAAAATAAACTATAGAGTTTTTAAAATTTTGGTAAATAAGTTATCGGGTTTCAAATCCAGTATATAAAATAATACAAATTATTAAAATTTTGGTACGTAAGAAGTAAGAAGTTACATAAAATTAAACTACTGGGTTTACCTTATGGGTTTTATTTCCCAGGATGAAGAGATTTTCCAAAGAGTGAATGTTGTTTCGTAGTTTCAATTCCCGAAAGAAATTAAATTTTCAAAAAGTAAATGTTATATAGTTAACACATTACCGGAGTTTAAATCTTGTAAGCAATTTTGATTTTTACTGTATCGGCTTTTAATATCCAATACGTTAGCAACGAAAATATATACCGAGTTCATTTTGAGAAGAAAAAAAAACTTTTTACAGACAGCCAAAAGCTGCTGGTAATCAGACAGCTTAAAACTATTGGTAATGCTTAACTACCGACAACCAAAAAACTGTGGGTATTGGCCTTAATAAACGTCAATTTTACCTAGTTTTTCATTGCTATTTAGGCACTTATCTTTTTGATTCATATGAAATTTCTATGAATTTTACTCTCTTTTGATTAGAACTTGTAGAAATGAGAAATTTTAGTTAGAATATGCTTTTTGCTTGTTTCCAATCTCAGTGTGTTGTATGATTGAATTTTCAAAGGAAAACGAAGATTTGAAGAAGGTTTCGTGCTAAACATCAACTTTAAGGGTGCTAAGCACCATTTAGATATGATTGGCATGAAGGACAGTGTGCTAAGCACTCTAGGCGGTTTGGAAAACCTAAATTTGAAGGAAAAGGTGTGTTGAGTACTCTGACAAGGGTGTTGAGCACTCAGGCCTCGTCAGTAATTTTAAAGAGAGCTTTCAAAAGTTATTCGTAATTACAGACGGTTTAGGATGATAAAAAGTATAGGGTAGAGGACATTGTCCTCTTAATTGTGAGTTGGGAACCGTCGTGAAATAAGGAACACGTTTGAAGCTTGAGTTTTTCTTTTCTTTTCAGAGAGTGAGTCGTCTCTAAGACTGCACCTCCATTGCTGAAATCTGGTTCTGCTTTCTCTGCGTTTGCACATTCTTTGTTTATAACATACTCTGCTTTAGAGTTGTGAAGAAGGAAAGGAGTTGGAAAGGTATGGGAAGGAGAGATGGGTTTATTAGAGGTCCTTACTGAGTTAATTAAATAAAAGTGGGGTCATTAAACTAAAATACCTAAATAATGTGTATAAATTAAGTGTATTCATTTTATTACATTTCACCAATGTATGAGATACATTCATCTATATTTATGACACCACAATACACCTGTATACAATTACATTGCTGGTAAATTTCATGCATTAAAATTAATTGGGGTTTTTCTAAATCAACTTAAATAAAGTTTGAGTTAAGTTACCATAATTTTAGGTGGACCAATCATATTTAAAATAAGTGAATTAGAAATTTTATGTTTACAATTTATCTTAAAATCATTGATCTATCTAGAATTAATTAAAGTAATTTAATCCAAACTTTTCGAGGAAGAGTCATTAAATTAGTTTATAGAAAGTCATTTAAACATGTGAAAAGGACTTTTCTAATATGGTTGACAGCATGTAGAAGTTTTAAGCCTGAAATAAAAGCTGGTTTCGTTGGTGGGGAAAAGGCTCACATATACGTGCAGGTGAATTAAAAGTCAAAGGTCAGTGATGAATATTTGTTTGGCCTTAAATATTAAATATTACTCATGCAAAAAATTATATGTTTTATTTTTAGTTTTGCAAGTTGTTTTTCCATTTAATTTAGATTTGAAAATACTTTTACGTGCGCCTAGATCTGCTCTACAAGCAGCAAATTTTTCTCATATTGTAAAAGTCTAAATTGAATAGATGAAAAAATAATTAGCCGAGACAAGAAAAACAACACATATAATTTTTAAACAAATTTTTTTTTCTAGAAACGCGCTACCAGCTGCCCTATTATGCAACTAATAAAAATGTGTTGAATTCTATTTCCCCATCTAAGAAATGGCCGTTTCAGAAGGCAAAGAGTCAAACTAAAAGAACGTGAACCCTCATCATACAAAACTATGTATGCCTGTTTGGAAGGGCAAAGAATCTATGCACGAGTACCCTCAAAACGCCCTTCCAAAAATAGTGACATAACCGTAATGTCAACGGGAGGATACATAAACCATTCATTTCTTGTGCATGCATGACCTGAACAAATTGCACGAGTAACATGCTGACATATAAAAAGTACTAGTCGAAGAAGAAGAAGATAGACGCATAATGCAATCTTATTTTATTCCATTATTCAATATTTTATTCATCAAGCTTATTTATTTTAATACAGGATAGATTTTCAGATAGCTTGAGAATCTGATGATACTTCTTCTTCATAGGGAAGTTCCAAGGTGCGATAAGTTGGAGGCTTCCTAACTTTAGTTGCTTGCTCAAAAGCATATGCAACCTCAATCAGCGTTGGCTCTGAAAAGTTAAGTCCTGAAAAACTAATGCCAAATGGAACCCCTTCTTTAGTATACCCAGCAGGCACATTGATTCCTGGGTATCCTCCAATATCAAGAACATGGTACACTTGTGAACCCGGAGTCACCACCGCATCAAGATCATAATCCTTTATCAGCTTCTCAAAACCTTCCCTGGATAGTCTTGCCAAATTCTCCAAAGCCTCTCTCTCTTTTGGACCAATTCCATTTGTCTTTTGGGCTTCCAACATGAAGTCTTGACCATACTCATTCAGCTTTTCCTGCACAATAATGAAAGGGCAGTAATGATCTAATTTGATCATTTTTAATGATTAAGCACGAAAGTAGTACATATATATGGAAAAAGATCTACAAACCAGTTCGGGATTTTTTATGTTAAAGTTTATGACATCTTCCAAAGATCTTACTGGAGAATCCACCAAGCCTTGAAGATATGCATTTAGGGCTAGTTTGAACTCAGCATAATATAACGCTTTTTCTCCACTTTTTACTACATCTTGAATGTCACTCATATGGGGTATTTCAAGATTGTCTATCACCACCGCTCCCCTTCGCCTTCAATTTCCAAATAGTTACATGTTAATTATGTCAATTAAAATAATAAATCAATTTTTTTTCTAAAAATAAGAAAAAAACCAAAAAATAAATATTTCTTTTTTTAGTTTTCAAAAGAATCTCACAGCCGACAATCATAAAATTAATCATGTCGCTGAAATCCGTCGATAATCATCTTCTAATAAATTATTTTCTACACACACTGCCTTTGAAATCGAACCCTCAAGTCCAACTATGTTAGACGTTGTTTTGTTTAATATTGAAGTTATTAGTGTGATTAATTTACCTTAAGGTTCGTAAATGCCTTTCGAAAACTTGAGTCTGGTAAGGACTATTTATAAGATTTAAGTAAGGGGTCCTCACGACGCCTAATCTTTTACCAACAAGGCCGTCACATTTAAGGTATTGTCTATATCCCCCTGGAGGAATATTTCTTGCACAAGTTACAGTTGGGGGATCATTGTAGTCAGGTCCAACAATGGCATCTAGAACATACACCGCATCAGATACAGTCCTCGTAGTTGGCCTGGAAAATTAACAAGCTAGTTAGATTAATGTCATAAAATATGTATGTAGCTTTAAGAATTTTGATATACGTATGCTTTCATTTCAAAGTAATATAATTAACTTTTTTATATATACATTGGTTAAATTTCTCTATATAATTACTTACCCACTAGTATCTTGTCTATTAGTACATGGGATAGTTTGATCCCTGCTAACGAGACAAACGGTTGGTTTGATGCCTACTATTGAATTTTGATTTGCTGGGCATAAAATTGATCCGTTTGCCTGGGTTGAAATTGACACTGAAACTAAATTTGCTGCAGTTGATATTGCTGATCCGCTGCTAGATCCACATGGATCTGCTGACAAAACATATGGATTCTGCACGCACAATATTCATAAATACATACAACTTAATTACTCATAATTGTAATTGTAATTATTATAAAACCACGGCTAAGACAATGTTCAAGCTACCTACATGAACATGATAATGTTATCTAAACCTAATCCACTACATGGTCATAATGTTTTAACATTTTATGTGGTTTCCCTCATAATCAATTCTAAAATTCAGAAACCACTTTTGATGAGAATTGAATCTGATTTTAAAATTTAATTTTAGAATGATTAACGTAACTAATTACCTTTCCATAGCCACCTCTAGCACTCCAACCATTTGGAGAGATGTTAGTTCGAAAACTAGACCACTCATTCAAGCTGGCCTTCCCCAAAAGGATTGCCCCGGCTTGCCTCAACTTAGAGGCGACGCCGGAATCGCGAGGCACGACGGAGCCGAGCAACGCGAAGGAGCCAGCGGTGTTGTTCATCTTGTCCTTAGTTGCAATGTTATCTTTGAGGAGTACAGGAATGCCATGCAAAATAGGCAACGATTGCCATGGCAAGGTTCTGCGCTCGTAGTCCGCCGTATCCGCTTGGGATAAGGCATCTGGGTTCACCTCTATCACACCGGAGAGTATCGGGTTCAGCTTTTGGATTTGTCCTAAGTAACACTGAACCAGTTCCCTAGACGTGAGGCGATTCTGGAGAAAAGCATTTTTAATTTGATCTATAGTTGCTTCTCTGAATCGGAATGTGCACGCCATGATGGTGTGCGATCCATACGAGAACATCACAAGTAAGAGAACAAAGAGGCCACACAAATTCAAGGATGCTTTGGTAGCCATGAGAGCAAACCAAAAGAGATAGCTTCTCTTGTGTGATACAATGCATTGTGCACTACGACCTATAACATTTATAGGGAGAAAAAGTATGTTCACACTATACCTACGGAGATAAGTATGTTCACACTATACCTACGGAGACATATGAAAGAGAAGATAAATAAATGCATGAGTGATATGCGTTTTTTTTAGAAAATAATTAATCATTTGTTTTTAAATTAGGATAGTATGATTTATTCCTAAAATTAAATTAAATTCAAATAAGGTTTATACCCACCTACCAACTAAAATAATACACACATGCTAACTAAAATAAGGTATAAATCCTAACTACCCCATTATGACCTACCTACTAAAATCTTACCCTAAATATTAAATAAGTAATGAATCATGACTAATTAATATTAAATTTTAACCAAATCTTAAGATTTTGAAAAACAATATTTTTTATTAATATTTATAAAATTTATTAGAAATGTTAAATAAGAAATGAATCATAACTAATTAATATCAAATTTTAATAGGAACAAAAATTGATATTGATTACAAATGTTAAAACCCTAACTAATTAATACTAAATTAAATATATTTTTTTGAAATATGAATTTTTATTAACAATTAGTCTAATTAATATCAAATTTTTAACCAAATCTTAAGATTCTTAAAAAAATATTTTTTAAATAATTAATATTTATAAAATTTATTACAAATGTTATATAAGGAACGAATCATAACTAATTAATACCAAATTTTAATAGAAACAAAAATTGATATTGATTACAAATGTTAAATAAGGAACGAACCCTAGCTAATTAATACCAAATATTTGACGAAATTTTAAAATAAAAAACGAATCATAACTAATTAATACCAAATTAAATATATTTTTTTGAAATATGAATTTTTATTAACAATAGTCTCCTCACTTGATGCTATAAATTGTACCACTACGGTTTCTCTCTATCTTTTTTTGAGATGTGCTATATTGTCATAATTATTTCCATTAAAACACACTCTTATCGCTTTGAGTTGCATTATATCTTAAAAATCATTAAATAAATTGTAATTTTTTACTTTTTTATCAGTTTCCAAATGCATGCCGTCTTCACATATTTAATAGTATAAATACCAAAAGTACTTATCTTCTATCTCCTCTGTTTGCAGCCATGGTCAAACAATAGAAATTCTTTTACAACAATTACTTGTGAGATTGTATAAATCACTCAAAGTAAATATTTGGTAAACTCACTTTGATCTTAGCCTCTTAGGTCACCAATATATTTTGACATGTATCATAAGATAGAATTTTGCATGTCAAAATATTATTAGACCACCTATACTATATTAGTTTTACTTTAAAGTTGCAAATTATCAATTTAATTATATTTCTATGAAACGGTTGTTAAAATCACACATGTGAGAGAGTTTGCCCAAATTTAATGTATCAATAGCATAATTTATAAATAATAATTGATAATTTTTTTCATTTTAAACCCTTCATGTCAAATATTTTATTATTATAGTAAACAATTGAAATCGCGGTTTTTCCTTCCTGTACGGGTATGGAGGAACAACTAAAACACTTGTATGGAACACTCTATCAGCATCCATTAGATCGAGAGGTGATATTGTCATTAATTTTAACTCGAGGTGTTTGCTGCACTGTTGTTGCCCGGAGAGAGGACGGCGCACTCCAAACTAAATATTCTTATACCAATAATCGAGAAATCAACATGACAAAATAACATCTAAATTTAGCACAAGATGTAGCGTGGTAGTTATATAACTTTATCCCTCGATCATGTAGAAGGGGGTTTCGATCCTTGCCCATGTAAGTTAAGCGCAAATTGTCGCCAACCGTTTACTGCTGAGTAACTATTTAGGGTGTGGAACCATGATTGCAGCAGCTGAATTCAAATTTCTCATTGATTAAGTTCATCAAGTAGCTAATGAGATTAAGTGCGCACAACCCTTGAATGTTGTGCGCCATAAATCAATCAAGTAAATTTGTGGATTTACCAATGCTAGTGCTCCATAATCATGATGTCTCACTTTGCCATTAATTGACTGGGGCGTGATTTCCAGATGAGCGTTGATGAAAGATATTTTAAGAAGAAGGTTTCCTCAACCAGCTACAATTAAATCTCTTTCAAAACTCAATCGTAGTATAGTATTGTGTTTTTATCGCCTCCACAGAGATTGTGTTCTAATATTAATCCTACTAATTATTCACTTTAAAATGCAAAGAAAAACAAAGATTTGGGGGGAAATAGATTCAATTGTTCAAATGTATAAAGAAAACAAAGAAAGCGAAAAGATCTGTTGTGAAACTTAGTTTGGAAGATAGTACATTGGTTAACTTTCCCAATTATCACCTATATGCCCTAACCAATTTTTTTTATATGAAATCAAAACTATCTCTATGGTAATTTCTTTACTCGACTAGAATACATCTCCGTAGGGAGAAAAATCTAACTATACGCACGTGAATACGAATAGCGATGAATAATGTGTTTTCATTTCAGCATCTATATAACTATACGCACGTGAATAAAAAGCCAAACGCAGGACTTGCCGAATTGGGAGTAGTCCTTACCATACAAAATTGCCCGTTTGGAATGGCAAAGAATCTCAATCTGGTGACTGGTGAGTGGTGACCACTGCCATCAAAACACTTGCACACCCTTCCCAAAATACTACTGTCAGTAGGGATACTACTTTGTCTTCTTTTCATTATCCACAAATAGCCATACTAGTACTTTGGAATGGTTTCTTCCGCAGGATTTTCACGTATATAAAATTTGGGCCGTAAAAAATGATTATGTAGTGTGCTCATGTAGTTTTTTTTGTGAAAATTGATGTGATATATTAGGGCTATCCATCGGTCGGGTTTGATTTCGAACCTCGGGTGTGGTCGAGTGAAAACCACCAAAGACTCAGATTTGCCACCGTCCGACACTAGCAAGCGGGTTGTTCAGTTTCAGATTCGTGGGTCACGGGTTCGCCGGACAGGTCCAACGGGTTTCAGATCCAGAAGAAAAAGGTTGAGAGGATGAGATCGAGCCAGATTGGAACCGAAAGAAAAAGGTTGAGAGGATGAGATCGAGCTAGGTCAAGGCCATACAACACCAAACGAACCCAGACACAGAGAGAAGAGGAATAGCCAGAACCATAAGAAGCCAGGTCGAGTAAGCGGTGGATGGCAGCGACGCGTGGTGGTGCGCAGGAGAAGAGCGCTTGCGGCAGAGAGAAGAACGTTTGCGGCGGAGACATCGCGTGGTGGTGGGCACTACAAAGACAATTAGAAGAGAGAAGGAGATTCTAGAAAGGGGAGTGAGGGCGACGTGTCCTTTGTTGCAACCTTCATCGACACCACCTTGGTCCTCGATCTCATCTACTCATCTTTGAGATCGAATTCGATTCTGTTCTTCTTCTTCAACCTCCAGGCTATATAATCACCAAATGGCTCGATCTCCTTCTTCCTTCTGGTTTGCTAGGGTTTCTTCACCCCTAGATCCTATAGCGGCGGGCGGCGACAGCTTGTTCTGGAAATGGAGAGTGAAGTGGGTTTGATTGAAGTGGGTTAGCGTTTGGAGTGGGCTCTTTTTTTTATCACTTCCCTCTCTCACCTTAGGCTAGGCCCTGGACTACATAACCTTTTTTTTTATTTCAGACCTGGTTCGGTCGGTTGACGGTCCATTCCGATTTCGACTGAACCAAACCAACCAATTAAATGAAAAACCAATTTCAATTTAAGCGGGTTCGGCCGGACCGAGTGATCTTGGATAGCCCTATGATATACAATAGATGTAATAAGAAGTGGGAGATATAAAAAAAAAATTGTGTTTAATTTGCTTGTCATTAAACCAACACATTATTATTTTATTTATCTTGATTTCTCATTTGTAACTCCATAAATAAATATAACAATTTTTTTCAATCCTGTAAATATTCTTTAAATATGTGGTATAGCTGATGTAGTCATCCATTTATCATAATGTTAGTATTTAGGCTCTGTTTGAAACAACTTATTTAAGTTTACTTTACGGTATAAATGTTTGTGCACCCATTTAAAATAACTTATATATATAAATTATCATATATCAATAAGTTGTTTTCAGCTTATTTTCATAAATTATTCAGATTTACTTATGAATATAGTTTATGCCTACATATAACTAATTTTCAGCTTATAAATTTCTCAAATTAGCTTATAAACAAGCGTTTGTGTGATAAGCGCTTGTGCGATAAAATTTTATTATTTTAAATATTTAATTAAGTTGTTTTTCTAAACTCATCTTTAATATAATGAGTTAACATGTATCTCGTAAAAACTTAGAAAAGTTAGATATAAAAATAGGGGAAAATTGTAGAGGATAAAAATAAAGCTCAAATTATTTTTTTTGAAGTTTTTTTTTGAACTATTTGAAGGTTAAATAAAGCTCAATTAATATATTTATAGAGTAAAAATATATTTCAACGTGAAATAAATGGCGGTTTCCATGCACGTGAATAAAGTTATTTATATGAGAGGGCACAGTGCAGTGCGTAACGTGAATAAAAAGCCGAAGATAATTAAATGCCCGTTTGGAGAGGCAAGGACTCTAGCTATTAAAAACACCCTTCCAAAAATAGCGCTGTCAGCCTGTCAGTAGGGGTTCTCAGGCCCAATAACCACTTAACCATAAGATACAATACAACACTACTTTTTGACCCCAAAAAATTCAACCCGGATTGGTTAAATGACCCCACGATTAAATGAGGTTATTTAACTTCATATCCACATGAACTAATAAGATTGTATTATTTATTTTTAAATTATTTTTAAATTTTGATTTTGGAACAGTCTTACTGATCTATGTGGACATGAGTTAAATATCCCCAATTAATCATGCAGTCATTTAGCCAACCTCACATCTACTTGTCTTCCTTTTAATTATTTTCAATAACATAATTTGACCCAATACTCATAAATAAGTATATGAATGTGTGTCAATAAAGATTTGGTAGGTTCAGCTCATATCACCCCTTAAGACATGTTTCTGAGACCTTTGGTCATTTATAAAGGTATTTGCAGAGACCATCAGCACACACTAAGACACCACTACAAACCTTACATCAACAGCAACAATTAAACATATAACCCTATGAGGGAAAACGAGCTATAGTTACCAACTAAATCAACATGTATCGATCTCACACATTTGATATCATGTTTTTTCTTCTTTCAAAATAATAATAATAATAATAATAATAATAATAATAATATTTACTTAAATAGGTTGATATCTTAGTCGTAGTTTTTTTTTAACTAAATAGGTTTACATGTTAGTATTGTGTTTTTAATTAAATAACCTTTCAAAAAAAAAGTATTGACCTTATTTATTTATGAGTTTGGTCTGTCCTGACATTAATTCAGGATAAATCATAAGTTCCCATGAGCTACGAGGATCTACATATTCCCACCTTTATTTGCAACTGAACTCCATAGACTATAATAATTGCTTTTTTTTTTTAATATATTCAACCTTTTTTTTAAATATTGTCAAACTCGTGATAGTTTACTCAATGAATGTTGGTCGAAGTGGTTCAAAGTCGATGTTTGAACCCTGGGGCCGAGAATTCAATCTTTAGGAAACGTATTATAGGGAGACCTTTGACCTTTACCACACAGGAGACGTATATAATTGTCTCAAAGAAGATACATGTGGTTCAAATAAAAAACTCACTATATTCAGATATATAAAAGAGAAGACTTTTTTTTTTGAAACTATAAAAGAGAAGACTTAATATTTAGAGATTTTTATAAAAAGTATGGGTCGTTCGCGTTTATCTAAAAATAACTTGGGTAGTAATTGTCGTATTTTAACTTTTTAAGGATGTTTTTGCGTATAAGTCTTATTGGTTTTCATTTTCATTTTCTCTCTTATCTATTGCAACAAATTTTTTATAAGCTAATTAAAATAATTTTCAGATAATTTAATTTCTTCTTTTTAAATAATAAAATTTCAAAAGTTTAAATAAACCTCGAGATTTTGAAATTTTTTTTTTTTTCAAAAGCTGAAACAAATATGCTCTTAAACTGTTTTCATCTTAGCTTTTGAATATCTTCCGATGTAAAAAAAATCTTAGTTTTGAATATTGCATCCATTTTCTCTTTATTTATTTTTCTGAAAATATTATTTATTAATGGAGGGTGGGTAAACACCCCAAATGGGTCAGGGCCAATTATTATACAACCACAGCGCAGGGCTACATTCTCTTATTTATGTTTTTTTTTTGTCAAACTCTTTTATTCTTTCGAGTTTGGGCCTTAGGCTTGAACAAACATATTTTAAGTTTTAAAAGCTCGTATGCTGCATTGGGCATGATTGTATAATGTTATAATGCATTATAAATTTATTCATTGTTTGGTGGTAAGGGGTTGGCTAAATGACCCCATGATTAATTGGGGTCATTTAACCTCATGCTCACATGGACCAATAAGATTATCCTATAATTAAAATTAAAAAATAATATGAAAATAAATAACACAATCTTATTGGTCCATATGGACATGGGGTTGAATGACCCCAATTAATCATGGGGTCATTTAGCCGACCCCACATTATAATATGTAGATATATCAAAAAAACATTGTATTTTATAAGCTTATCTATCAATTTACTTTTATATGTTAAAATGATAGATGATTTAATCCAACATATAAATGATGGATAAAAGTAATTTGGTTAAGGGACTAAGTGAGCAACTCCCACACCACACCTAGCTAGTGGTTTGGTTAAGACAAGTATGTTTATGACACCCATATATACAAGTGGAGCAATGAAGGATGCAAATGAGTTATGACTCACTACCAATAATACAATGACTAATGAGGGTGACGCCTCTCCACATTGTAATCAAGGGGGCCTTCCCATCCCAATTTAAAATCCTTCAAGATCACCATACAAAACATGAGCGACTAAAACACCATACTCATCTTATCATAATTTCACAGCTTTTGTCCTGTTCACAAATTATTCACCAACCCTATGACTAATGCAGCATTTATCTCCTCATTATAAAAATAAAAATTGTGTTAATAATAAGAGAGTTGAACAATTTTGCATTAAATTATAAATTCAAATCTCAGTAGTTATTATTATTATTATCAAGACTTTTATGTTGAACAGCGAAGTTCAGCTGGAACAAAAAGCAAAACTAAAGAAAAGGAAGAACTAGGAACTACTTTTCATTATCATTTGATAGTTGATACTGAAGATGGGTTCTCAGGTCTCTAAGCAGGTTGAAAGAAGAAAGACAATCCATACCCAGAAGAAAACTCTGTATGATCTGAAAAGCTCAGGGGAAGAGTACCCTGGCTCTGAATATCACCCCTCAGACAGAAAAAACTGGATGGGTGCTCTCAACCCAGAGAAACTTCACATCAACCAGATTGTTTGGCCTGGAACCCATGATTCTGCAACAAACAAGATTGGAATCCCACTTGTCACTCGCCCTTTTGCTCAATGCCAATCACTCTCCATCTATAACCAGCTTGTCAAGGGTACTCGTGTTCTCGACATTCGGGTGCAGGAGAATCGTCGCGTTTGCCACGGGATCCTAGTCACTTACAGCGTCGATGTTGTCATCAAAGATGTCAAAAGGTTTTTATCAGAAACACAGCATGAGATCATAATCTTCGAGATCAGAACAGAGTTCGGCCACGAGGACCCACCTCAATTTTCCAACTACTTGGAGGAAAATTTAGGTGAGTACTTGATTCCCCAGGATGATCACGTTTTTGGAAAGACTATTGCAGAGGTGTTACCAAAGAGGATTATATGTGTTTGGAAGCCGAGAAAATCGCCGCAGCCTAAAACAGGGGATCCCCTGTGGAGTGCAGGGTTTCTGAAGGATAATTGGATCAACACGGATCTACCATCGACCAAGTTCGATGGGAATTTGCAGCATTTGGGCGAGCACCCACCGGTTACGGCGAGGAAATACTTCTACAGGGTGGAGAACACGGTCACTCCGGTGGCTGATAACCCTGTTCTGTGTGTGAAACCCGTCACGGGACGCATTCACAGGTATGCTAGGCTCTTCATCGCTCAGTGCTTCGCTAAGGGCTGCGCTGATAGGCTTCAGGTTTTCTCCACTGATTTCATAGATGAGGATTTTGTTGATGCTTGCGTTGGACTCACCTATGCAAGGGTTGAAGGAAAAGTCTGAAAGTTCTCTTTAATTGTTCTGCCATGTGTTGTGGTTCCATTCCATCTCTTTAATTATTCTTGTTCCTTGGTGCTGTTTTCTGCATTATCTGTAGATCATAATGCTCCTGTACTGTATATTTTATTTGTGGGTGAATTTGATTGTAAATTGTGTAATTATACCAGAATACAACATGTTATATTATCTCTGGCTTTTAAAATGGCTCTTGCTTTCGTTTAATTTTTAGATACCATGGAATATCAGAGGGTAGATACAACTAAGAATATGAATTTCATTCAATTCAATTCCACCAAACTAGCTATGGCATTTGCTCTAGTAACACTACCAAGCTGCACAGCAAGTGTGGATACTACTAACACAAATTACAAAAGGATACAAAGTTTAGTGTGCATGGAGAACAAAGATGTACTCATTCATCTATGATGATGGTAATAGCATTTTTGAATTTGAAACTAAAGTTTCTAGTAAAATTAGCAGTTTCATATATAAAAATAAGAATCACAATGTAACAGTGAAATGTCTAGTTTCTTCACCTTGACTGAGAGAGAATGTTGAACTTGTAGTCCTGTTGTCATACTTGACACTAATTCTATATTCTCCCAAGAACCCATAAAAGCTATGGGAACCTTGCTTATCTGCAACTCCCTCCACACGACCAGTTTGCCACTCTTTAAGAAGCATGTCCACCACATCACCTGACGGGAGGTTCTTGAAATCTTTGTCTGTGAGGCACATTTGGTAGCACCCATTTGGATGAAGTGCAGTCCAAAGCATTATCCCATTCACAGAAGGATGTGAGAAGCCTTCCCTCAACACTTGTTCCAAATAAATTGCCTAAGCAACAACGAAGAGATTGATTCAGTAAGGCAAAAAGGCAATTCCATTTTAATTTTGTTCAATATATATATTTGAGAACTTAAATTGCTCTAGCTCACCTGTTTATCTTGATCAAGTGTCTTGCTTATATCAACCTCAGTAAGCCAAATAGGAAGATCTAGTGTTGCCAACTTGTCTAAGATAGCTCTGATAAGGGGAGGATTAGGTGTTGTGAAGTGACCCTCCAAGCCAATTCCATCCATAAAGACACCATTTAGTTGTAGTTCTCTTATCTTTGAGATATAAGCGTCAACAGTGGAATTCACATCACTGCATGTTTCCACAACATTGAAATCATTCATAAAAAGGGTTGCTAGTGGATCTGACTTATGTGCAGTTTCAAAGAAATGCACTGTGGCATCAGGTCCAAGCCTTTGCTCGTAGAAATCAAAATGAAGCATTTCATTGCTGACATCCCAGTGTATGAACTCTTCTTTGTATTGGTTCATGAGACTGTGTATTCGGGAATTCACCGCAGATCGTAACTGAATACCGGTAAGATTAAGAACCCATGCTGGAGTGTATTTAGGGTCTTCCCAGAATATATTGTGCCCTCTAGCAATGATTTTATTGGCTCTAACAAATTGCAGCATCTGGTCTGAAATGGTGTAATTGACCTTGCCTTGGTGAGGTTCAGTGGCGTACCATTTGAGCTCATTTTCAAAGACTGCAGCATTGAACCGCTTCACAAACCAATTCTGTACAAACAGAGGAGTGAAGCTTATCTTGTGACTATGTTGTGGAAAATGTTAGTGGGACACATAAAAATATACCATTCCAAACCTGATAGGGCAAGTTTCCAAGAATGGTCTTTGCTATGGCAGATCCAATTGGAAAGTCCTTAGAGATTTGTTCTATAGAGATAGAAGCTCCTTTCAATTTCCTTCCATTAGTATCTGAGACATGAATAGTGACGGCACGCTTTCTTTGCTATCAAATGCAAGAGGGAAGCAAGATTAAATTCTTCATCCTTCTGCTGTTTGCTCTATAAGCACATGCATCACATTTTGATCAATTGATAGCATGTTTGGTTCCACGGTGAATAGTTTCATAATCGTTACTAGTTAGAAGTTTCTAGTATTAGTTTCTGAGTAAAGTTTCATGGATTTTGTGTAAATCATGAAACCAAACATGCGCTTAGTGTGTGTGTTTGGTTAAGTGATAGCTACAAAAGTCAATGCACTTGTAATCAAAAGTTGAAAATGCTAGAATTAATTTTGGAACCTAAATTGGTTTGTAAAAGCTAAACCTAGCTCTATCAGTTTGGTTGCTTGAACGTGGTGAGTAAAAAAGCAACAACTATGCATTAATCCATTGTTTTGATCAAGTAATGAAGTGAAATTTCTTGTACTCACATGATTAATAATATACTGTTGATTGATTCTCCATTGCTTCTTGGTAAATGGCTGGAGTGAGGGACTTGCTGTATCTATATTGACATCTTTACCACTTGCGTTCTGCATAAGTTACCAAATATCTTAAAGCAAATGACTAATTAAGCTGAATGCAATAATGAAGAAAAGCAAGGTACCTGAAAGAAGATTATGGATAAATTAGAAGGTGAATCCAGAACAAATCCACCCTTGAGAAATGACCAGCATCCACTCTTAGCCGAAACTGTCCCAATGCATACATATGTCTCATTTCCCGTTTGCAGGTTGGCACTTATCATAGCTGAATTTGAACCTTGAAGCCTCACCCATACTATAATAACACATAGTAAGACACCATCCCGTTAAAGTCTAGTTGGTTAGGAGATGAGGAAATGCAAAGAGTGTAAAGAAGATGAGGTTACTGGAAAAAGAGTAGATGGTGGCCTGAGTGAGATTGTGGAGAAGGAGTGAAGGCATAATGTAGGAGGAGGCAAATCTATCTTCAACATCAGCAACACCTTTGAAAATTCCTCCTCCGTAAAGTGGCTTCTCAGGTTGTTCTCTACACTGGAGTGTAAACCACACAACACAACACAAGTAGTCATTTTCAGTCAAAAGAATGAACATGAGTTAAAACTCACTGACACATGGAAACCTTCTACAGCTTTAATTGGTCTTCAAAAGACAGTTGAATGTTGAAATGCATGCGTTTAAATTGAATTACCTACCTCAGTGTAGGCAGTGGAGTCATACAGGGGGCCATCTGCAGCAAAGAAAACAAAATCAAGTCGATGAATATTATTGATTTGAATTTTGTCTCTCAAAATATATATTAAGTGGAGAAATTAACCATAGAGAGGAGAAGCGAAAGAAGGAAGAAGAAGAAGGAAGATAACTATTATGTGATGACAGCAGAATGGAATATCTTGCATCATTGGACTTGGAGCTGGTCACTGACGAGCAACAAAAGTGGAGTATGTTTTAAAGGGAGTGTGTGTTAAGTTAAAGCATATAAACAAATAAATACAAATGCCCGTGTTAGTGTTAGTGGTAGTGGTACTGTGTGCTGTCTCCTAGAAAACACGAGAGTGGAGATGGAAGGATAAAGAAACGACAAAATTAAAAAAGAATATATCACAAGGTAACAGAGGACATGTTTGAGTGTGAGTGTGAGTGTGAGTGTGAGTGAGGAGTCCGTGTCCTGCAGCTTGGTTCACATGCTGCTGCTGCTGCTGCTAATTCAAACTGTGAAAGAGGAAGGAATTCATGTGACTACTGTTAAGTGAAACTCCTACTACACACCCTACCACTCACTCTATATATATAATGCTTTGCAGATATGCAGATGCCGAGTTTTAAACTTTTATGCCCACTGGTCAATTGGTAATTAATGATGCACCACCAGTCTTAGTTACAAATTTTTACCAATAATTTATTACACCATCACCTAAACGGCTTCATCAGTAATTATAACTCATTTAATACACAATTTTCTACAAGTTTCATGTCTATAATTCTATGATCACTATTCACTAGTTAATGTAGAATGTACAACACTAGAGTACTGGTTTATTGTTTAAACTACATACAGCAAACCTCCCAACTCAGAACGAAAGCAGGTCATCCAATTTTGGAATAACCAAATATATTGATAAAGTTATGCGTGAATTTTTTGGTTATGTCAGAAAAATTACCATTGCTATCAATTGAAGTACTTTACTTTTGATCAAGAAAGGAAAAGAAAAATAAAATGGAGTCAGTACCACCTCCATAGTAATGAATGAAGCTTCAAAGGAGGACCATATATGATATGATACTACTCATTAGCTAAACCATATAGGATTGGCATGCGCTCTTATTTTTGGACCATAGGATGTGAGTTTCCTGCCACGGTGCACAATGTAGAGCTCTACCCACTCTTTTAAATGCCCATGCCATGTCCTTCAAGCACGGGTGACAATCACTTTGGATAGCACAAAAGAGGGGAAAACATAAATGGATCACAGAAAACCAAATGAACTTTCACAAAGATCACCGCGTGTTGTATGCTTTTAACTCAAGTTTGTTTTCCTTCCCAATTTGCTGCTTGGCATCAATATCATCAACCTCAATTCAAAATATCTTCATTTATTTTATACGGAAAAAAGAACATACCATATAATGGACAGGATCTAAATTCATCTTCATCCCTCCATGAAACTCATGATCTAACTAACTATGCATTGTGATTCAAGCTCGCTGCGCAAGTTCTAGACCATTAGAAATAAAATTAACGGTTTATACTTAGGATGGAGAGAGAAGCAAACTCGTGTAAACCAATTTGGATCTTGATCCGCTTGGATGACTCAAGGCTTCTTTTAAAGCCCAATAAAATAAGCGCTAACGCTTAAGGGCTCGGAGGTTGTGATCCCCTCAAATTATTTAGAACTTCTTTAAAGTCTAATAAGTGCTCACGTTTAAGGGTCTGAAGAGATGTGATCCCCTCAAATGATTTAGGACTTTTTTAATGCCTAATAAACACTCACACTTACAGGTCCGGAGGGCTGTGATCCCCTCAAATGATTAATGACTTCTTTAAAGCCCAATAAGCACTCACGCTTAAGGGCTTGGAGGGCTATGATCCCCTCAAATGATTAAGGCTAGAGAACAATGATGAATAGTTGTCTGTAACCACTGAGTAATGACCACCAATTATCGCCACAATCAATATGTATTAATGTGCATAATGGTAGCAAAACCCCTTCAAACTCAAGAGGCAAAAGGAGGATCTATAAGAAAATATCGAGAGCTATGGAAGAACCATCTTTACTCTAATGCATATTCAACACTCAAGCTTGGGGAACACCTCCGAGCCTGGGACCCCTAAAATTAGAGAGGAACAGATCTCATTCCGTGATCTAAGTTAAGTTTTAATTTTATATTGAACGGTCTAAAAACATCGTGATCTAAACTCAACCTTTTGATTCAAACTCCTTGCCAAGTTTTTTAATAAAAAATAGACCCTTAGAAATAAAATTAAAGGTTCAAATTTCTAAAAGGGAGGGATGGATAGAGATTTGGATCAGAGTTCAATTTTGTGTGAATTTGGATCATTTCCATCCATGTTCAAAGTTGTTAATTTTATTTTAAACGGTTTAAAAAACTTAGTCTTTACTCCACCTTGATATTCAAGTTTGTTGCTCAAGTTCTAAATTATTTTAGACGGTAACGATTCATATTTTTTCATGAAAAAGGATGGAAAGAAATCTGAATAGAAAATATTCAAATTTAAGTTGAGAGTGAATCTAAACTATACCTCGTTCGAATTTTTTTAGATTGATGGATATGAAATAAACAACTTTGATAATTTTTTTGAAACTAACAAGTTAGATATTTGACGGTCCAAAATCCTCATTTTCTTTGTCATACCAAAATATGGGTGAAACGTATTTTGTGATCTCTAGGTTGTATACGTTACCTCGAAAAGTTTCAGCCCATTTTACCATGTTTCTTTTGTGTGTAATTTCATAAGATACTACTACAATATTGGAGCCGTGGCTGTTACAAATTTAAACACCATTATTTTTTACGTATATATGAAGATGATGAGTTTATTATATATAGTTCAAAAATTTAGCATAAAATAAATAATAAATAATAAATAATAAATAATGGAAGGAAGGACATGCTATTGCTAACTAGAGAAGAGTAGCCTAGCATGAAGATGTTTTGGGGTTCCATATTGCAGGAAGCACGAAGTTGGTACTCTTGACGCCCTGAGCATTGAAGAGTCCACCAGGGCAAGCGGATGCAGCTTCAACGACCACGTCTCCGCGTGCATTCGCATAGAAGCCATCTCCATATGGATTTGTCACAGCTCCGGCCAGACCTCCCGCCAGTAACTTCACCATGACATCTGCTCCGATGTTCCCGCTGGGTGGTTTCACGGGCGCACCACCATGTGTTTTTATGAATGGAAATGCACATTCAGGACACTCGTCTTCTGGATCTCCCACCGCGACATATGGTTGATTCCCGATGAGACCGTGTTGTGCGCATGATCCAGCACACATATCTTGGACTGTGACACCCTTGGGAGCCACGATGATAGCGAGTGTGTTTGGCTTTCCACCAGTGGCCTTAGGGAGGAGCAGCTTGATGAAATCTTTGATCAAAACTTTCCCGAGAGAGTAATTGGGATCAGACACTTTGTTCACCACTTTCACGGTGATCCTGCCGCCACTGGGCCTTTGGTAGCTCTCAACAACCTGCCACCATGATGACACTTGAGGCTGGGCGCCTGTGTTGGCGTTCAGGGAACTGAGGAAGGTAAGAATGGCTCTCCTCTGCACCCTAGGAACAGGGCCGTACCATAGGATTCCGACGTTCAAGTTTCCGGTGAGGAGGCGACCCCCGTGGTGGGTCAGGGCTGCTCCCCCGGAAAGGGCGACGGGGAGGATGACGAACAGAGTCGACAGGGAGAGGGCCAGAGCGAGAGAGGAAGAAGATGCCATGTTGATGTTTGATGATTAATATTCTCTTCCCTCCGAATTGTGAATGCTCCTCCTTCCCAAATTTATATATGCTTCTTTGCACTTTCCAAGCCTCAAAATAAGAACAACTCACAAAAGTCAAACCCAAATTGAGGGAAGCCCCTACTATTTTTGGATAAATAAAAATTCAGACCCCTTAATTATAGCTTATAACTAATTAAATCAATAGAATAATTCAGTCAATTTTTAATAGGATTCTTTAGACTTCAAGGCCCGCACTCGCAGGCTAGGACTTCTTTTTAAGAAACCAAAGGCCCAATTTCTGTGCCCGTAAAATAACAGGCTCCTTTGGGCTTTGCCCTATGAATGAATTTCCCTGGACCAAAAAAAAAGGCTCGTAATTCGTGAATCCAAAGGTTGATTAGTTGACCCCAAAAAAGCCATCAAAGGTTTGGTTTTACTCCTAAAAAATGAAAATAACTCAAGGTCATCGATTCACGATGATGAATTATCAATTTTAATATATTCACATTAGTTTTTCTTATTTCTTATTTCCATCGTGTTTTTCTCACATTTTCCCTTTTTATTTTATCACATCGCTCATTATATCTTTTATTTTCATCTCTTGCTTTAAAAGTGAAGGTGGAATATGTGTCGGGACATTTTTTTGAAAATTATACATCAAAAATTGAAAACCCGACAGTGGGAGGCATAAAATACCGTTTGATGAAAGGGATGGAGTGTTGACCCATAATGGGAGGGCTACAAAAATGATGAATAGGATGGGAGGATGATATTGTGATTTATCTCATCCAAATTCCAATTCTTATAAACATTCAACAATAAGACACTCCACATTTATCAAACTTTTTGAATTAAGCTTTTCTCCAATCAAATTTTCCTAAAGGCTGTATTCTAGTTGGAGTTTTGAAATCTTATTCAAAAGTTCAACTCAAGTGTACAATCTTTTAAATTTGAGACGTCTGATATTAATTTATGGTTATGAAATTTTAACTACAGGAAATATCAAATCCAATTTTTCCTTACATATATATCTTCATATCACATCTATAATTTCTCTCTCCTTTCATTCCCTCTCAATTAATTTGGGTGTTTATATCTCACAACAATTATCATCACCATCACCTAAAACTAAAACCAAGCAACCAACCACTACCTAACAACATGGGAATCCATGCCTATATGCCCCAACTAATACTATCATATCCTTTCCTATCTGGCCTCTTTTCCCTGTCATTTCCCTCTTCTTCCGGTGCTTAATTACCCGAACCTCATCATATATGATTTAATCATAGACATACCACCAAACTATGTGAACTTTTCCTACCAGCCACGTTTCTGCTATCATGTGCCAAGTGCCAATATTCCTGCTTTTGCGATTAGGTACGCTTAGCTAGAGACCTCTTTCCTTGTAATAAATAAAGCATTATAATTGATCACCCCAACCAAACAACGTTAGTCATCAAAGTATGTACTAACTGTAATTGCTAGTTTAATTCTCTGTATGTGTGAGGTTAATTGCTCTCTTACATTTATATCACATGCATGCATTGCATAGCATAGCATACTGATAGATAGGGAAAGGAGTGGATATATAAAATTCATCAAATAAATAAAAGTACATATTTATTAATTCTACCAAACCAACCATCCCACAGGCAAGGCATTTTTTCTCTTCAATTATTTTGCAATGAGCCCAAAAGGACCCACCACAAGTCAAGCATGTGATGTTGGTGGAGGTTGATTCAATTGGGAAAGTAGAAACTAGAACAAGAAAAAGTAATGAATGAATTCAAATCACACAACTCCCCCACCCCAAATATCTCGTGGATGGAAGCTTCTAATGTTTCTACTACCTAACAAATTTGAAAATGATGATCAAGTGTGGTGTTGATTGTTCAAAAGTGATGCCCTTCATTACATGTGGGAATGACTATACCTTCTAGAAATATAAATTTATTTCCTTATGAAATCATTTTTACTCAATCATGTGACTCGGAGGAGATCTCATTAAGTGGGGTGATTCTTTATTTATTTCAAATTTCAATAAATATATAGATCTGGAAAATATGACATGAAAATAGCAGTAAATAGAAACATGGAGTGGACAAGAATGTTGAACTGTAGTGGCAGTGGATCTTTTAATTCTTTTGCATAGATAGACAAGTCAACTAAGTGATAAATTATATAGTACAAATTAGAGAAGAAAAGATCGAGATTCCAAAATTGATGAATTCCATTTCCTGATTGAATTAATCTCGATGTCTAGTCTAGCTAGCTATTTAATTAATATGTGCTACAGAGTCCTAGCTAGCTAGGTTCTGTAATCCATGAAATCATAACCAGCAGCAGTATGAATCTCATTCTTGATGATTGGGTGATGAGGTGGACTAATGGTTAGCTCAAGGTTCAAGTCAGGGCAGCGTTCTTCTAAGGCGGCGGGTCCCTTTGAAACCTTCTCTTTCTCTTTATGATCATCATCATCATCATCATCATCATCTTGTTGTTTGAAAGAAATTGTGGCTAATTGTGTTTGATGTTGATGTTGTTGATTGAGAGGCCTGTGAGTTGCAGGGTCAATTCCCTTGCTCAAAAGCTTCCTTCTTATATGAGTATTCCAGTAATTCTTAATTTCATTGTCAGTTCTCCCAGCCAGTCTTCCAGCAATTAAAGACCACCTAGATAAATGATAAATGATAAATGATATTAATTAATTTTGAGATCGATTGATTGATTTTTTATAGATGGTTTGCTTACTTGTTGCCGAGGAGACTGTGGAGTTTGATGATGAGTTGATCTTCCTGTGGGGTGAAATTGCCGCGTTTGAGGTCAGGGCGGAGGTAGTTGATCCAGCGGAGACGGCAGCTCTTGCCGCAGCGGAGGAGACCGGCGGATTTGGGGAGAGAGCGCCAGCAACCCTCGCCGTTGGCTCGAATGTAAGCGATGAGGCGATCGTCCTCTTCTTTGGTCCATGCTCCTTTGTTTGTGTGAGCTTTCTCACAGCAAGGGGACCTTCCCATATATAACAATAACAACTAAACTATAACAGAATTTCTCTTCTTCTTTTCTATGAGTGTTGGTGGAATTGGAATTGGAATTGGAATTATAATTTGGAAACTAGTCTGTCTCTGTCTCTTTCTTTCTTGTGTTTGTGTTGGCGTAAGAAAAAGAAAGAATATGGCCGGCCCTTGCAGGATTTGGGGGTATGAATGATTTTTATACTAAAAATTGACCCTCATTGCTTGCTTCTAGATAGATGTGAGTTGGTGAGACATGTTAGTTACACTACAGTACCTGCCTGCTGCTGCTGGTATCATATCATATTGGAAAAATTACTACTATATTACCATAAAAAGGTTCAATAATACATATATATTAGAGTATGGCCAAGACAAGATGTCATATGCCTGCCTCTTTTCACAAAAACAAATGCATTATTTATTTATGTATTCAAACACATCACATGCCCTTTAAAATGGAAAAATAATCCCAATATCAAAAACTTAAAATCAGAGTTCAAAATGTTTAAATTAATCAATAAACCCCAACTCTTATGTAGTATACCTAGCATTACTCTAATATAAAACTCAAGTTTACCCATGTGATGGTGCCCATTGTACAAGAATAGCTTTCGACGTTTTTTCAATAGCTCGTTACTTATCTGCGCACCATCTTATACGGATTTGACTTCTCTAAAGTGAGATGATCACTTTATATAGTATCATAGCTCAAAGTTTCTTTTATAGGACCAACATCCTATTAATAAAGTCCTTTGTCAACTCTAAACTCTCTCAAATTTCTCCAAATTGAAATTATGTGTCCATCCCTCCCATATATATATATAACTTTGTTTAACTGTACTACCTTTTTATTTTCTTAATGATTTCTTATTCAGTTAGAAGGATAACTAAAAGACGATGAAGATGAAAGCCAAGTAATGCCTTCTTAATTCTCTAAAAGTACACGTAATTTTTTTATTTTAAGATAAGGGAATTCACCACGGGTAACCGTGATTAATTCTCTTATCATGAATGTTTTTATTAAGCAGTAAATAAATGTGTTGCATACTCATAGATGAGGATCGAACCTAACCTCACAGTTAAGGAATGAGGTGAGCAATCACCCTGACACACCTTGTTGTTATATGCAGTGACGGATCTACGTTGAGAAGTGAGGGGGCAATTGCCCCCACGCTTTTTTCTTAATCATGTACTGTATTAAAAATATAGAGTGTAACTTAAAAGAAAAAAATAATAATATCAAGTGCTTAATTTCATCCACATGTTATTAGAAATGCCCCCACACTTATATTTTACTTTCAATTCTTCTACTTTTCACAATTTTGTTCTTATCCACATTTTTATTCTTCCCGGTATAGCAATTAGCCACAATAAGTGCCCCATCAGATTTATATATTTACTTTTGAAACTAGTTTTGATACCATTAGTAGCAACAACACAGTAGCTAAACTAGATAACTCCCTATAAAATATATAATCATCAAGAATTTCAGTAAAATTGTGTGAAAGATAAACAAAGAAATAAATTATAAAATTTCTAACTTATTTTAAATATTGTTGGTCCACTTAAAATAAGGTGAAATTACTATCATAAATAATTAAAATAGCCCTTTGTTTAATTACTTATATAGACAGTGTTAAGATTTGAGAATAAAAAACTAAGCAATCTTCCCAAAGCATGACAATTTTAAAAAACAATTATCTATATGCAAACTTATAATAGAAATTAAATATATTACGTTTTTAACATTACAAATTTATATGAGTGTACTGGCCCCACTACTTCAAAATCCTAGATCCGTCCCTGGTTATATGATAAGTAATTATAAACAAACAAAATTATTTGAAGTGATTATTGTTTTAAAAAAGACAATTATAATTGTATTTATCTTATATTCTTTTAATCAATGAGGCGACGAACTGATACCCAAATGCTAAATCTATTCATAGGGAACTCACAAGGACATAATGTGCGTATAATACAACAATTACCAGTGATGATGACTGGTGAGTGCAACACATAACCGCACAACAACATTAATAAATTGAACACCACCCCTGGTCTCTATCAGTTAGGTGCTAATGCTATTATTACAATCTGTAACAAATGATCACACTACCTTGCTCTTCTTAGCTTAGCTAGCCTAAAAAGGAAGAACAAAATAAGGGTGCCTCTCCCCAATCAGTGTTGCATACAAAAGCAAACACCCCCAAATGGGAATCTCCAAATTTTTTAGAAAACTGAATGGAAACGGGACTTACATTTACATGACTCAAAGTGATAATGAAGAGATTAATGTGGTGTATGATTTGCATTTACTTGAATGATAGAGAGCCAGCACAACAACACCAGTATGTCATGTGCTTAATTAGGTACTTGTAGGAGACTGTCCTAGGCACCCTTACCTACTTTTTTGGCTGTCCTCCACATGTGGGTCTCCCCAAACCTAAACCTTTTCCAATATGTCTGCTTCATATTACATGTACACATGACTATGGATATGTATGTGGTGGATAAAAGTTGAAAACTATCATTAAGATTCAAGAAACATGTTACTCACAATCACAAATAACAATAATTTTGATGGAGTTTGGTAACATTATTGTCAGAGACCAATTGCAGATACACATCTATCTCAACCTGTCTCCTTTCTCTTCCCTTTTACTTTTTGTTTTCCTTTATTTTCATTTTAATTAGGACAGATTGACCACCAACCATGCAACCTGCTAATTATAATATATAGACAGAGTACTACCAGTCACAGAAAGAGCCATCTGAAGTGTGTGTCAGCTTCTATTTTTTAATGGCTCTCCTTCTACTAATCTGTTACACATGGAAACCACATGCAAGTGATGTGCAATTATCAATGATCATGTAGTTAGGCTCTTTTTCAAGAACTTTCATCTTGATTAAATAATCGATTGTTAGAAGATGAAGACACAATTGAAACTATCTTTTATTCGGAGGACACAAATTCTTAATCTGTGTTGTATAGTTTTTTTTTTTTTTTTTTGTCTTTGCTTATGCTGTTCTGCAATCAAAAGGAGGCTATCTGTGTTTGTATTTTCAAGTTAAATGTTAATTTTGGGTGAAAATTGTTTTCTCACTATGTGTGTACCTGTATTTACGTTTAAGTTTGACAAAAGTACATTCACTTTAATAAAACAAGAGACATGAATTGGCTAAAAGCACATTTAAACTGTCTTAAAATGTGAGCTGACAAAAATACAAACACACCCTCGAGGGTGATAGATGTCAATCATATTGTGGGGTGGGCCGTGGAGATCCCTGATCCAGAGCCTTAATGAGTTTGGGCTGTGCCAATTTGTTGGCCCAGGGTGTATTTAAAACAGGCCCAGTCACTTCCAGCCTAAACCTAATGTCCTAATCTAACTGTGCATTGTTTTCAAGTGGCAAACGGGTGACAGTATCATTAACAGAATGTTTTTAATCATATGATTTATGTCCAAACCAAATCATATATGTGATTTTGCTTCCAAACCAGCAATTTTATTTTTACAGACATGTACATTACATAGTTTAAAAAATAAACCAATTCTGACCCTTTCTCCTAGATGAAATTTTAAAAGAGTAAAGGGAAAGTGGAAAAGCGTAGACCATTCTTGGAGAATTTTATCTACTAGCTTATGAAGCTCTCCAGTGTAGCTCTATCTGGATGCGACCATTCTTGGAGTCTATAAGATGGTGCTTCTCATTGATTCTCTTGTTAGCAACAACATCCGCAAGACTGATGTCCACATAACCCAGTGATTCCTGGTGCCAAAGGAGAACAAAACAATTAATTCAACGTAAATAACACAACAATATATTAATTGCATCATCCTTAGTCTAAAACTATTTACAAGTAATGAATCACGTACCTTCTGACGTAGAAGGTTTCGTGATGAAGTGCTAACAACCTCCACGTGTAATTTTTCATTAGCAGGAGGCTCCTCCGCCATAAATTGGAACTCCTCTTCCCACCTTGGATCTCTGTTCTTTTTCATGCTCTGTACATCATCATCATCATCATTAACATCTGCATCCTATATATTATCTTGTTTTTCTCATTTATCATGAAAAAAACAAATGAGTTTGCTTCAAATGGATCAAGTACCTTTGTCTTTCTCTCTTCCCCTCTGAAAATAAGACGTACATGAGGGTTAGTGTGATACTTTCCTTCAATGTCTTGACCTTCATGGACTATCACTACAAGCAGACCTCCACCATCAGGAGTGCCTTCAGGAGCATTTTGTAACTGTGTCTCATCAAAACCCATGGCTAAGTCTTCCTCCTTGAAGGGTTTATATGTCAATTCTAGAACAATCTGCCCACGAGACTTATCATTTTGGGCATCATTGGGATCCAAGTTTTTCAGAAGGTCAAGAGTAAAAACTTTAGGCTCTTCGGGCGAAAGTTCTTTCAGAGAGATCACATTCATACCCATCTTATCATGCTTCCCAACCTAATCAAAGATACAAAAACAACATTCAGTGCATGTTTGACAACCCTTCTACAATTGATCCTCAAGCCAGAATCAATTCTGAAAAGAAGCTTCTTTGAGTCGTTTTTAGTTTCAGAACTGATTGCGGTAAAAGATGAATTGATCCAAACATGCTATCAGTTCATATGCTTAACATGAAACTAGAAGCTAACACTTTCAGAAGAAGAAATTTACCTGCTCCCAGTCATAAACATGAAACTCTAAAACCTGGGACTCAGGGTCTTTAACAGTTAAACTAAATTCCTCATTCCACTCGGGATTCAAGTTCTTGTGCTTCACAGTAGTCTTTTTCGATGGCAGGTTATCCCCTGTGAGCTTTAGCTTCACATAAGGGTCAGATGCGCCAAGAAGATCTTTCTTCTTCAACTTCATTGCTTTTACAACCTTTGCATTTAAAATTCCAACTGGCTTCCTCATGGCCCTAATATCACCAGTGTGTATAAGAAAAAACAGAAAAGAGTTACAAATAATTACAAACATGGAATTAAAAATATTTAAGAAAATGGAGAAGCATACTTTGTTGGATCTAAAATTTGAACTTCCAGTGTTTTGGGCCATAGATACATATTTGCAACCTGGTCTTTGATAAGCTCCTGAAAACAACACTCTTTAAAGTAAGTTTAAAAGCTATAAATCTTTCAATCAACACACATTATCTAAGGATGAAGGGTAAAAACAGACTCGCAAACCATTTGGTACCTATGACTAACTACATTTTTTTTCTTTATATTCACCTCTATTACAGCATCAATTTTATGACATGTTTGATAATATTTCTTTTGGTTACCGAAGTTCTATCTGTCACCCGCAAACAGAACCTGAAATTCTTCCATGATAACGCTCTCATCCTTCTAAGAAAGTCACATTCTCGTATATTTCAAAATATGATACACTTGATCAAACATTGGTTCATTACTATCACAGAATACTATCACTTACATAAGGAGGTGACTATTCCTGCTTGAGGGTAGAAGATGAATATGAGCAGCTTTAATTTAGACTTCAACCACCAAATTAGGAGAAATAAGGGAGAAACCAAAACAAAAAGACAGTCACGTACCTGAACAAACCTGTAGAGGCCAGGAATAGACATAAGATCAGCCCCTATAAGCTTTAGCCCAAAGTCAACATGTGGCTGCATGATAAAAGACACCAAAGGGAAAGAGAGAAAGAAGATGAAATACCATTAATAAAAGCAAAAATACATCATGTGTCCTCTTAAGTGCTACTGTCTGTGTATGTAAAATGCTTTACATGTATTCAAGTTGTCCGTAAGGTAGGGAAAGTTATACTCCTAATCCTAAATTCCTGACATCACAAACCTTTTCCATGAGAGAAACATAGATGTTGGCAAAGCAAGGAAATGCTGGAACCAAAGGCTTCAAAGTAATACGAGGCGCAAGAAAAACTTGCAAATCCACCACCTGAGAAGGTCTGAATCTCTTAGTGTCAAGAAACATCTATTTCTTCATCCCATCTTACTACTCTTTCTCACTCACTCACGCACTCAAACGCACAACATAGTAAATTACCTGAATGGTTGCTTTCAACCCAAATGACTTAACTGCAATAATAACATTAGGATTTCCAGCCCATTTCACAGAAGGCTCCATAATTAACTCCTTCTCATCAGTCATATAAACTTTCATTCCTATTGAGAAGAAAATATACACTCAAAAAGATATATGGACAAGATTCATAGAAAATCACAAATAAGTTATCAACAAAAAATATCAATCATACACATAAAACAACACATAAGCATCTTTTCTTTATTAGCAGAGATGAAAGACCATTATGGCAAAAAGGAGTAATTTATAAAAGGCAATGCATCATATAGTAATGTTGAAGTTGTAGTGTGTTGAGATATAATTTATGTTTTAGTTTGTTGAGGTAATTCTATCAGGATATAGTTTGTGAGGTAATTCTATCAGGATATAGTTTGTGAGGTAATTCTGATAGGGTATAGTTTATACAAAATATTAAGTACTGGCAGAAACCCTTACTTATACTATTCTAGACTTCTAATCCCAATTAAATAAGAAACCAATTATGATAATCATTAGACTCCTAAATCCTAAATAACTATAGATACCAACCTTAAGATATAAATATAAGTTACTCTGTGTTACTTTGAAGTTTAAACCATCATGATATATTTATCAAATATTGTAACAAATGGATTAAGTTTTCTTCAAACTCTAAACACAATCCATATCCAACTTCCCTGTTCAAGTTCAAGGATTGTAGGACCATGATATGCCTCAGTTTCAAAACTTGTATAACAAATGCTAATTTATTTACTTAAGACCAACAACAAAAGAGGCAGCTAGAAAAATTAAGTGGAAAATTTGATGATGCAGAGATCAACTAACCTTGAAAAGTTGGTGGCAGAGACCCCAGCGTGAGCACTTCGAACTCAACAGAATCAATTTTATATTTTGGGATCTGCTCGGCAATTATGGGTTTTGCAATGTTTTCTGCAGTCTTGCATATTGCCTAAAAAATACAGTGCATGCTCTTACAAATTGATAAGGAGAAGCAAAAAATTTACATGTTAACATAAAAAGGTTGAGACATATAAAATGTAAATACCTTATCAAGGTAGGGCCACATATATTCAATAAGCTTGTTAAGCCAGTCAACCTTCAAAAAAGGCATAAACAAGTAACAGTGAAACTGCTAAAACAAAAGGAAAGGAAACGAAACAAAACAAGAGCCATGCATACTCGATCAAAGTCAGGATTTTTGATCCAAAGTGGAATCTCAGGAATCATTCGTTGCAAAGTTTCAGACTCTTCATCTACCAATGATTGGATTTCAGGATCCTGTCCAAGCCAGCAGTGTATATATAAGTACTTAAACAAAAATGGCAATATTTCATCAAAAATTGTTATTTTATCATGCACATTGATCAGTTTTTGTTTATGATGTTTGATACTTAGTGAATCACGTAAACATACATATAAATTATATAATCATATGAGTGATCATGATGGGAAGACGTAAACGTACGTACCTTGACCTCGGTGGGTTGAAAGTGAATGAAGAGAAAATAGCCAGCAACAAGGCCAATTGAAATCCCAATTCCAAAGCCAAAAAAACCGAATATAGTGCTGAAGAAACCCATCCTCAAATCAAATATGATCTCTGGTTCTGTCTGTACTGTAGCAACTAATTACTAATTATTTGAGGAATGTGTCAGTATCACTTCCAATGTCCTCGAGCTCTCATCGGATCACCATGCCTCCGTTCAAACCAAACATTTTTAACAAAAGGAATTGTTGAAACGTAAAATGACTAATTCTACAAAACAAAAGCAGAAACGGACCAAGATAGAAGGTGAATGGCCACGTCATTCTTATTCTGCTCCGTTACTATCTTTTAATATGGCTTCAATTTCCTCGCGCTATTTTTTTACACATATATCCATCCATATTACTGGTTTTTAGAAAATACTATCCGATGTAAAAAAAATAAAAATTAGACAATACACCCACATATATCAAAAAGAAATTTACAAACGATTAATATTATAATTTAAAAAAAAACATTATTAATAGAAGCGGAGAGGTGTATGAGTAGTGGTGGTCTTGTGAGAGACCATGACGGGCTTGGCTATCTCGGTTTGCATCTTATGATGTTGGGGGTTATGCATTGTGTTCGGAGGCTCGTGCAATAAGGGATGGTTTCTCGTTGGTGTGAAGCAGAGGATATCACAGAGTGATTTGCGAGGTTGATTGTGCAGACTTGCTTTCCTCATTGGAGGACGTTGATAGTGTGCGATTCTCCCCTTTGTTCAATGAGATAAGGTTGCTATTGGAGAAGGAGAGAACAGGGATAACTTCCTGAGTTGCGCTCGAGCAACACGATTGTAATAAGGAGGCTGATTGGCTTGCGAGATTGGGTATCCATTCTTCCCCAGAGTTCGAGCGTTTGAGGTCCCCGATGTTGAGTTAGAAATCCTTCTATTATGGGACTTATTTTTTATATTTTAGTTTTTCTTTTACCTTTTATATTGTCTTCTGATAATATTAATAACGATGAAATCACGCAACTAAAAGAACATAAAAATATAAAAAGAAAATGAGTGAAAGTTGAACGAAATAAAAAATGAGTGTGATAATAGTTGAGTTAAAGGGAAATTTTAGTGGCTTGTGAAGAATGGTTTGTAAATTTTGTCTTAGTTAAATTGTGATCCCATGGCAAGTATGCAGTTAGTGGAGCACGCAAGTATTGCCGCATTGTTCATTTCATTTTCTCTTCGCGTCTTGATTATTATTATTATTATTATTATTATTAGGGTTCTCTTGTCTCTGTGGATTGTGGAATGGACTGCATCTGCACTGCAACAACGTCGTCTCTTACATTGCACAATTCACTCAACGCTGTCTGCTTCAAATTGAATTAATTAGTATTGGAATTAGGGTTTGACTTTTTACTTAAGAAGAGAGGCAGATTCATGGATCGACGCGAAAGAGGGTGAGAGAGTTTTTGTATGGAAACTCGGAGCCAGAAGCAGCGGGCGGAGGTTTCCTCAGCTGCCCCTTCATCCACTCCTTCAACCAAACGCCCTCGTCTTTCCTCTTCTTCTTCTTCTTCTTCTTCTTCTTCTTCTTCTACTCTTGCTGCTGTTAACACTCGTTCTCGTTCATCCAGGACTCACAATAAACCCCCTGCTCCTCCCATGGACCCCACCAACGAATCCTCTGCGTCCCGACGCCGTGATCGCCGTAATTCTGATTCCGATAAAGGAAAGGAGAAGGAGAAGAACAGCGACGATGGAGAGCGAGCTTTGGGGTTAAACATGGATGACGATGACGACGATGATGATGATAACGACAGTGACGGTGGCGTAGGAATTTTGCATCACAATTTGACTTCTGCCAGCAGCGCCCTTCAAGGACTTCTTCGCAAACTTGGTGCTGGCTTGGATGATCTGCTTCCGGGTTCCGCATCCTCATCTCACCAGACTGGCAGGCTCAAGAAAATATTGTCTAATTTGCGTGCCGATGGAGAAGAAGGTCGCCAGGTCGAGGCGCTGACGCAGCTCTGTGATATGCTTTCCATTGCCACCGAAGATTCCCTCAGTACATTCTCCGTTGATTCCTTCGCTCCCGTGCTCGTCGGCCTGCTTAATCACGAGAGCAACCCTGATATCATGCTTCTCGCAGCCAGGGCGCTCACCCATCTCTGCGATGTGCTCCCTTCATCTTGTGCTGCCGTTGTGCATTATGGTGCCGTGCCAATCTTCTGCGCTAGATTGCTTACCATAGAGTACATGGACTTAGCTGAGCAGGTTGTTTCCCAGTCAATCACTTTTACATGATTAATTAATGTCTCAGGGAATCTGGAATACATGTCGCCTGTTTTAGGTTGAGTTATTTTGAAAACTATTGTCTTACGAGGTTCCTAATTCGTCAAAGGGTATGCATTTGTTTAACTGAGTTTATTATTTATACATGACCTATCGGTCTTGAAATGAGGTTGTTATTACTTAGGTAGACTTTATGGTGCTCTGATACGAGTGATTGTTGACATGAACAGTCTCTTCAAGCCCTGAAAAAGATTTCTCAGGAGCACCCGACTGCCTGTCTTCGAGCAGGTGCTCTCATGGCTGTGCTTTCTTATTTGGACTTCTTCTCAACAGGAGTTCAGGTAACTCACCAATGAAATCCTTACATCTAGAGCATGATTTTATCTGTCAACTGTCGTTATTCATTTTGTGCTTACTAACCTTAACCAGCAAGCCTATATTGACATAATTATATGCTTCAGCGGGTGGCATTGTCTACGGCAGCAAATATGTGCAAAAAGCTTCCATCTGATGCGGCTGACTTTGTGATGGAAGCTGTTCCGCTTTTGGTAAACCTCCTTCAGTACCACGATGCCAAGGTAAGGAAATTTTATTTGTGAAATCATGACCCCTTGAGCTGATGTTGTCAATTATCAACTTGCAGCTTTACAATATTCAATTTCCATATTCATAGGTCCTTGAGCATGCCTCTGTTTGTTTGACTCGAATAGCTGAAGCGTTTGCATCATCTCCAGACAAATTAGATGAATTGTGCAATCATGGACTGGTAACACAAGCTGCCTCCCTCATTTCTACCAGTAATTCTGGAGGTGGACAGGCTTCTCTCAGCACACCAACATATACTGTAAGTGTAGTCTTTGCTATCACATATATATATATATATATATATATATATATATATATATATATATATATTTTGGGTATGTTTGGAAATCCGTTGAGATATGTTAAAAATGTGCATTCAATAACTTCACAATGTTGCAAACTCAGAAACAATAGTTTGCTCCATTTCAGAGAACATCTGTTCATATTCACTTTCAACCTTTACACTAACATACGGTTTATCTGTGGTGCGCTGTACTTTTGACATGGTTGGCTTGTGCAGGGTTTAATCCGACTTCTTTCCACATGCGCAAGTGGGTCCCCTCTTGGGGCGAAAACGCTGCTTCTCCTTGGAATTAGTGGCATTCTTAAAGATATACTATCTGGTTCTGGAGTTTCTTCTAATGCCTCTGTTTCACCTGCATTGAGTAGGCCAGCAGAGCAGGTACAGTGTATGGCCAATTACATGTAGTTTTGTTTCTCTATGGTTCATTTGACAGATTGTGAAATCAAATTGATCGTTCAAATCCTTGAGAAAAATTTTCAGTTCTTTTTGTGGGATGAAGTTATTCTAATACTCTGTTCTAATATATAGATATTTGAGATTGTGAACCTGGCAAATGAGCTTCTGCCTCCATTGCCTCAAGGAACCATTTCACTTCCAGTCAGCCCCAACTTGTTTGTGAAAGTATCTGTTGTAAAAAAGTCTCCTGCTACCAGTTCTGGGATACAAGACACAAATGGAAATGTTCAAGAGATATCAGCTCGTGAGAAGTTATTAAATGATCAGCCTGAGCTACTTCAGCAATTTGGGATGGATCTCCTCCCAGTTTTAATGCAGGTTAAATGTTGAAATTTGCTTTAAAGTGCCATCTCTCTCTCTCTCTCTCTATACACACACACACACACACACACACACACACATATCCGCATCCGAGACTGATTTATCGTATTGGCTTGCTTTTGAAATAGATACATGGTTCCAGCGTCAACGGTCCTGTTCGTCACAAATGTCTCTCTGTTATAGGAAAATTGATGTATTTCAGCACAGCTGAGATGATCCAGTCTTTGTTGAGTGTGACTAATATATCAAGGTATCCAGAACTCTAATTGTGTTGCTATCACTCTGTATCCTCTGCAGACAACTTATGCATTGTCACTTTAATGATATAGTTTCTTGGCTGGCGTGTTAGCATGGAAAGATCCTCATATTTTGGTTCCTGCCTTGCAAATTGCGGAAATTCTTATGGAAAAGCTTCCTGGAACTTTCTCTAAGATTTTTGTTCGAGAAGGTGTGGTCCATGCTGTTGACCAACTTATTTTGGCTGGAAAGCCAACCAATATCACTACACAAGCATCATCTGCAGAGAAGGATAATGATTCTGTATCCGGAACATCATCTCGCTCCAGGCGCTATCGCCTTCGCAGTGGTAACTCAAATCCTGATACAAATCCCTTGGATGATTTGAAGAGTCCAGCTCCAGTAAATGTTGGTTTGCCACCAAGTTCTGTGGAAACTCCAACAATTAATTCAAGTATTCGTGCATCTGTTAGCTCAACTGCTAAAACTTTTAAAGAGAAGTACTTTCCTTCTGATCCTGGGGCTGCTGAAGTGGGTGTCAGTGATGATCTTTTGCACTTGAAAAATCTTTGCATGAAGTTGAACACTGGTCTTAATGACCAAAGAACTAAGGCAAAGGGAAAAGTTAAAGCTTCTGGTTTTAGTCTGAATGATAATTCTGCTAATATGGAAGAGTATTTGAGGGAGGTGATATCTGAAATGCTAAAGGAACTTGGCAAAGGAGATGGTGTGTCTACTTTTGAATTTATTGGTAGTGGTGTTGTTGCAGCTTTGCTGAATTATTTTTCTTGTGGGTACTTCTCTAAAGATCAAATCTCGGAAACTAATCTGCCAAAGCTTCGCCAACTAGCACTTACGAGGTTTAAGTCATTTGTTGCTGTTGCGCTACCTTCCAACACGGACAATGGGGTTGTTGCTCCTATGACTATCTTGGTCCAGAAACTACAAAGTGCTTTGTCCTCCTTGGAACGTTTTCCTGTTGTGCTGAGTCATTCATCTCGGTCATCTAGTGGAAGTGCACGACTCTCCTCTGGATTAAGCGCACTATCACAGCCTTTCAAATTGCGTCTCTGTAGAGCCCAGGGTGAAAAGTCTCTTAGGGATTATTCATCCAATGTTGTGCTGATTGATCCATTAGCAAGTTTAGCAGCCATCGAGGAATTTCTCTGGCCTCGTATCCAGCGTGGTGATTCGGGTCAAAAGTCTACTGTAGCTGCTGAGAATTTTGAATCTGGTACAACTCCTGCAGGAGCAGGTGCCTCATCTCCTTCCACTTGCACTCCCTCCACTGCCCGTCGTCATTCTACTAGATCCAGATCATCTGTTAACATAGGGGAGACACCTAGAAAAGAAATATCTCAAGATAAAAGCATGAGCTCATCTAAAGGCAAAGGCAAAGCTGTATTAAAGCCTGCACAGGAGGAAACAAGAGGGCCCCAAACAAGGAATGCTGCACGCCGAAGAGCAGCTCATGACCAAGATACTCAAGTGAAACCTGCAAATGGTGACTCAACTTCTGAGGTGCGCTGCTGTGTTTTTGGAATGAGTCATAATAATTGAATAGTTTTAGTCCATATTTGTTTATAACATTGAATCATTTAATCGTTATTGGATTCTGCTCGTGCTCATGCTTGTAATCCTTACTTCCTCTTGTTTAGACCTAAAAACCGTTTATGAGACGTCCTCTAATAGTTTGAGCTTTCGGGTTGTTGGTTCTTAACATGGAATTAGAACCTCTGTGACAAGATATGGTGGACCTGTTAAGGGGGCATACTTTAAGCCCAAAGTACTGTTGGTGAGGTGGCATTTTAGATTTAAAAACATTCATGTGCTTTTTGGAGAGTTGGTTTTTGTTTACTTGGACCACATGTGAAGGTAGTACAATAGTTGATGGGAATGGAAGATCTTGTGGTGGATATTTCCATTTCTTTTCAATAACTTCCAATGCGAAAGATAATGGAGGGGTACTTGCAGTTCCATTTTAAGAGACCTAAAAGATGTTATATTTCCATTTGCATGACCACCTGAACAAGAGTTTCTGCAATTAGGATTCTTCTGAAAATATTATTGTTTGCTCCTGAGATTACTAGATTTTATTGTTGCTTTACCCTGCTCATTGTTTCCCTCTGCTATTTAGTTTTATAAATTTCTGTTGGTTGTAATCACATAACTTGTGTACATCCCTTCTTATAAGTTTACCCTATGACCCCGTCTAAGCTTTTATGTGACAGGGCTTTTACTGGTTTGTATTAAAATAATGCTTAAATTGATGTTTCTCCTGCCGTATCTTATTACTAGTGGTTGCGTAGATTGTTAGGTCCTCTTGTATCCATTTAGAAAAATAGTATAATAACCTTTGTGTTTCTTCACATGACAACTTAAGCCTTTAGGATAGATGCTTCAAAACCTGCTATAAGAGCCTCTTTGAGCTAGTAATTTATGTTTTGATCCTTGTTGGCCCTTTGATTCTGTTAAAAAGTTGCATTTCTGCACAAGGTAGGTGGGTTTGTGCATAGTCCATGCTTCAAGCCCAGAGCTCTTGCATAAGGGGACATGTTAAAAATGTGATGTAAAATCATTCATGTGTCTTCACCCAATGGTTTAAGCTTTTTCGATAGTTGGTTCATGACATATCCTTTGACACTATTTTGCACTGCTTTTGTGTGCTAGGATGAAGAGTTTGATATACCTCCTGTTGAGATTGACGAGGCTTTGGTGATTGAAGATGATGATATTTCTGATGACGATGACGACGACCATGAAGATGTTTGTTTCTTCTTGTGCTCAGAGTTATCTTACTGCCATAGTTATTCTTATATCAGTTTCTCATTTACAGTTATTTTTGTGAAGTTCGTTGCATTTCTGACCTATCTAATTTCTTTTCTTCAGATTTAGTGTGATTTTGATATGTCAAACTATGTATGTCTTTGTAATTGGTCATTATATCTACTTCCACTGCTGTACTATCTTCTTTTATTATTTTTTAAATATTTTACCGTGTGTAAATGTTATTATTGTAATTATAGATCTTAACGGTCATGGTTATCAATTATTAGTTATTGGTGCCGAGATTGAAAAATGCCATTTAGTTCACTGCATCCATTCAGAAATCTATTTTGTTTCTTATTGAATATTTAATAATTACTTTATGATCATCATTAATGCAACCTCAGCTGTGTCCATACTTGCAGTTGAATTTTATCAAACTGAAATGCAACTATTGTTTCTCATTTTGACTTTGAATAACCACTATATAATGCAACCTCAGCTTTTTTTAATACTCTTTTATGCAGGTGCTGAGGGATGATTCTCTTCCTGTTTGCTCCCCTGACAGGGTGCATGATGTTAAATTGGGTGACTCAGCTGAGGAGAGTACTGTTGCTCCGGCAACAAGTGGAAGCCAGACTAATGCAGCCTCAGGTTCTAGCAGCAAAGCTGGTACAGGCAGGGGATCTGACTCTGCTGATTTGAGAAGTGGCTATTCATCTAACTCAAGGGGTGCAATGTCATTTGCTGCTGCTGCTATGGCTGGACTTGGATATGCTAATAGCAGAGGTTTCAGGGGTGGCAGAGATAGGCATGGGCGGCTGTTATTTGGCAGTTCTAATGACCCTCCAAAGTTGTTTTTTAGTGCAGGTGGGAAGCAGCTTAGCAGAAATTTGACTATATATCAGGCAGTTCAAAGACAGCTTGTATTAGATGAAGATGATGATGAGAGGTTTGCTGGAAGTGACCATATATCCAGTGATGGGAGTGGTCTGTGGGGTGATATTTACACCATCACTTATCAGAGAGCAGAAAACCAGACAGACATGGCCCTTACTGGCGGATCAAATTCAAATATTTCGAAGCCTGCCAAACCTGGGTCTGCCTCAAATTCCAGTTCTGAAGCTAAGTTGCATCAGACATCTGTACTAGACAGTATATTGCATGGAGAATTGCCCTGTGATCTAGACAAATCTAATCCTACCTACAATATTTTGGCACTACTGCGTGTGCTGGAGGGTTTGAACCAGCTTGCACCTCGTTTAAGAGCCCAGATGGTTTCTGATAGCTTTGCTGAGGGAAAAATCTTGGATTTAGATGAGCTAGGTGTTACAACTGGTGCTAGGGTGCTTGCAGAGGAATTCACAAGTAGCAAGCTTACTCCAAAATTGGCAAGGCAAATACAAGATGCCCTCGCCCTATGCAGTGGGAGTCTTCCCTTATGGTGTTACCAGTTGACTAAAGCATGCCCTTTCTTGTTTCCTTTTGAGACTCGACGGCAGTATTTTTACTCAACTGCCTTTGGGTTATCTCGTGCACTCTATCGCCTTCAGCAGCAGCAAGGTGCTGATGGTCTTGGATCAACAACTGAAAGAGAGATGAGAGTTGGGAGATTACAGCGTCAAAAGGTCCGTGTCTCTCGTAATCGTGTTTTGGATTCTGCTGCAAAAGTTATGGAGATGTACTCTAGCCAAAAAGCTGTACTGGAGGTAGAATATTTTGGTGAAGTTGGCACTGGCCTGGGTCCTACCCTTGAGTTTTATACGATTCTAAGTCATGACTTGCAAAAGCTTGGACTGCAAATGTGGAGATCATATTCTTCAAATAGACATCACATGGAAGTTGATGGAGATGAAAAGAAAATGAAAATCAATAAAGGAGGTCCTAATGTGGCTGGAGATGGAGAACTTGTTCAAGCTCCTCTGGGATTGTTTCCTCGGCCTTGGCCTGCAAATGCTGATACATCAGAGAGTAGCAAGTTTTCAAAAGTGGTCGAGTATTTTCGCC